>OY987255.1:82468154-82825654 GCA_963920725.1 Rhamphomyia laevipes
AACCAAGCCAAATTACTAAAATTAATTGCGGGCCAAAAAAAGGGTTGCCAGGAAGTTTAGAATTAATTGTAAAACTACTTGAAATTCTGAATGGATAAAAAATCTTAATATAATACAATTGTCAAATGTAAAAGTTGCAGAACATATTCGATAAAAACGCTTTTCTGACAAACTATAAATCATGACTTAAGTGCTTTTGCCCCTCAGCCGGAGAAATATTTTTAATAGAAAATTAATGCAATGTCAATTATTTTATTTTCAATATTTTATACGAATTAATTTCAATAATTTATATGAAATGTGCAAAAATGAATAAAATGTTCATTATTTTATATGGAGTATGGAATTTATTTTTAATATTTCACCCATTTCATTTGACCATTTAAACTGAATCCGAATTAATTGACCCTTAAAATTCTCAAAACTTTTGGAAAAATAAAAAAAAATCCATTTTGATCATGCTATATATTAGCCTTAGCCGGAAGTAAAAAAACATTTAAAATTACGCTTAAGTATAAATCTCAGACTACGGGGCAAAATCATTTAATTCAGAATTTCAAAAAAATACTTCGCCTAATCCAAGTTCAATGACAATCGAATATTTTAGCTAAAACATCTAACTCGATCTGAATGTAATATTTTATACAATTCTACATTGATCAACCAAGCCAAACTACTAAAATTAATTGCGGACCAAAAAAAGGGTTGCCAGGAAGTTTAGAATTAATTGTAAAACTTGAAATTCTGAATGGATAAAAAATCTTAATATAATACTATTGTCAAATGTAAAAGTAGCAGAACATATTCGATAAAATTAGCCGATATATTAGCCTTAGCCGGAAGTAAAAAAACATTTAAAATTATGCTTAAGTATAAATATTTTTAATCCAAACTTAATGCGTTCACAAATTAAAGAAATGTTTATAATTTTGTATGGAGTATGGAATTTATTTTCGCCAATTTTCGAAGAATTACTCATTTCATTCATATAAACTATTAAAATGTTCAAAAATGAGCAAAATGTGAGTTATTTTGTATGGGGTAGGAATTTATTTCCAATATTTTGCCCATTTGCGAAGAATTACGTAATTCATATAAACTATTAAAATGTGCGAAAATAACCAAAATGCGCATTATTTTGTATAGGGTATAGGATTTATTTTCAATATTTTACCCATTTGCGAAGAATTAATTATTTCATATAAGGTATTAAAATGTGCAAAAATGAGCAAAATGCGCATTTTTTTGTATGGGGTGTGGAATTTATTTTCAATATTTTGCCCATTTGCGAAGAATTATTCATTTCATATAAGCTATTAAAATGTACAAAAATGAGCAAAATGTACCCTATTTTGTATGGGGTATGGTATTTATTTTCAATATTTTACCCATTTGCGAAGAATTACTTAATTCATATAAACTATTAAAATGTGCAAAAATGAACAAAATGTACATTATTTTGTATGGGGTATGGGATTTATTTTCAATATTTTGCACATTTACGAAGAATTACTTATTTCATATAAACTATTAAAATGCGCAAAAATGAGCAAAATGTGCATTATTTTGTATGCGCTATGGATCTTATTTCCAATATTTTGACCTTTTTAATTAATTATCTGGTTATGCTAAATTTTAAACGTGAAAAAACAATATTAATGCACCTGCATCCGGATTAATTCATTGACCCTTAAAATTCTCAATATTTTTGGAAAAGTAAATCAATTTAGATCATATTACATTATTATTCTTGGGCAGAAGTAGAAAAAAAAATTGCAATTATAATTAAGTATAAATATTTTTAATTAAATTAAAATATTTTTAATTAAATTAAAGTGGTGTCGAATTTCATTAAGGTGAAAATTACTTAATAATTAATGTGCAAAAATTCTTAAAATGCTTATTTATTTGTATGCAGTATAGAATTAATTTTCAATATTTTGATCATTATTTTTGCTCATTTTCTTTGGGCGAGAACATATATAAATGCACTACTTACATACTATCAGATAGCAGAGCTGCTATCATGGCCCTAAACTCAAACGAAATTAAATCCAAACTAGTATGGGACTGCCTTAAAATCTTAATAGAACTAAGTAATAAAAACATAGTTACTATCATGTGGATACCAGGGCACTCGGGTTTTCATGGGAATGAAGCTGCCGACACGCTGGCCAAACAGGGGTCGGACAATATCTTCACCCATCCAATACCGTTCTGTGGTACTACGTTCAGCACAGCCAAATCAACCATCAACAACTGGTTGATTGGGATATGGGGAAACCTCTGGAACAACACTCCAGGTTGTTCTATGTCTAAAAAATTCATCCCCGCAATCTCCACCAAAAGAACGACGGAGCTCCTTAACCTCAAAATAAACCAAATCCGTCTAGTAACTGGCTTTCTAACAGGCCACTGCCGGCTTAACTATCATGTTAACAAGCTGGACAGAGTAGTAAGACCTAAGAGAGAGCTAGCTCACACCCCTGAAGCCCATCTACACGGGCTACGTAATTGGTGGCGCCATCTGTGAGAATTTGTGTGGTGGTGGTTTGAAAGCGCCTGAATATATGCATAAATATATAATTTATCCTGAAGGCCGGCTGTAATGGCTGAAGCCTGGCTGTAATTCATGAAGCCTGGCTGTAATGTCTGAAGCTCGGCTGTAATGCCTGAAGCTCGGATGTAATTGGTGGCGCCATCTGTGAGAAGAAGCCCGGCTGTAATTGGTGGGAATTGTTGTGTGGTGTTTTGAAAGCGCCTGAATTTATGTATAAATATATAATTTATGCATATGCCCGAAGCCCGGCTGTAATTGGTGGCGCAATCCGTAAGAAGAAGCGCGGCTGTAATTGTTGGGTATTGTTGTGTGATGTTTTGAAAGCGCCTGAATATACGCATACATATATTATTTTTGAGTGAGATGTTTTGTTTTTTGTGTGGTGTTTTGAGAGCACCTGAATATATGCATTGTGCTAAGGCTATACTAATTTATAGTTGGTTTAGAAGCAAAATTCTCTTAGTACATTTTCCATGTTTTAAGTTTTTATACTAAATCAAGTCATAATAATACCAACTTTATCCTGGCAAAACATTCTAAGCCGCAACATGATATTAACTTGTTAAAATTTGTAGTTTTTATATTGTTAGTTCAAAAGCAGAAATCACTAAGTCAAAAAAATATTTAAGAAGTTTGTGTCTGAAAATTTTCTAATTGTATTTCATATCAATTTCCTCATAAAAAATATTTTTTAGACTTCAAAGTTTAATGATTACAAAAGGGTTGCAAAAAATGTTTAATTCCAATTGATTTTTTTAAAATCAAAACCAAAAGTTTTACCAGAACTTATTTAAAGTTTTTTTTATTATGTACTATAGATAAATTTGAAAATTGTATTATCAATGAATTTCGTCAACATAAATTGCTAAATTGTAAAATAATAATTTTATTGAGTGAAAGAAATATTTTTTAGTTATACATATTTTATTTATACATTTATATATATTTTCATATAATTTTAAATAAAAGCAATATTTTTTATTAATTTATATTTAGATATATATGTATATATATATATATATATATATATGTATATATATATATATATATATATATATATATATATATATATATATATATATATATATATGTATGTATATATATATATATATTAGATAGTATCATCATCATCATCATCGTCGTGGTATTCCTCGTTGTTATAAAGGTTTACAAACTCTAATATAGTTGTCCTGTTTCTAGATCCCATACTTTTCAATCCTCAGGTTCCATTTTTTATGTTATCAATTTCGCGTGTTGGCCTTCGCATACCACTATACCTGACTGGCATAAAAATTTTAAATTTAGGAAATCTTGCGATTATTCTGGTACCGAATTTGGTATTTATTTTTTTGATATCTACTATTTTATATATTTTGTTTAATACCATATGGCTTTTTTGTAATAATTTCTTTATATTTATATGATTTGTTTAAAGAATTTATGAAGTTTTCATTAATTATGTTGTATTATGTTATATTATATATTTTACTATTACACTGTTGAATGTTCACTTGGAATTGATAAATATAATTGAAAAACTTCTACTTTTATACACCCAGGACATGAAAATTTAGTTATTTGTAAATTTTGTGAAGTCTAATTAAATATTACAATTTTTTGTTCTAATATAAACAAAAACATATTTTCTAAGCCTTCATCCGGAATTATTGATTATAATATAACCTTGTGTAAAGTCACAAAAAAAAGAATGTTTATTTAAACAAAATAAACTAATAAGGTTTTACTTCTACTTTTATACATCCATCAGGTTATGAAAAATGAATACTTTTATTTTGTTGAGTCTAATCAAATAATGCAATTTTTTGTTCTAATATAAACAAAACCATATTTTATTAGCTTGCATCCTGAACTAGTGATTATAATTTAACCTTGTGCATAGCCAGCGAATATATTTTATTATAAGTTCTTTACCCAGGACATAAAAAAAATATTTTTATTTTGTTGTCTAATAAAATATTATGATTTTTTGTTTTATTCTCAGCTGTAGAAAGGGTATTATGCAGATAAAGATATTTTCATCATATAACTGATTGAGTAAATAATTATAAAATAATGTGCGAAAAATAAAAGATAATATTGAAATTTGTATTATTTTTTTATTTACTAATGTTTTTAAATATTTAATAAATACATTTTTTATGTTTAAATTTCATGTGTTATTTTATAATGACCCCAGGGTATGGTATCATGTGCATTATTTAAAAGTTTTCTTTTGTCATCATATGGACTTAAACAAATTTTGTTTTGTTTTAATGAATAGACTAAATGATTTCTTGATGTTATAGTATTTTGGGTGCAAGTTAAAGTTTTTTGTAAAAGCAAGCAATCTAGGTAGTCATAAAATGTAATTTTATTTTTAATAATAGTAGTCTTAACTCCTTTAGCTTTTTTGAATGCATCAATGTCATTAACTCTAATGGAATACATCTTTGATCTCAATCCAACGAATTCAGTCATTATTTAACCATTACTTTCATCTTTCATTAGACCTGGCTTCTTTTTGTTGACTAAATCTAATCCATATTTATTATTTTCAGGATAATCACTTGTATCGAATTTATGAATATCTGTTTTCATAATATTATAAATATCAGAACATTTTATTTCATAAATTAATGAGTCTATATCAGTATACATGATTTTACATGCTAATCCAAACTTATTCTGGATGTAGTTAATAATGAAAATAATAAACACATGTTTTAGATATGTCTAATATCTAATATACTAAAGCCAATATAAATAGGTTTATTCATATAGACTTCAGTCTTTTTTTACTCACAGCTACTAAATTTTCATCAAAAATTCTGGAACTATGAAAAGTAGGTTTTGCTATTAATGCGTTTGCTCCATATCGTCCATTCCAATGGTTTACCAATTTAATTGTTCTATAGTTACGAACATTCTCCATAGTTTTACCAAATATTGCATTTATCATTAATTTATACAAATTTTTTTCAAAATCATTTATAGATTTTTTGCGCATTTCAGTATTGAGATCAATATAACTTTTTAGCCAGGGACTTTGTTTAAATTTTAAAATGCTATGTATTTTTATTAACACAAGTCAATTTTATAAAGCCTGCTGTAAATTTCTATAATGAATTACATAGTTTTTTTTACCATTCAAAGTTGTTAATAATTTTTCCGTTTTACTATTGGGAGCAATTAATTGTTCAGCGCAAAAAGGTAAATCACTATGATTATCATGAATTTCTTGAGGATAATCAAGATCTACTTCTAGAATATATCCAACAGAAGAAACATAATTAATTTGAGAAACATCAAAGCCAGTGATTTCAGTATCATTTAACCACTTGAAATCACTAATTGGTAAATATTGTGACATAGCCCAACCATATAAATTTTTAACATCATAATACATTAAATAAATACTTTCAGCCTCAGAATCATATGTAGTCATATACTTATTATTGGTTTTACTATATCTGTTAAATAATTAATATTAAAAAAAAAAAAAATTTGAAATAATATAATAATACCTATTAGAACATTGGCTTAAGCCACCTCGAATTCCTCTTTGAATAAATAAGAGCATATCGATGTCAGTAAGAAGATTTAATTTAACTCCAGAGTATTTTAACATACAATCCCAGGTAAATCCTGGTAGTGTATAATAATTAGCCGGATCTAATCCGTATGTTGTAATACAATTATTGCGAAAATATTCAAACACATCCGCCAGTAAGAAAATATCTGTTTTCATATAAATATCTGAATATTGACCCAAATTTTTAATTTTAAAACTTTTCCAAACTTTTTGAGCGTGATTGCTCAATCGTTATCTGATATATTACAATCATTTAACTTATTATAAAAATCGTTCTTGCTTGTTAAATTAGTTACATCTAATTTCTCTGAAGCATCAATAAAATCATATGGAAAAAACCCTTTTGTTATTATTAAATTAAACTCTTCATCGTTTAGATTTAACCATTCGCTTCGTGTTATTAATTTCTCATTTAATGGTAAATATTTGGCTAGTTTATCCAGTGAAGCTGACATAAATCTAAATGAATCAATAAATTTGAATCGCAAGTCGGTACCAAAAACACTCTTTACAAATGATATATATTTTTTCTTATTTGTTGGTATAAGAGATATTTTTTCATAAAATTCTAATGCAATATCTTTTATTATGAAGTGTGAATAGTAACCAGATAAGTTATGAAAAACTACTCGTATATCTCTTTAAAGCCGATATTGCTGATTACATACTGAATGGGCTGCACCTCTATATTTACCAGTTAAATGACAATGATCCTTAACGCGAACATCACTTTCATCAAAATGCTTTTCACATATATGACATTTATCATGTGTTTGAAATGATAATAGCTCACTAGCTGTTAAAGTCTTTAGAGGAATAATATTTTGATAAATTACTTCAATTGCTTCTGCAATTTCACTTAATTGATTAGCAAACCATTTTCCAGGTTCATTCCCCCTATATGATTTATAATAAGATTTGGTATCATCATAAGAACATTTCAAATAATATCCAATGCTGTATACTATATGATTTGATAGAACTGAGAATGTTCATTTTTTATTATAGATACAGGTTCTAGAATTGATTCCAAATCTGAATAGATCACATAAGGTATATTTTCTTTATTCTTATAGTTTGTGAAAGATATTTCTGTTTTGGTAGGTATTTTTATGCAACAGTTATTTTGCTTCTCACAATTAACAGCATGATTATTCAATTTCTCTTGAGATAGAAAGTAATGCAAACAGCGATCACATAAAAATACTCTACCATTTCTTTTCGAAATTTGACTTGAAATTAATTTTGATAATTTCTTTATCCAACAGTAATGATATTTCATAAGTGGAATTTCCTCATAATCATTATCATCATAATCATCATCATCGTCATCATCATAATCATTTTCAATATTATAATATTCTTGAACTAATAATAAATTTATATGTCTATTATTACTTTTGATTTTGTTAATCTAAGTTGTACTACTTTAAAACGATATTCTGCAACTTTTTTCAATATGAATACATTAACAGATATATTATTTAGATCTTCAATTCGCGTAATTTGATTTATATTAACTGGAAACTTTATTCCAGCGAAATTTAATACTGTTGAATAATGTGGATAGGAACTAGTTCTATAACTATTACTTGTTGCTGGATATAAAGCTGATGTAATTGCCCAAGCAAAGCATCTATTATCATTATTTTTAATATTCATGCATGCTTTTTTGCGTTGAATTGTGTTAGGGATTTTAATATATGTTGAACCAATCAGTCTGTTGCAATCATTCATATTTATAGCTAAGTAAATAATTGAGGAAAGAGTCCACCCACTATCTCTTTCTTGAAATTCATCAAGTTCTTTCAAAATACTTTCCAAAATATTTTTCTTAAACCAATCCTCATAGTCTTCAAAGAGTTCAATTTTTTTATTTGATGTAGACAAAAATTTATCTTCAGTTATTACCTCATCACCCGATTTAATTAAAAACTCACAACATAATGTTGCATTAATTTTTAAACATAATTGATCTGATTCTTTAATACATGTTTTAACATTATTTTCAAATGCTTTGCAAGCATCAATTAAAAATTCTCTAGGATCTTTGTGACCAAAATTAACTATTATAGCTGTTTTTATTCGGTTTTCAAAAGCACTTTCAACATATTCCCATTTTACTTTTACAACATCATTAGCAACTACACCACCTGCACCCGTTACACTAAATAACTGTTTTTCTAATATACATTTAATACTTTTCAATCGTTCAATTTGATATTCAAAATGTTTTTTAGTACCATTATAGTTTGTTTGTCTTATTGATTCACTTATTTATTTTATATAATTATCAATTTCAATTATTTTGTCTATAGATTCTTCAATAGGTAAATTATTTGAACTCATACTAGAAATAAATTTTTTGAATACATCATCATATATTTTTAGTTTTTTTATAATAAGCTGTTCTTCATCCCCAACATCACTAACAAATTTATTTTTATTAAACATTATTCACTCAAAGCGTATTTTTGTAAACTAATTCTTTTACTAAAGAACATCCTATATTTATACACAAAATTAACCAAAGTAAAATTATGAGATCAATATCTTCAAATTTTAGTTTTTTGTTTTTTGTTTTTTTTAATCCCAGAAAATTTTGATTTAGTATGGAAACTTATTTTTTAAAAAACAGTAAAACAAGTGTTTATTTATGATAAGACTGAAAAATTATTAACAACAAAAACTGAAAAACAAATAAAATTATTAAATTAATTCATATCCCATGAAATCGCTAGAAATTTTTAATAAAAATACATATGTGTAAATTGAAAATATTTTTTTATTAGTCACAATATTTTACTTAAAAGTATTATCAATATATTCCAAATTTTTTTTGTATAGATAAACATTTTGTAAAGCACAACATCCTCGGCCTCCTTTGTGTTGAAGACATGATGATGTGTTAGTAGAAAACTGATTCATTAAAACTTTTAGATTGGGACAACCATAATCTTCTTATACAATAGTTGTCCATATATCCAATTAAATCATTAATCCAAGAGATTTTTTGCGCGCCTTTAAGATATATATTCTTGTTTGATAAATGGGTTTTTCTTGTTTAATGAATTGGAATCAATCTGCTTGTACCAGTATTCCAATGTATGCCGTGATGATTGTGATATAGCCAAGATTTTTGAATTTATTGATCAAGAGGTAGTTTATGAAATGCAAACGATTTTTCAATAATATAATGTTTACATTCAAATGGTGTTTCATTGCTTAGTATTGCAATTTCCTTTAAAATGATTTTTTTTAATTTTACCAAGGAAACCTTGTAAATCAACTATTACACTCATTTATGTTATTTTTTTAACTTCACTGGTCAGCGGATTGTATTCAACTATTCTATCATGAATTAATAAGCAAAAAGCTGTTGTTTTTTTGGGAATATTTACAGAAGTTTTAAGCTCGATTCTTATATCAACAGGCCCTGTTTTAATCAATTCATTTTGATGTGAACAATCTACCACAATAATTGATCCAAGTGCAATAAATTCTTGATTACCAAGAAATGGTTGACTAACTTTATTATAATAAGATTGTTGAAATTTAGCATACATATCATACAGGATTGCATATTGACCTTTGTTATAATCTATGTTTAAATTATCATATGGAAAAACTTCAGAATTCAAAAACACCTTGAAATCGGTAATGTTGCAATGATCAAAATAGCTATTATCTTTACTCAACTGATTTTGTCTATCTGTTTGCAATGCGAAAATAACATAACGTGGTTTTTCAATTTGACTTGTAGTTTTCACAGTCCATACATGACTTGTAGTCTGAGGTAAAATTGGGTATTCATACATATCCCAACTACGAAAGCTCATTTTTATTGGTATACCTCTGTCAATAAACTTCAATAATGATAACTTTGAACTGTCTGATACAAGTATGTGTTGAACTTGCCATTGAATTTTAAATATATCAAGTTTAACTTTTTCATCTGCTTTTGTGCCTACAATTGCATTATTATCATCTCTAGCTCTAGTAATAATAAGTTCATGTTTAACATGAACCATTATCTTTTTATAATCTTCAGCAAATCCTAATAAAAGTTTTAATGGCACACAAAAGTTAAAATGTTCTTTATGTAATAAACTTCTGCTTGCAGTATTCTATCCAGAATTGAATGCCATTTTACTTTCATCTTCATTAAAGGAAATATAGTTTTTCAATGTTGATGTGCATCCAAGTTTTCGAGTTCTATCAATTTCAATACCATTTATTTCATAACGAATCTCATCAAATATATATGCAGCTACGTTATTAACTAAGTGAGCAGTTTTTGAAACCAAACCGGCCTCATCTAAAAGTGTTCCTTCAATATACAAGAAATTTTCACTTGGTAAAATATTCAGATTTTGATGTTGAATTAATATTTGAATGACATCATTGTTTTTAAAAGATTGTTGAAATGGTGAATAAGTATGATATTCAATTTTTGAAATACTTTCATCATAGTTAATGTTTTGAGAAATATGTAATATTTCATTCATTTTTTTAAATTTAATCCAATAGACTTTAAGAAATTCTTATTAGCTGGTGTCAAGAGTTTTTTAAGCTGTCCACCTTTTTTAGGTCTTAACCTGTTCACTACTTTTGATGAATTGGTGTTTATTTCACTTTTTTTCGGATATTTATTGATATTATAGAGAAGCATCTCAAGGTTTTAAATGCAGTCGAATAGTTATTGTTTCGTCTCTAAAATTTATCAGGTTATTATCTTGGTCAACAAGCCTTAGTGTGATTGAACTTATTCGATTGGTATTCACTGGTAAATAGATTACATTTCTAGGAGTTTCATTTATTTTATAGCCTGGACTAACTTCTGGGCGAAATTCGTGTAATGTATGTACTTGCTTATTATTCATATATGACCCATGTATGATATTGCACTGAACATGTATAGTGTTAACATTTGATATATTTACAGGTAGATCTGAGGCCAATTTTCGTTTATTGAAACCAAGTAGCTTTCCCACCGAACTTGAAGTATCAAAATAAATATCCTTAGTACACAATATTTCACATTTCATCGTATTATTGTTGGCAATTAGTTGAATATCTTCTGCCCCATCCTATAATAAATCAAGAGCATTTTGTAAATATGAAGCTATATCATCATATTGTCATCTATTTGTAAAATATTGTTATGAATATCAATATTGTGTATGGAATTATAAGCAACTAATTCAACAAGTCCGCAAACATAGTCATCATTTAATTCTAAAGGTGGAAAATAATCTGTAGTTAATACAGATTTATTACCCGTAAATGTCAATGTGAATGACATTATTAACAAAGAAACAATGAGCTTATTTATTTTAAACATTTCTTTTTATTCATTTTCAAAAACTTAAATAATTATTATTATAAGAACTGATTTAAGAAAGCTAGACATAAATGACCACATATTATTGTATTATAATTTTGATATGAGTTGTAGTTATACTGCAAATTATAACCTAAATATTTAATTATTTCAATAGGTGGTTGCAAGTTTCCAAAGCTATCAAAATATGTTACAACATTTTTATTTTTATTGTATGCTACCGAATGAGTACCAGAACCCGATGAATTATCCAAATTAACAATACCACTCTCTTTATTTAGGGCTTTTACGGGTAAACTATTTCGCATAAATACCCCTCGAAAATGTGGTATAAATTTTGCATACTTATGTAAATCAATTTCACTTAATGGCCTACTAGGTAGGATTTCTATTAGTTTTTTGGCTGTGGATTTAAATACAACCCTAAACCTGTTTTATAAGGTTTGAGATATAAGCCTTTACCCATAGAAATACTTTCCATTGTTTGATTATGACGTTTATTTTCAATTAATTCTTGTTTTGCATTCTTGACATCGTTTATTGCTTTAACTATACCAGTAACACCACAAGACAATTCTCCAACAGCTGATAATCCTGCAAAAAGAGGTACTAGAAATGGTATGACTCCACCAGTTTTAGGTACTGAAATAATTCTAGGTGATTCAGCTTTTTTGCGTTTAATCACATTTTTCGCTACATGAAGTGCCAATTTTATAGCATCATTATTGCTACTAGGTTTTTGTAATTTTATAGCATTTTTAGCATCTTTTACGGCTTTTTGAAATAACTTTACGGTTGCTTTAATTTTTTTATTAAATTTCCTATGTGTTTTTATGCCCATTCCTAATTTAATTTTAGCTTTCATAGCGTTTGTTACTAATAAAGCGTTCGCTCGTTCTAAGAAATTAGAATCTTTACCAATTACACGTTTCCAAGCTTTTTCTGCTAAAACTTTGTCAGCAATATGTCGATCGTCAGTATTTTTAAATTTCGTATATTCTATATCGTGCTTTTTACAAGCTGTATCTAATGGGTTTATTCCAGGATCACCTCTGTCTAATCTTGTTTGTAATTTCGTACCAGCTCCACAATATTGATAACCGCCTGGTAAATGTAATTCAACTGGCAACTTATTTATAATTTTATTCAGAATACCTTCTTCTTTAAAAGCTTTCTCATGACTTTCATAAATTTTATTATAATCAATCATTATGAAGCAATCAATTTATTATGACTGATAAATTTTTCGTTTTACCATTGCAATATATAAATTTAAGAGTGATGAAAATTTACCAGTAGTCAAGATGAAATTCATCAAACAACACTTTACTTTACCCGTAAATAATTTAGATATCAAAGTCAAAGGAAACGGCTGTAAACAAAAAAAGCATGGCGAATTACTACCAAATAGTATACGATGTTTAATTGTGGAAAAACAAATGTTATATTAAGCTTATTATAACAACCCAATGGATTAAAGTTTGAAAACATTTACGTATATTCTAAATCTCTACACCAACCAAAATATTAGTTCCTTAATCAAGTTATGACAACTATACCAGAACTGGGGTACTACACTTATTCTAACAATAGTGATATTATTCCACCTGAAGAAGCAAAATCACATTCTATATTTGTTTTCGATGATGTAGCATGTGATAAACAGAATAATATTCAGAAGTATTTTTGTATGGGTCTTCACAATAATATTGATAGCTTTTACTTATGCCAATCTTATACACATATACGAAAACATCTCATTCGCGATAATGCAAACTTTTTAATAATGTTCAAGCAGGATGAATTTGAATCTAAGACATATTTATACAGATCATGTTAGCAATGATATGACATTCGCACAATTTCATGAAATGTGTCTTAAATGTTGGAATGAAAAATACGGTTTCTTAGTTATAGATAGGGATAGTGAAAAGCAAGATGGTGGTTATCGTAGAGGGTATGATGAATTCTGTTATATAGATTAATAATAACAGATATAAACAGAACAGTTCAATAGCTCAACCAATCAACAGGTCAACAGCTTAACAGCTCAAAATCTAAACAGATTAATTAAATATAATACACATTTTCAAATATGAATGAGAAAATTATGAAAGATATTATTAAGACTAGTAAAGCGGTAAAATATAAATATCAATCTTTAAAATCTGGTCAGATAGAAGCAGAACATGTCTTAGAAGAACATTTTAAACCAATTACATTACCACTCAAAAATGTTGCAAAAGCATTAGAACAAAAATCAATTTATCCTGAAATAAAACAAGAAAAATCATTTGGTGTAATTAAAAAAGAAAAGAAAACAAGATTTTATGATAATATTTCTAGTATAAGACAATCGAAGAAAACTGATTCTGATGATGACATTGTAGGTGAATCAAATACTTTATATCAAACATCTACCCCTAAAAAAATTTTATCAAAACTTTTATTAACCCCAACACCTATAAAACATATAATTGACAAAGCTATATCAAAATATTACAAAATATTTTAATCTAATTCTTCTATACCAACAAATTTTGATACAACTTTTGGTCCATATTTCGATCAAAGTTCTGCTGAATGGAAAATTGGTAATAAACAAATACAAGTAAAACAAAATGAAATAATTATTGATGAAAGTTCATATATTAGTTCAATTCGATTGCAAGAGTTAATATTTATGAAAAATCCAGATCCAACTAAATATACTAATGAAGATTTAAACATATATAAAAAAATATTAACAGAAATCAATGCACACAGGCGTGAATATGATTCAAATCAACAAATCCGAGGAAATAGAAGTAATAAATATAATTTAATAATTAAAAAATTATTTACACATCAGTATAATACGCGAAAGCCATCATCATCATCAATAGCATCAGGCAAGGGCCTTATGATGAAAGTTTCTAAAAGAAAGTTTAATTATGTTTACTGGGACGATCCAAATGAGCTAGTTGATAGATTGCAGTTGTTAGTAGGTTCTCAAAAAGCTGGTCATAATAATCATAATAACGAAATTATTTGTATTTTGGAGCAGTTGAGAGAGTCTAATATTATACAATAAAAGGAAATATTTTAAAGAAATCATATCATTTGCAAATATGCCTATAGATAAGTTTGGTCGTACCGGTCATCCAGTCAGAAAACCTTTACGAGGACTAATGGGACCTATTGGACCAACAGGACCTATTGGACCGACAGGACCTATTGGACCAACAGGATCTATTGGTCCAACAGGACCTTATGGAATAGGATTTATTTTAGATGAGAAAAATGATTATGACATTCAAAATAAACGAATTGTTAATGTTCATCAACCTGTTCTGTAAAATGACGTTGCAACAAAAGGCTATACTGATGATTTAATTGAGAAAAAGGTTAAGCTTGTATTGGATGTTTTACAAAAAGAACAAAAGGCTTTGTTGAAAAAATATGAAACATTTGAAACCTTTGTACTTAACCATATAAAAACAATATCAGATGCAAAAAAAGTTGATAAAACCAATACAATTGTTACTAAACCTTTTAAAGTTAATACTGATCCAAAGTATGAGTGAATGCAAAATATATATGTTTCAATATATAAATAAAAATTAATATTATAATAAACATTTTACATCGAAATAAGTAAGAAGGATGTTGTCGATGAATTACATAGACCAGCTCGAAAAAACTTTCGCAGACGACGTGTTATTATTAAAGGTTTTGATGATCTTTGGCAAGCTGATTTAGATGAAATGAGTGCATATGCCAAATCTAATAAAAATCATCGATATATTTTAATAGTAATTGATACATTTTCAAAATTTGGTTGGGCAATTCCAATTAAAAACAAAACCAGTAAAGAAGTAACTAAAGCAATGGATACAATTTTCAAAGTCGGAAGAAACCCAAAAAATCTTCAAACAGATGATGGAACCGAATTCTTTAATAAAATACATATTTCAAGATTTAATACAAAAATATCACATAAATCACTATTCTACATACAGTTCTTTAATTATGAATATAATCATAAAAAACATCGCACAATAAAAATGCGACCATATGATGTTACAAAACAAAATTCTAAATATTTACTCTCAACTGTGTATTCATATAAAACAATTTACCGACGGCAAATATAAAATTGGTGATAATGTGCGCATAAGTAAATACAAACATCTCTTTGAAATGGTTACACACCAAATTGGACAACAGAAATTTTTAAAATACGGAAAATTCAAAATACAAACCCTATAACATACTTACTTGAAGATTATCAGAGTCAACCTGTTCAAGGAGGTTTCTATAAACTAGAACTAAATAAAGTAAAACATAATAATATGTATCTGATTGAGAAAATTTTAAAAACGAATAAAGATAAAGTATTTGTAAAATGGCTTGGTTTTTCAAGTAAACATAACTCATGGATAAATAAAACTGAAATTCTAAAATAAAAACAAAAAAACAAGTCTTTTATTCAAATATTTATTTATTTTAATGATTAAGTTTTCTTGATTATAATAATAATAATATGTTTGAAATTCACCAAAATTGAGCCGCATAAAGTACGTTATCTTACTCTCTGTCGGCTATACGTTGGTAGAGATGTTTGCAGTAATCATATAATGTATTGTAAAATCTTTCTCTGTTAACTTCGTATTCAACAACTGTTTCATTAAAAGCAGATATTGTGTAATTGAGACATATATCATTATATAAAATAATTTTATTAATATCAGTCATATTGGGCCTCACATACTGTTGATATGCCCGTTGTATCAATTGGTCTTGCTCCCTATGGAAGCGATTTTCCATTTCGTCATAATTTTGAAGTTCTCTTAAATGACGTTCATGCGTTCCTCTTGTACGTGCATTTTGCAATTCGATGTGTTGTAGGTGAATTAAACGTCTCCGTCCTCTTTCTCCCATAGTTATAGGTATCAATTCGTCAAAGAAATACAGTTTTACGTTCTGCATTTTTAATTTAAATTTTAGTTTGTTAGTCTTTTGATTTTAAAAAACTAACTGATCAAACAAAATTTTCTGTGTTTTATACAATATTTTAATTGATACCAAAAAAAAAAAATTTCAATCAAAAATTACTCTTTTTTTACTATGCGAGTTATTTAAACAATAAATTTTATTCATAATATGGTTAAATATAATATTATCAATAAAAATTTAATTAATAATCAATATTTTTTTTAAAATTTAACTTGATTTATAATTCTTATCTAAACAATAAAATTATAATTATCCAAAAAAATTCATAGCATGTTGGCTTTTAGGTTCCTGTCTTAGTATATACAAAAATAATGGACCCTTTAATAATAATAATAATACTCTATATGTCCACGCAAAAAAATAAAAAAATAATAAAACTATAACAAAAATTCATTACAACAACCACACATATATTAAAAATATTATAATAAAAACAATCCTAAAAACTCCAAGGTTGTTTACACTTTTACATAATCAACCAAACACACAGAATTATACATAGGCAAACTGATAGACTGACAAATAACTTATGGATAAATAAAACTGAAATTCTAAAATAAAAACAAATATAAAAGTCTTTTATTCAATAAAATTTACAATCATTGCAAAGGTTTGTTTAATTGTTGTTGTTGTTGTTGCGGTTGTGGCAGTTGATGTTGTTTCAGTTGATGTTTCTTCACATGGTATTATTGTTAACCAGATATCCATTAGTTCCAATGTATTATTCAACTAATCAATATCCATTTTATTAATTATTTCAGTTGTTTCATCTACCTTTGCAATAGTTATTAATTTAAAGACTAATTCAACAGCTACTCAGCTAATTCAGCATTTGTTTGTAGTTTTACTTTAAAACATGTTCGCACGTGTTCATTATGATTATTATATGAATTAATAATATTGATTATATCACAATACCTAATTTTCATCATTATACAGTCACATTTCAATGGATCTTTATTGCACATACAATTACTACAATGAATATCAAAGTGTGGGAATCTCAATATGAAATCAAATATTATTTGTTTATAAGAATTTTCAATTAAATTATAATTGGTTTCTAAGAAGTGCTTTATTTCCAACATATTTAACAACATGATTTCATAAATTAGAATAACTTTAATTATTATTTCGATAATCTCGCATATAATCTCATAAGTTTAAGACAATAATCTGCACTATTAGAAGCCAAAATACAAATTGGTTGGTGGTGATCATGAATTGAGTATTCCGTCTCATGAATTGAGTATTCCGTCTAATCTTATCAATATCTTTTGATAATTTTCAAAATGCTCCCTATGCTCATCAATTAAAAAATCTTTATTTTCGTTTAAATAATTTGTAATTTTTATTAATTGCTTATTAGAATTAATTGTAGATAATGTATCTAGATCAATATCAAATTCACTGATCGTTTTAAGATCCTCCCAAGTCATCCTACAAAGTTAAACTAAATACTATATGCATATATTCAGATGCTCTCAAAACACCAAACAAAAAACAAAACCTCTCACTCAAAAATAATATATGTATGCGTATATTCAGGCGCTTTCAAAACACCACACAACAATTCCCACCAATTACAGCCGGGCTTCTTCTCACAGATGGCGCCACCAATTACATCCGAGCTTCAGGCATTACAGCCGAGCTTCAGACATTACAGCCAGGATTCAGGCATTACAGCCGGGCTTCAGGATAAATTATATATTTATGCATATATTCAGGCGCTTTCAAACCACCACCACACAAATTCTCACAGATGGCGCCACCAATTACGCAGCCCGGGTAGATGGGCTTCAGGGGTGTGAGCTAGCTCTCTCTTAGGTCTTACTACTGGACAGATAACACTTACCCCTCTGTAGAATCTGCTTTGAGCACCACGAAACCTCAAAACACATACTATGTGCATGCGTAGGGCTTTCTTGTAACAGACTCCAACAGTTTAACAAGGGGTTCCTAAACCCACAGGACATTACATCCAGCTCTCTAAAACCCACACTCAGGTTATCTACTGTAATGTATACACATTACCGCGATTTAATTTATACTAAACTTCTTTTATTTTAATATCATACGATCATACGATGATATAAAGCAATGTAAAAACAATATATATGAAAACTGATATATTTTTAGTGTTAAGAAATTTAATGGTAATAATTAGTTTATAAGTATTAATAATTGAATTATATAAAATTACTAGTTATTTTTTAATTGTATTAGTAAGTAAGGAACCATATATAAAGGGTCGAAAAAATTGAAATAAATTAGAATCAAACTTGCATTCTCATAATTCATTTCGGCTTGCTTAAGCCTTTCAAATATAAGCATTTGTTGGGTTCCAAAGCCTTTAAAATATTGAAATTTCAGGAAAGGCTTCCGCGCCAGATAACACGGATTTAAGGCTAATATAGCCAAGACCAAAGAGCAAACCTTTGCTTCTTAACAATAAAGGTAACGTAGGCAACTAACTTTGCCATAACCATAGGCCATAAAGGAATATATAAATATATTTAATATATATATATATATCCAACTTTTTATATTACATGGCGATCCTGCCCGTGATCCAATATACAGATGGACACGAAGAAAATTTCTTTGGAAGAATACAGAAGGCGGCAAAAATCAAAAACTACAGAAAACAACAAAACTACAGAAAACAACAACAACGCACAGCAGCAACAAAAACGCAAACGAGGTGGTAAGCTGGTACACTACAGAAAACAGCTGGCGCAATTGTATAACATATTAGAAAAATCAACAGAGAAGAAACAACGAAGCACAATAATAACTGAGATACAGCGATTAAAACAAGATAGACATTTACACAAAACATCGAACAAAATAAATAAATTGTTCAACAACAATTTTAAATTGATAGAAAAAACTATTGAAAATAAAAATAAATAAAAATAAATTTCAAAATAAATAAATTAAAAATAAAAGATGAATTTGTAAAAATTAAATAATTAAAATTGAAAAATTAAAACTGAAAATTAAATTAACATACGAGTATATATTAAATTTGTAAAAATCGAAAAATTAATTTAAAAAATTAAAATTAAAATTGTAACAGACAAAACACAAAATTAATTTTAAGTAGGTTTAAATTTATTTTGTAATGAACTAAAAAAAAAAAAAAAAAAAAAATATAATATTGTATTATATTCACAAAATAAAAGAAGTATAAATTTTGCACACACATATACATATACAGAATATTTCACTTCATCCAATTAGTAATTATTTATATGAAATTTGTTTTGTAAACAAAAACAAAAAAAATTTTTTTTGACATTTTGCGATCTTGTTTTTAAAAATATCACCCCAATAACCATTTTTAAAATATTTTGTTTTTTTTTATATTCGAAAAATATTTTAGATTGTTTATAGACAGAAATATTTAGTTAAATGATAATCATGATTTGAGATTTTAATGGCAGATGAACATTTCAAAGTATATATAAAAGATTTAGAAGAGCTGAAAGCAAATCTAAAAACTGAATATACAGATGAAAAAATTAAGGTAGAATTAGAAAAAATAAATAATTATAAAGCACAATACATTCAAGAATTAAGAGATTCAGACATTAAAAGCGGTAAACGTAATTTATAAAAAGAATATCTTGTAATATTTAGACAAATAAAATCACATTTAACATATATTTTAGAACAAAAAATGGAGTTTAATATAGCAAATTCAAATAAAATTATCCCAATTTTTGATGGTTCACATGAACAAATTCAAGAATTTTTAAATATTGTTGCGTATATATATGAAGTAACTTAAGATGCTGATCGCGAAAAACTCATTAAATTTATTTATACTATCAAAATTTCACAAAAAGTTAAAAATAAATTAATTAATGAGAAAAATCCCAAAACATATGATGATTTAAAAATTATTTTAAATAAAATTTTTACTAATACTAGAACATATACAAAGATACATAATGAAATTTGTGAACTTTGTAATAATAAAACAATTTTTACTTCAAAATTTATAGAAAAATTAGAAATATTAATTAATGAATTAAATATGACCCAATCTGTGGGAGAAGATGAAGCAGCTACAAAAATCATTACAAAACTTAATGATCAATTTGCACTGCAATGTTTAAAATCAAATCTTAAAGAACAGATTCATTCAGTTGTTTTAGCGGCTCAACCCAAAAGTTTTAGTGAAGCCACAAAATTAGCTTTAGAAACAGATACAAATAATAAAACTAATACAAATATATATCAAATTAATAGAAGATATTCAAATAACTATTCGTACAGAGATCAAAATTATAATAATAATTATAGAAATGGTAATTTTAGAAATAATTATAGTAACTGTAGTGACCCTGTATCACAATTATTTCTGAACAAAACAAAAATGAAATGTGCATAGTAACATGATATAGCAATCACTCATTGGTCACTCATTAAAATGAGAGTGCAACGGTAATGCGTAACTGAGATGAGAAAGAGATTGCAAAGCTTACATGCTAACCATGTAATAAAAAATAAATCACTTCTTGTCTAGTCGACTTCTCGTTAACAAGCCAAATAATTAAGATCGAAAGTAAAAAGTAAAATTAAAAAGTGTCAATGAATTAAAACGTAATATAACACGTGTACAACAAAACATATAATAAATTATAATATTATTGGTAACCAAATTAAATATATACAATTTAAAATAAATAAATATATGGTACCAATATTGGTGATAAAAATAAAATATATTAGAATTAACAAAATAAATTTAGTTATAAATAAGTCAATTAACGATGTATAAATATTAATACTAAAATACACGTAATTAATTTAAATAATAATAAATAAAAATATAGACCGGAAATATTGTGTTTTTTTTCTTATTAAAAACTATAAAAGAAATAAAAAGCCATACGCCGGCCTATAATTGGTGACCCCGAACAGTTTTTTTTAATATAAATATAATTGATGAATTACCGGTCCGGTAAAATATAACAAAAGTGCTTATAAAAAATTTAACGTTTTTTTTATTGAAATTGATAAAAAGTTTATAAAATATAAAAATAACGAAACAGAAACTGTATAATATTACAATAAAAATTACACAGTTTAAAATAAAAAAAAAAGTTCCTGAAAGTGTTAAAAAAAAAAAAAAAAAACATTGTTCCTGAAATAAAATAAAAAAAAAGAGTTCCTGAAAATAATAAAATTAGATAAAAATTTATCATTCGTAACTGTACAAAAATTTTCGTGTTACCAACCGATTGCTTTGCCGCTACAAACACGTGCAACGAGGTACAGTCAGCGCAATTAGTACAGCAATTAATTGATTAATTAACTGCAACGAAAAAACTAATTACAACAGAAAATATATGCACATCAGTTTCTCCAAGTCAACAAGATATTTCATCTCATCGGCTGAACCTTTTCATTTTATTTCATCGGATTTTTCATCATCGTGTTATAATAGAACAACACCAAAGATTTCATCATACAACATCATCATATTTCATCATTAGACTTCATCAGCAGCATTATTGTATGTAAAATTTTTCTATTTCTAGTGTTTTTTTTTTTAATTATAAAAATAATATGAGCCATATATATAATTAATATTAATATATATATGTAAATAATACTATTACTTAGTATATGAAGCATTAGTGCCGATAAAATATAAAACCAATTTAATAAAATATAATAGCATATATTTTTGAAATAAAATTTTGTTTTTTTTTATAAAAATTTTACATAATAAAATTATGAAGAAAATTAACTTAAATATGATTGCAAAATAAATAGAATTTTTGTAGCAAAGTTAAAATAATAAAAAAAAAAGAAAAATAAAGCATTTTCAAATATAAAAAATATATTTATAGGGAAGAATTCATTTCATTTATATATATATATTAAAATATTAATACTTTGGTCATATATATATATATATATAATATTTTTTTTCATTTCATTTTATTTCGTTATACAAAAAAATTGCATTTGCTCAATTTCATTACAATTTTCTCTTGGTAACATAAGAAAAAATTATTACGCATACACATTTAGATTAAAGTAAAATAAAAGCTTTCTGCTTTAATATTCTCTTCTATTGTACAATATATTTGCAGATTCGCAATAGAATTTTCTAGATCAAAATTGTTTTTTTTTTTTTTGGTTATATACTATATAGAAAGAGCTTTGCATATATATATGTAAATGGAATGACATGAGGAAATTTTAGTTAACCCAATTGGTGTTCGCGCATAATATAATTTGTGGATGATTTGAATTTTTTTTTATTGTATGAAAATGATTTTTTTTTGTGAATTTGAGAATTATACATATTAAATTTAAAATTTAATGTATATTAAAATATTTTTCTAGTGCATTTTGATAATTTGGTGCATTTTGATAATTTTATATAGCATATTTGAATTTAAATTACAAGAAACAATTTGAAATAAAAATATTTAATGATTAATTATTATTTAAATTGTTTTAAATAAAAAATTATATTAATAAATACGAATTTTAATTACATTAATGTTATTTAAATACAAATACAACAACAATATATACAAATATAAATATTAATTTGTATACAATATATTTTATAATAAAATAAAACAAAATATAATTTTTGCCAATTAAAATTTAAAATATTTTTTTTTTAAATTACTTTTGATCATTTTTATATATATCTATTACAAAAACTAATTATTACACAAATATATTAAAAAAAAAAAAATTGGAAATTGACAGTTTTTTCAAAATTTAACTTTCGAAATTTAACTTTTTACTTTCGAATTTTCATTTTCATTTGGTTTGAGATTAATACGCATAAAAAAAAAACATTTTTTTTTGGCACAAACATTTTTTTTATTGATCAAGGAAATTTAACCCAGTTCTACAATTCACCTCGTTCCAGTACATCGTTCTAGATTGCAATAAATTAAGTTTAAAACATTATTTTCGAATAATTTTGTGATCTACTTTTCTACAAACGAACACAAAATTTTCAGTATGAGTGACACAGAAAATGAAAGAGGTGCAGGTGCTCCAGAAAGGAAGCATACTAGCGAAATAATTAGTACCCAAAGTCCACATGTTAGGTTACCACCCTATTTTCCAAACTCGCTAAACACGTGGTTCATACAAATTGAATCACAGTTCAGGTTAGGTAAAATAAAAAGTGATACAACTAAATATAACTATTTAGTTTCCGCGTTACCGCAGGATGTTGCGGAATCGTTATTAGACATTTTAGAGCAACCTCCAGAAGAAAACATGTATGATAATTTAAAACAGGTAATTTTACGTAGGCATTCACTAAGTATCGAAAAACGTATTAAAAAAATTATTTCTGATGAAGAAATGGGAGACAGTAGGCCGAGTGATTTCTATAGACGGTTGAAGGTTCTGACTGGTACTTCAGGAACAGTAGGTGACGAACTAATAAAAAATCTTTGGCTTTCTCGCTTACCACATTTGATTAATATAGCATTGATTCCTCAGATTGATTCAGACTTAAACAAAATATTAGAAACAGCTGATAAAATTTTCGAATCTATTCAGTCATCGTCAACCATTTCTATTGTAACTAAACCAAATTCTCGTGATAAATCAACTGAGCGTTCAGCACAGAACTCGGATATCAAACGGTTAGAAAAAGAAATTGGTGAATTGAAACAAATGTTTCGTTCATTCAATGCTAATAGGTATAGGTCAAATTCTCGACCTCGTTCTAAGTCACCCCACAGATCGTCAAGTGCCACACGTAAATGCTACTATCATCGCAAGTTTGGTACACGTGCAATAAAATGTGTTGCGCCTTGTAATTTCAGACAAGAACAAAATCAATCTAATTCAGATCAAAAAAACTAAAAATCTCTCCTAGCGGCTAACGGGGAGATTAACAATATTAACAGCCGCCTTTTCATTTTAGACAAGAAAAATAATTTAAAATTTCTCATAGATACTGGTGCAGATTTGTCCTGCATCCCAGCCGACAAATTCAAAATTTCTTCCAAAGCCAATTCAAATTTTTGTTTATCAGCCGCAAATGGCACCAAAATTCAAACTTTTGGAAACAAACTCCTCGAATTAGATTTAGGTTTACGTCGTACGTTCAGACATGAATTGTTAATAGCAGAAGTGAATAGGCCAATTTTAGGTGCAGACTTCTTGGTAAAATTCGGTCTTTCAGTCGACCTTAAAAGGAAACGGTTAGTTGACACGGTGACATCAATTACAATTAATGCTTGTTCAGCCAAATGTATTGATACGCCAACTCCGGTAACCTTTATGGTTGAAAACAAATACGGCGAACTACTAAAAAAATTTCCAATAATTACAGCACCACCATCTTTTAAATTTCCAGCAAAGCACTCTGTCGTTCATCGTATTTTAACAAAAGGTCAGCTACCATTCTGTAAGCCTCGGCGTCTTGATCCGAAAAGACACAAAGCAGCTAAGATCGAATTTGATCATATGCTTGATCTCGGAATTTGTCGTCCATCATCCTCTCCCGCTTCTTCACCTTTGCATTTAGTGGCCAAGAAAGATAGTGAAGACTGGCGCCCATGCGGTGATTACAGGCGGCTCAATGCAGCAACAATTCCTGACAGATTTCCTATACCTAATATACAGGATTGTACAATGAAGCTAGCCGAGTGTGAAATTTTTTCAAAAGTAGACCTTTTCAGAGCATATCACCAAATTCCAATTGCAGACGAAGATATTTACAAAACTGCAATCACTACACCCTTTGGTTTGTTTGAATTTCCGCGAATGGGTTTTGGACTTAGAAATGCTAGTCAAACATTTCAAAGATTCATAAATGAGGTAACGAATGGTTTAGATTTTCTTTTTGTATATATAGATGACATTTTGATAGCCAGTCGTAGTGAACAAGAACATCTTGAACACTTAAGGATACTTTTCGAGCGACTTTCAAAATTCGGTTTAACAATTAAGCCAGCCAAATGCGTTTTTGGGGTTAGTTCACTAGACTTTCTAGGTTACACAATTTCTAGAGATGGAATCGTGCCTTCGGCAGATAAAGTAGTAGCCTTTTCTGAGTTTCCCAAGCCTACCTCAATAAAGCAAATTCAGCGCTTTATAGGAATGGTGAACTACTATCATAGATTTTTACCACATTTAGCTGAATTCCTAACACCTATTTATTCTCATCTCACAGCACTACAAAAATTAACCAAATCTAAATCTCAGTTTTCATGGCCAGACGAGTGTGACGTACTTTTCGATAAAATAAAAAAATCTCTAGCTGCAGCAACATTACTAACTCACCCGGTAAAAGGGGCTGCTTTAAATATTACAACGGACACATCAAACGTAGCTGTTGGCGCGGTGCTACAACAACACGTTAATGGATGCTGGCAACCCTTGTCGTCTTTCTCTCGAAAACTTTCGGCAGCGGAAACAAAATACTCTGCTTTTGACCGCGAGCTGCTAGCGATCTTTCTAGCAATCAAACACTTCAAGTATTTTGTAGAGGGTCGGCGTTTTGTAATATTCACTGACCACAAGCCATTAACGCGTGCTATTGAGTCTAAAACGGAACGTAGTCCTAGGCAGACCAGGCATTTAGAATATATAGCACAATTCTGTAGCGACATTCGACATGTTAGTGGTAGTAGTAATGTTGTTGCAGATTATTTATCACGTCCCGTGGAAAGCGCGTCAGTTAATTTAACATTAGACGAAAGTAATTTCATAGCAGAACAAAAATCAGATTCAACCTTACAAGATTATATCAGTAAAAAATCTGGGTCAAATAATTTAACTTTCGAATCAGTTATAATGCCGGTAACAAACGAAAAAATTGTATGTGAAACAAGCACTGGCACAAACAGGCCTTTCGTTCCAATTGCATTAAGGCGAACTGTTTTCGAAAAATTGCACAGTCTATCGCACCCAGGAATCAGAGCTTCACGAAAACTAATAACTGCTAGATATTTTTGGCCAAGCGTGAATAAAGATGTTGGTAATTGGGCGAAATCCTGCAGTGCGTGTCAAAAATCAAAGGTTCACAAACTCACACGTACAATTTTTCAAAAGTTCGACAGTCCTAATTCTCGGTTTGAACACATCCATTTGGATTTGGTTGGTCCACTACATATGTCGTCAGGTTTCCATTATATATTAACAATTGTCGATCGGTTTTCTAGATGGCCAGAGGCGTACCCTATCAAGGATATCTCTACAGAAACAGTAGTTAAAACATTCATTTCACAGTACGTTTCTAGATTTGGTGTACCATCTATCATTACAACTGATCGCGGTTCTCAGTTTATCTCACGTTTGTTCTCTGCTATAACTAAATTAATCGGTACTCACCACATCCGAACTACTGCATACCATCCACAATCAAATGGGTTGGTAGAACGGTTTCATAGGCATTTGAAGTCCGCATTGATGGCTAGGTGTAACACCACGTGGTGGAGCGAAGAATTACCGATAGTTTTACTTGGCATACGCGTTGCGTATAAAGAAGACCTACAATGCTCTCCTGCAGAAATGCTCTATGGACAAACGTTACGAGTACCAGGCGAAATATTCATTAAAAGTCCTAATTCAGAATCAGATTCATTCATTTTGGTAGATAAGCTTAGACAATTTATGCAAAACCTTCAAACAGCAGAACCTAGAGTCACAAATCCTCCAAATATTTTCATACCAAAATCCTTACAAGATTGCAAACAAGTTTTTATTAGGGTGGACAAGGTAAACAAATTATTACAACAACCTTACGAAGGTCCGTTCTCAGTAATCAGACGATTTAGAAAATACTTTGTAGTGAGCATAAATGGAAAAAACACGTCGGTCTCAATCGATCGTTTAAAACCAGCTTTAGGAATTCTCAGCATTAAGCAACAAACAATCAAAAAATCTCTTTCCTTCAAATAATTCAAAATTTATTTTACGTACTTTTCAATTTTCAATTTTAAAATTCAAATTTTAAATCATCACTTACATTCAAAATTTAGTTTCTAGAGTAAAATACATACCAAACATTTTGTTTTATACATTTTTCTTCTCAGTTTTAACTTGTTTTCGTAGAACCTTGTCCTACTGGAAGGAGGGTAATGTAGTGACCTTGTATCACAATTATTTCCGAACAAAACAAAAATGAAATGTGCATAGTAACATGATATAGCAATCACTCATTGGTCACTCATTAAAATGAGAGTGCAACGGTAATGCGTAACTGAGATGAGAAAGAGATTGCAAAGCTTACATGCTAACCATGTAATAAAAAATAAATCACTTCTTGTCTAGTCGACTTCTCGTTAACAAGCCAAATAATTAAGATCGAAAGTAAAAAGTAAAATTAAAAAGTGTCAATGAATTAAAACGTAATATAACACGTGTACAACAAAACATATAATAAATTATAATATTATTGGTAACCAAATTAAATATATACAATTTAAAATAAATAAATATATGGTACCAATATTGGTGATAAAAATAAAATATATTAGAATTAACAAAATAAATTTAGTTATAAATAAGTCAATTAACGATGTATAAATATTAATACTAAAATACACGTAATTAATTTAAATAATAATAAATAAAAATATAGACCGGAAATATTGTGTTTTTTTCTTATTAAAAACTATAAAAGAAATAAAAAGCCATACGCCGGCCTATATAACTATAACAATAATAGTAACAGAAATACGTCAGGTAGAAGATATTTTAATAACCAACAAACTCGTCAATACGATAGTAATAATCCTTAAGATAACAACTACAGGAATAACAACACAAGATTCCCAAATAATAATTTTAGAAATAATGGTTTTAGAAATAATTATGGTAATAATAATAACAATTCTAATAATAATTACAACAGAAATAAAAATATAAATTCAATGGTATCGGGAAACGCGGATACCCCCGACACAGATCACCAGTTGATCGGGGAGATAAATGCCCTAAATATCGCATAAATAATTTTGAAAATGTTTCCACTTCATTTAATATTACACTAATTCTAAAAAATGGTAGTCATCTAATAAAATTTTTGATTGATACAGGAGCAGATATTTCGATAATAAAACAACAATTTATTAATGAAAATGATATAAATGATGAACAAATTTGCACTATTACTGGCATCAGTAATCAAGTACAAAAATCATTGGGTACTATAAATACAGATTTCCAATTTCAAGATAATAAATTTCCAATTAAATTGCATATCGTTCAAAATAATTTTCCTATAAAAACCGATGGAATATTAGGTCGCGATTTTTTACAATATTTTTTAGCAAAAATTAATTTTAAAACTTTAGAATTATTAATAACGTATTATAATGAAGAATTTTCAATACCAATAAATTCAACAAACATAAATAAACTAACCAAACCTGCTCGGTCTGAATTCATTTGTCAAATAAATATAGAAAGAAATGAATTTCTTCAGGCATATTCATAGCAAATTCTATTATACCAAAAGAAGGTATAGCACATATCAAAATATTAAATACATGCGATACTGATATTACAATTAATAATATCAAACCAGAAATGGTCCCATTACAAAATTATAATATTTTAAAAATAAATAATAATTATGAAAATAGATTTGAAACATTAAAGAAAATTTTAAGAATAAACCAAAATGATCCAAAAACATATCAATCAATGATACAGATTTGTAAAAAATACGCTGATATTTTTTATCTACCGAATGACAAATTAAGTACAAACAATTTTTATACACAAAATAAAATAGTTAACATATTAACTAGAAGTAAAACTAAGAAACAAAATGAT
Organism: Rhamphomyia laevipes; assembly: GCA_963920725.1. Classification (NCBI taxonomy): domain Eukaryota; kingdom Metazoa; phylum Arthropoda; class Insecta; order Diptera; family Empididae; genus Rhamphomyia; species Rhamphomyia laevipes. Next base: position 82,497,447 of record OY987255.1, read on the forward strand.
AATATTTTAGGAATAACAAACCAGAAGATTGATCACCTTCACATATGGCAAGGTATTTCTATCGCAGATATCAAAAATGTTAAAAAACTTAGATTTATAGAAACTGATATAAAAGAAATAAAAATAAATATAAATAAAAATATAGAACTACAATTTAATAAAAAACAAATCGATTTAACACAAATATTTAATAAATTAAAAAATAAAATCAATGAATTTAAAGCAATATTCAATAAAATACAAAATGACGATAAGTCTACAATAAAATTAAAAATTATACTATTCACAGCACCCATTAAAATTATAGATACAAATGAAATTAATAAAATATTAAAAGAAAATCATTATGAACCAACAAGTGGACACATAGGTATTAGAAAAATGATAATAAAAATTAAACAAAAATATATATGGAAGAATATGCATAGAACGATAAAAAATTACGTACAGAATTGCGAAATATGTGCAAAATCAAAACAAACAAAAAATATTAAAGAACCATTAGTAATAACAGACACGACAAATAAACCATTCGAAACAGTACAAATTGATACAGTAGGTCCTTTAAAAATATATAACAATTTTAGGTATATTTTAACAATTCAATGTGAATTGACCAAATATGTCGAGGCTTACCCAATTGAAAGTAAAGATGCTATTACAATAGCAAAAATAATTACAGAAAAAATTATACTTAGATATGGAAACATAAAAAAATTTAAAACTGATTTAGGAACCGAATTTATTAATGAACTTTTTACACATATATGTAAAACATTCAAAATAAATCATCAGAAATCAACTCCGTACCACCACGCAACATTAGGCTCTTTAGAACGTAATCACAGAGTATTAAATGAATTTTTCTTAACGTGTACACACAGTACAAATTGGGTTGAATTAATACCATTTTATTTATTTTGTTATAATACACCACCTCATTCGTCTACTCAATATACACCTTTTGAACTAATTTTTGGTACTTCACCTAAACTTCATACAAAAATATCACAAATAGAAAAACACGAATTAAAGTTTTCAAATTATGATGATTATTTAAATGAATTAAAAATTAAATTACTTTTTTCATTAAAAAACGCGAGAGAAATTTTAATAAAAGAAAAAGAAAATAGAAACAAACAATATGATCAAAATATCAATCCATCAAATCTTAAAATAGGTGATAAGGTAATGTTGAAAATCAAAAATCGTAAAAAGCTAGATTATCCTTTTAATGGTCCATATAAGATCATCGAAAGAAAAGGAGTAAATTCAATTATAAATATTAAAAATAAACTTAAAACAGTTCATAATAATAACCTAAAGAAAATATTAAAAAAAAAAAAAAAAATCCTTTAAAGGGTAAGGATGTAATGTATACACATTACCGCGATTTAATTTATACTAAACTTCTTTTATTTTAATATCATACGATCATACGATGATATAAAACAATGTAAAAACAATATATATGAAAGCTGTTATATTTTTAGTGTTAAAAAATTTAATTGTAATAATTAGTTTATAAGTATTAATAATTGAATTATATAAAATTACTAGTTATTTTTTAATTGTATTAGTAAGTAAGGAACCATATATAAAGGGTCGAAAAAATTGAAATAAATTAGAATCAAACTTGCTTTCTACTAATTCATTTCGGCTTGCTTAAGCCTTTCAAATATAAGCATTTGTTGGGTTCCAAAGCCTTTAAAATATTGAAATTTCAGGAAAAGCTTCCGCGCCAGATAACACGGATTTAAGGCTAATATAGCCAAGACCAAAGAGCAAACCTTAGCTTCTTAACAATAAAGGTAACGTAGGCAATTAACTTTGCCATAATCATAGGCCATAAAGGAATATATAAATATATTTAATATATATATATATATATCCAACTTTTTATATTACACTACAACCTGAACTTCATTAAAGAGCTATAAGATAACAGAACGTCACAATAGGTCAGTAATGGCCGCGGTGACATATGGGAACACAATGCCCAGTTCTGTAACTCTAATCTAATCTTATCTAAGCCAGAAAATTACAAAATGCAATTGGTAATAAATATGCGTTGTAATATGACTCTATAATAATTTTTATATTATACATAATAAATTTAGAATTAAATAAAAATGTTATGTTTACATTTTTCAAATAAAATTTATAATTAAAATGTTTTTCATTTTAATTATAAATTTTGAATTAAAAAAAAATACAATGTATGCATTTTTCAAATAAAATTTTATATTACAAATCAAACAAAAAACTTAATAATCATATACATTAATATCAATATTCTGATGTTGAAAAATATTATACATGCACGGCCTAAAAAAACAAAAAATGGCATAATAAGAAGAAAAAAAATACTCATTTGCATGTGCATTCTTCTTTATTATTATACATCATAATAATAGAAGAATGCACATGCAAATGATTATTTTTTTTCTTCTTATTATGCTATTTTATGTTTTTTTAGGCCGTGCATGTATAATATTTTTCAACATCAGAATATTGATATTAATGTATATCATATTATATATATATATATATATATATATATATATATATATATATATTTATATAATGATATATAATAATAAAGAAGAATGCACATGCAAATGATTATTTTGTTTCTTCTTATTATGCTATTTTTTGTTTTTTTTAGGCCGTGCATGTATAATATTCTTCAACATCAGAATATTGATATTAATGTATATGATTATTAAGTTTTTTGATTGATTTGTAATATAAAATTTTATTTGAAAAATGCATACATTGTATTTTTTTTAATTCAAAATTTATAATTAAAATGAAAAACATCTTAATTATAAATTTTATTTGAAAAATGTAAACATAACATTTTTATTTAATTCTAAATTTATTATGTATAATATAAAAATTATTATAGGGTCATATTACAATGTATATTTATTACCAATTACATTTTGTAATTTTCAGCCTTATTATGGATTTTAATATGTTTTAAAAATTAATTTCAATTAAAAACTTGATTCTTAAAGTCCAGTTAAGAAGAAAATATTTTTTTTGTAAAAAAATGAATAAATTATTTTTGTTAACTATTCTAATTTTAATAGTAAAAATTTCATCTAAACCAGTACCTACTAGATGATTTTTTTAAATATGGAACAAACATAACATTCATTTTATCTGGAAATGCTATTGCCTTCCATAATAATTTTAATAAAAAAAACATCGGTAAGTAAAAAACTAAATATTTTTTTCCAGCTATCAAATTATACCTTTTTATATAATTTTTTTTAGATGGAAAATGATGAATTAATTTTAGATAATAGAAGAGATAAAATTATATCGGTAGTCGAGATAATCCATCAAAAAACAACAATAATGACAGCAACAACAGCAGTAGCAACAAGAATCGCAACAGCAACAGTACCAACGGCAATCGCAACAACAACAATGGCAACAACCACAACATTACCGGAACAACAAATCTGGCGGTAAGTTTAGCGGTGTTTTCAATTTAGATAATTAATATTAATTTAATTTTTCATAATTTACACCAAAAATAATGTATGCAAAAAAAATTATACAAATTACAGAAGCTGCAGCATTATATTTAAATAATAAAAACTAATTATTATTATCTTATTATTATTTGTGAAATTATTTCTGAAATAAAAAAAAAAGTTGATAATTTTTTTTTTAAAATAAAACGTTAAAATATATATATATGTAATATTAATTAAAGAATTTATTCAATTAAGAATTTTTATAATTGTAATTTGGGTAATATAATATATTTATTTTTTAAACATATTTTATTTTTATTTTTAATTGATAAATGTAGCGGTTCTGTCTGATATTCTTTCTGTTTTTCTTCTTGTGAAACATTGTCTTCTAGTATTTATCGTCTTCTATATACAGTAATTTATTTTGCTCATCTTGTTAATGTCCTCCGCGGTGATGTTTACAATATCGTTGTTCAATTCATCCAATTCGTCTTGTGTTAAATGAAATATATATTTGACTTTATCTTCAGTTATATCGATGATTAAACACATTTTTAAATGTACTTAAGTATTATTTTACGTAGGTTTATATATTATTTTTCGACATATTACAATCAATTTTAAATTGTAGAAAAAAAAATATAGCAATTTAAAGTAATTTTTTATTATTATTATGATTTCCTTATAATAAATCATAAGAAATATATTAATTAATATTAAATAGGAATGTAAAATAATATATTTTTATAAGACACGGATCATTTAATTTATATTTTATTCATTTAGTCGTGCATTTAGATTTTAGTCATAAGTATATAAATATATAGGAATCCCATATGGTCTCTAAAAAAGAGAACTTGATCTCTTTTTTCGTTCCGATCTTTCTTTTTCTTTTTTTTTCCGTTTTGGTCTCTTATTGGTCTCTTTTTTTATTTTTATAGGAAAACCCACTGAACGCGTCCGCTTATCATTCTATTTATACAATAAAACAGACAGTACTGCGCGTTATGTTCGACAAGTAACGTTTGACGTTTTACTTGACGTATTCAAAAACGTGGATAATTTTGTCAGTGCTGTTTTTCATTTGAATTTTTGAATATTGAATTGGATTTTACATTTTAAATTTAGGTTGGTAGTTAGTTTATTTTATTCTATAGTTTATTTTATTATTTTATAAATTTTTGAATATTCGCACCCCTAGACAAAAAATGAGTAAAACAAGATGTACATTCAGTGTAGAACTAAAAGCCAAATTTAATTGTTTCGAATCAGTAGAAAATTCTCAGCATGATGCATTTTGCAGTATTTGTAAAGTAAAAGTATCTGTAGCGAATAAAGGTAAATATGATCTGGACCAACATTTACAAGCGAAAAAACATAAATTATGTGTTCGAGCAGGTCAGTCATGCAATCCTTTGACAAATTTTTTGGTAAGACCAGTGAATGCTGTAACTAAGCAAAAAGTTGCTGCAATAGAAGGTATCCTTGCATTCCACACTTTAAAACATCACTTTAGCTTTCAATCTACTGGTTGCACCACAAATTTATTAACCTCGATTTTTGAAGATTCGGAACTTGCTAAAAATATATCATCTTTTCAAACAAAAACTAAAGCAATTGCTGCTAATGTTATTGCGCCATATTGTAAGGATAAAATTTTGAAGGAATTGCAAGGAATACCATTTGTATCAATTTCTACTGATGCAAGCAACCACGGGTCACAAAAATTATTTCCAATTTTAATTTGTATTTTCTACAAATAATGGCACTCAAACAAAATTTTTAGATACAATCTTTGCCAAATGATACGGCTGAAACTATTTCCGATTATCTTTTTAAATCATTGACTCAATTAAATATGCTGGATAAATGTATCGCTTTTTCGGGAGACAATTGCCATACAAATTTTGGCGGACTGAAGAGAGCAGGCAAAAAAATGTATACACATTATTAAAGAACTTAATGGAAAAAGATCTTTTTGGTATTGGATGTCCCGTTCATATTATCCATAATGCTGCAAAGCATGGAATTGATACCTTAATGTTTGATGTTGAATCAATAGCACTAAAAGTTTTTAATCATTTTGGAATATACACTGTCAGAACAGAAACTTTAAAAGATTTTTGTCAGTTCCCTAGTAACCAAGCGTCCTCACTTTAAATACGTCGGACATATTCCTAGGAAAATATCCATGGTCAATGAGCTAAAATATATATTATTGGTTATAGGCAGTAAAATTCCTCTCGAAAGATAATATCTCCAATAATTAATGGATTTAATATGGATGTTTCCTTTATTATATAATCTCGCTCACATATGCTCATATGCTCTCTCAATTATTCTCAATTTTCTCAATGGCAGTCGCGGTGGCGTGATTTCCTTTTACTGTCAAAATCAAACCGTCGTATACTGTAGTTAAGTAAAGTCGTGTTTTGTGTAGCAAGAAAATTGTTTAAAAAGTAAGTAATTATTATATTAACAAATTCCTAAAATTAATTAAAATTTAATATTTTGCATCTTGTTTACTAAACTTTCTATTTTAAAATACTAATTTAAGTATATTTTAAATATATATTTGGTGTTTTCTGTATTAATGGTTTGCAGTAAGACTAGATTTTTCGTTATCATCTTCATAACTTATTTATATTTATTAATTTAAATATTAATTTTACTTTTTTTACATTTATTTAATTAAATTATCATTTAAATCACTTGATTAAAACCACTAATGTTTTCTTTATAAATTATGTAGAATTTTTCGGGGACTAGTGGAAACTAGTTAAAAAACAATATATAAATATGGCTTTTGTTAAATACATATAAAATATTTTATCTAATAGCTTTGCTTTTCCTATTTTGTGTGACAAAACCTGTGCTTAGTGCAATATAACGTTCACTATAAATTATCATTTACTTTAGATAAATATTCGTTAACATTACAATATTTATAGGTTTTTAAAATGCTATCCAGAAGTAAACGCAGTCGGCACTTTAAAACTAAAGCTTGTTCATTTGTTAAAAGGAATTTTTCCAGCCCTATATCATCATCTAGATTAGGGATATCTCGGAGTAGTGAACCAGTACCTATAACAGCTTCAAACTCTAATATTCCGTCTTTTCTATTACACCCGCTCTGTTATAATTTATTAGAGCAAGAACCTTCACAATATCTGAACAACCCAGCTACTGAAAATGAACCAGATCAGTATTCAAAATTGCCTATTTGTGAAGCCTCAAATATAGCTCATGCTACATTGGGTTTTGAAATTGAGCGACAGTTACATTCAGACCACTCCTTTACTTCTGAAGTTTCAAATAATCCAAACATAATAGAAACAGATCCATTAAATTTCAACCAAGATGCAAATGATTTAAAACTTAATTTGGCAGAATGGGTTGCGAATTCTAAATGCCCGGGAATGCATGTCAATTCACTCTTAAGGATTTTGAGACCGTTTCATCCTCAGTTGCCAAAAGATTGCAGAACGTTATGCTGTTGCCCTCGAACCAATCCAGTTATTGATATGCTGGATGGTAAATATTTACATATTGGACTCAAACAATGTCTATATATTTTTTTGGAAAAAAATGCAGTAGATCATGATATTTTAATAGATATTGGTATTGATGGAGTCGGCACCAACTTTAGTAGCAGTTCAGGAAGCACCTTGTGGCCTATTTTGATCAATGTTGTTGGATATTGTGATGTTATGATGGTGGCAACTTATTTTGGGACCAGCAAACCGAAGGATGTAAATATTTATTTGGAACCATTTACTAATGAATTAAAAAATGTATTACAAAATGGATTTGAGCATAAGGGAAAAAATTATACTGTAAATATTCGAGCTCTAGTATGTGATGAGCCAGCCAGAGCCTTTGTACTAAATATCAAAACTTTTTCTGGATATTACAGCTGCAGCAAGTGCCATATTAAAGGTCGTTATCTTCATCACAGCGTTATTTTTCCTTACGAACTTTGTGCTTTACGAACTGATGCAGAGTTCATTAGTAAAAGAGATACTAATCATTTTTTGGATGAGAACCCAACTAGAATACAAGATCTGGGAATAGGTTGCGTGTCCAATGTTCCAATTGATTATATGCACAATGTTTGTTTGGGTGTGATGAAACAATTAATGAACTTATGGATAAATAAACGATTGAAAGAATACAGTCTGTCATTAAGAACTATTGAAGACATATCTCAATATTTATTATCTATCGCTAAACAAATGCCAGATGAATTTAGCCGAAATCCAAGGCCATTATTTTTATTAAAACGATATAAAGCCACTGAATTTCGGCAATTACTTTTGTATACTTTGCCAGTTTTACTAAAAGATAAAATGCCAAACATTTACTACAACCATTTTTTGAAATTGCATTGTGCTATTAAGATATTATGCATGGAAGGTGAATGCTGTTATAATAACGAATTAGCAGAAAAACTGTTAAATGATTTTGTTATGAAATTTGCTGATCTTTATGATGAACATACTCTTTCATTTAATGTACATAGCCTCTTGCATTTAAGCACCGATGTGAAGAAATTTAAAGCACCTCTTGATAGTTTCAGTGCCTTTAAATTTGAAAATCATTTACAATATTTAAAAAAACTTGCTCATTCTGGGTTCAACGTTCTCGCTCAAATCTATAACAGAAATACTGAAGCTAAACTAAATTTGAAACTAAAATTATCAGGAAAATTGAATTGGCAATTCAAAAAATCAGCAACTGGCAAATATATCTGTATTAACTTCAAAAATTCGAAAATATCCATTAAACCACCAAATAATTATTGTATGCTCGCCAGTAAAAAAGTAGTCAGAATAGTAGAAATAAAGCGCCGAAATGGATTTTTTTTTATTAAATGTGAAATCTTGACATCACTTAAGCCTTTATATACATCTCCAATACATTCTACAGACATAGGTATTTTTACTTCTGACTGTATTTGCATAGAAAATTTAGCGACATATCCCGTATCCGAAATACTTAAAAAAGTTGCAATAATCTACTTAAATGAATCATATTATTTCTTAGCAATGCATACTCTATTCTAATTATAATTTGTTTTTACTTTAGCGTTAAGAGATCTACATAGTTGCATCATTTTTGAAAAGTTGGAAATGTCATCAAAAAAGTAATTTGTTGAAATTTTATACTCGTTTGATTTTAATAAAAAAAAAATTTAGGCTTTTTTGTATTGTATCTTTCGATAAAGAAAATACTTGTTCACTTGTTCCAAGCAATTGGCTTCTGGATGATAAGAAACATTGTTATTGGCCCAGTAAAGAAAAAAATATATCGAGATTACAGGAATGTCGTGCTAAACCGAATGTTACAAGTTGGGACGTTTGTGCATGCCGAATACTCATGGAAGCTGGTAATTATTTTTTTCATGCGATTTATATTATGCCATTGTTTTTAAATCACGAAATCATTTTTTAGAAAATTATGAAATAGCTAGAGAAAAAGAGGGCGGAGCAGAATACTGTTCGGAAGAAGATCAAGATATTGGAGAAAAAAGAGTACATCAGAAGCCGGCTAGATATGACACCGATTCTGATTGTGATAATGAAAATTACATATTTAAACGAACTGAAAATTCTTCGTGTAGAGCTGAAAATGACGAATATCTATTGATGGTTGATGATGAAGTAATTATACATAGTGATTCTGAAACACTTGTGCACACAGATATCGATTGTACGTGCAATCATGCAAAACAGCTTCAAGGTATTTATATCCAAATTAATATTCTCAACAATATTTATGCTTTGCTTTAGTGTTGGACTGTAGCACAATTTTAATAATAAAATTATTCTTATTATTCCTATTTAAGAAATTATTAAAAACCAAAAGGAAATGCAGCAAAATATTCAAAACGAATTGAATGCAATGAAGGCAACAATTGCGGAAAACCAGTCAAATTTAGTTAGTGATGTAAAGAATTGTTTCGAAAATTTTGTGAAAGAATTTCTAAAAAATAAGTCTAGCATATCATCACATCGAAGTTTCGATATTCAATTGCCCTTTAAGAGTTTAGAGGATTTTCATAAATTTGAAAAAAAAATTAAAGAAAATAGCGATGCTGCATCACAATTTGTAAGTTTAGTATACAACTTTCCTTTGACTGCTTTGTTAGAAATAAAATACTTAATTTTCTAATTTATTTTTTTCTAGGATGAATATCTATCATCGTTTGGTGGTTGTTCTGATGCCACATCTTATTTAAAAAATATAATTAAACATTTTTTGGATACTGAAAATGTTAAATATTTTACGTGGAATAAAGTTCCTGGTGATGTGGGTATTGCACTAAGGCAAACAGCGTTTGCGGCTAAAATTATTGGTAACATTTATATATATATATAATTCTTAATAATTGTGATAATTTTTAGTAATTCTTTTTATTTATTTATATTGCAGATGCTACCAAAAAACATTATGCTGCTACAATTTCTGGGGACGTACAGGACAGTTTTAAAAAATGTTTAAGTAATTTAAGAGATGCGGAAAGGAAAAGTTCTAAAAGGTCCAAGCCTCCGGTATCTGGAGAAGATGAAATTGAAATAACAACTGCAGCAGAGTCCTGTTCAAAATAATTATTTGATGCTATTTAATTTTTAAGAAATTAAACATATTTTATAAATTAAATTATAAAAATGTTAAATTAAAAAAATTATAAAATTTAAAATACACATTTTTTCTAAAGTAATTTTCCCTAAATATACCCTTCATATCCATTGATATTATCCGTAATAATTCCAGGAAATTTCACTAGAATTAGTCGCATTAATATCAGCGGAAATTGTCCTTCACAATTCCAAAGAATTTTCAGGTGTATTAAAAGGGAGGAAAATCTCGATAAATCCATTGATGAATGGTGGAGGTTGTCTTCTATATTTCTGAGAGATTAAGGACAAGATTGGCAAAAATTCCATGAAAATCCACGGATTTTAATTGGATGTTATCTCTTTAAATATTTTGAGAGAGTGCGGACAGCGTTGCATAGTATATAGAAAAATCTGCGGCCATCATGCAGAATACCTGCGGATAAGTCCTTGGAACAAATGTAAGGACAGGAAAAATTCGAAGGATTTTTGGTGGATTTAGCATGGACATGGTTACTAGGGTTTGTACAAATTGAATACAAAGCTCTTTTATACCACAGTGCGACTCGCTGGTTGTCATTATATCCTGTGGTTAACAGAATTCTTCAAATATTTCCGGCCTTACAGTCATATTTTTTATCAGTCGATGCGTGCCCTATGATATTGAAAACTTTTTTTTGAATCAAAATTAAGTGAATCCTGCCTTTTGTTTGTACATTCACTTATGTATTTATTTAATGAAAAAACATTGGAACTAGAAACAGAAAAAAATTCAATTTTAGAAATTATTAGAATTTTAGATTCATTAAAAAAGTCCTTGGAAGAACGACTAAATAATGAATTTTTACCTTTTAATGTTAAACTAATTCTTCAAAAACTTACAGCAGAAGGATACGAGACTGAAGTAATAATATTTAAAAAAACAAGCTGTTTTTTGCTACAAGAAATCCTTGGAATATATTAGTTCTTGGACAGAACAGTTTAATGAATTTGACTGTTTTAAATGGATGTCATTAAATAGTATACCAAAATGGGAAGACGTTGAAAATACTATGATAATTATGACAACTAAGTTTAAAAATAATGTTATTGGCGATAATAAATGCTTTGACCAGTTTTCAAATTTAAAAGCTTTTGTTGCAGAGTTTGAACAAGCAGAACAATATCAAAAACTTCTTTCTCATGAGAAATGGATAAAATATTTTAATACAATGAAAAAACCTGAGTTTTATTCCGAGTTGCTGAAAATTTGCCAATTTTTTTTCTGTATTCCTGGTCAGAATTCAAATGTTAACCGAATATTTTCAATGATAGAAGCGCAATGATAGACTAAGTGTTGAAACTGTCCGAGCAATATTATTAGACACGTTTAACAATAAAAATGTATCCTGTAACGATTTTTTTAATCAAATTAAAAATGAAAATGAATTATTATTAAAAATATCATCTTCTGAGAAGTATATGAAACAGTAAAATAAAATGATCTCATTAATATTAATAAAAAAAGTGATAAACTATCCAATATAATTTTAATTTTCTAATCTTATTTTAAGTTATGATCTCATTCATAATGTATTATATTTTTTTGTATCTTGCTAGTGCATTTCTGAAATGCAAATGAATTGTTTTTTTAAAATATATTTTATATTGAACTATGTTATATATTTTTAATTAATTAAAATACACTATACATTAAAACAAAATATGTAACTCTTTTTGGTCTCTTTTTTATTTTTTCTCAAAGTCTCTATTTTTTTCATTTTTATATAACATTTACTCTTTTTCTGTTTTTTGTTATGGGATCCCTAAATATAGTCATAAGTATATTAATTGAAAATTATTTATATTTATAATTTATATTTTTTAATTAACAATTTCACTGTATAACAAAATCTGGTTATGACTTAATTAATTTATATTGTAATTTGGTTATGATATGACTCAAAATTATTGGTTATGACTTAATTAATTTATATCTTTAAAATAAAGTTCTCATTAACTTTTACTTATGATTTTAATGACCGTTTAATTTTTATACTAAATACAGTTAATAAAACTTGCTTATGACAAGTTCTAGCAATGATAATTATAATTTATAAGTACATTATAAATATGCGTATTAATTACAAAAGATCTACATCAAGGTATATAGAATTAATAAGGTAATATTTTCCGAGTTTCTATTTTGGTTTTACTGCGCATGTACGTCATCCGGTGACAACTATTTTGAAATTTAACTGAAAGTCAATATAAATATAAACAAAATTGTATTCGGAGTCAGGTTAAAATACTAAGAATTATAAAATTTAGAAAACATTAACAGTATTAAAATATATATAATATTAATAAACAAAATTTTGTTCAGTTGTTCGATTGAGTTAATTGGAGTGAGATTAAAATACTTAGATTTATAAAATTTAGAAAACATTAACAGTATTAATATATATATAATATTAATAATTAAAATATATATATATATATATAATAATAATAATAATATCAATAATAGTTAAGTTTATGGAAAATATTTAAGAATAAAAAACCTTAATTGTGTAAGCTGTTCTCACAATTAAGGTTTGTTATTCTTAAATATTTTCCTTAAACTTAACTATTATTGATTCTAAATAAATAAATATAAATGGCTTATGTTGATAATAATTTTATAATTGAGTTGTAAAGGTGTATTAAACCTAATCTCTAATATATATAAGTTAATGAAATGTAACAAAAATAATAATAAAAATAAATAAATAATAATATTAATAATTAAAATATATATATGTAATATTAATAAACAAAATTGTGTTCAATTGTTCGATTGTGTTCATTGGAGTCAGTTTAAAAGGGCATATTATTAAGCATAATGTGAAGGAACGAGAATTAAGACCTTCTCACAAACCCCTTAGCAAAAATACCAAATATATTTTGTATACAAAAAATATAGTATACATTTTTATCTGTTTTTATCAAAGTCATTGGCACATATATGCTGAAATATTTGGCATTCAAGGCCACCCGCGCATAAGCATTAGAGATATATTTATACTTATACACATAAATATATCTCTATGCACATTCTTATGCAACGAAAATCAGTGCATAAGAATAATAATAAAACAAATGAAATATTAAAGGGTTCATATTTCAGCATATGGAATTCAATGGAAATTATATTAAATATTATTTATAATATTTTTTAGGGTATTTTTGCTAAGGTCAGCTAATAGTTTTCCAAATAGTACCTAAATTTTGTAAGATGTACTTAGAATTTTAGGGTATAAAATAAGCTGCAATGGAAAAAATAAAATCATTCTAGTACCCAGCGTCAGAATCAATTGTTATTTATTTACACTTTTAGGTATTCGCTTGTCTTAAATAACTAACAAAAAATTGAACACTAGCAACAAGTGGCAAATCGCCGAGTTGTAGTTTGACCAGTAGCTTTAGCTTGGGTTACCTAGTGTTTCAATACAGAGTCAACGGTATTCGATAGGATAATACACCAGAGTCCACGGTATTAGAGGATAATACGGGAGTAATATATATGTGTATGGTTAGTATGGTATATACCATATATACTTTACAATAAAAGGTATGAAAATTTTATTTCAGGATGTTAAAAAAAATATGGAATTTCATATATTTTAACATATAGATAATAAAATTTTAAAAAATCATTAAAATTTTCAATAATTTCACTTTAAATTTTTTTTAGATTAAATCAGGATCCACTGGAAATGTTCTTAATAATAAGAGCGAAGGGAGCACTGCATGACCATCCAAATGCACTGTAATTTAAATATCGTTTACGGAGCTATTTATTAGGAAGAAATGATGGTATTTATTTTGCTTAATACAAGCAGAATAATAAAATAACGTAAATTAAATATTAACATAGTATTCTTACTTAGGTATATTATCAGATTCAGCTACAAGCTGAAAAAGAAAATAATATTAAAATGGATGTGATTTTGGATGACACAGAAAATAGTTTTAGCCATCTTGAAGAATCGACAGTTAGTCGAAACTCTGACTGAGAAACCATCTTCAAACACATCACATCACATCGACAATTTTCAAGAATTGTCAGATATGGAATACGACGCTTTGGAATATTTAGCTGGTTTTGCTGGATATTCGGAAATGGAACCATCTGAATTTACTTGGACGGACCACATCAATGAAGGGGGACTACAAAGACCAAATAATATTTTTAATAATTATAATAATGAAAATAAATTAAAAGTTGGTCAAAATTTTATTAAAAACTTAATGGAAGCATCGGAAAATATTGATCTGCATGCAAATATAAAAAAACTTTTTTTATATGTAAAATGTTTTTTAAAATAAGTATTTTAAATTCAAATTTACAAACAAAAATTTTTAGTAATAAGAGAAAATTAAATAAAACAATCAATTAAACTAATCTGTAAATTTATGTTTTTTTATTCTTAAAATATTTAAGAGGTTTTTTTTTTAGATGTTCCAAGAAACCTATAATTAAATAATATGATATTTCATATATTTCCTTACAATATCACAGAAATTATTATTAGTATAAATTTAAAGTTGTCGTCGGCTTACGTCATAATGTGTGGAAGAGATAAAACATACATGCGCAATATATTACCTTATTAATTCTATATACCTTGGATCTACATCCTTTTATGAGTAAATAATTTTTAGATTTTAATTATGATTCATACCGGATGATATTAATTTGATTTGCATGAGCAATATTGAAGATGATTTCTTTGTGATAAATTATATACCGAATCCCATCTTTTATAAAAAAAAATAGTAATTGAACTAGACTTGCCACCTTTTCAAATTAACAAAACGGGACACTATTAAAAAAAAAAAAAATCGTTTATAAATATATTTATATTTTATTAATGTATCAAAAGCTATTATAACAGAAAATAACACTCCACAGAACTATAATAAAATTATAATAACACTATAAATTGATTAATTTTTAAGTTTTGTTTTTTAGCTTTAAATTTGTAGTCTTTAATTAATAGTAACATAAAAATACCTAAAACAAAAAAAAATATTAATTAGCAGGAACATAAAAATAATTAAAACAAAAAAATCATTGATTAACAGGAACAAAAAAATATATATAAAAAAAATCATTAATACTGTTTTTCCAAAACTGCAGATCACTATTTGAAAAAGATAGTGCATTAGACAATAAATTCATTAATAAGAATAAACAAAAATAATTAAAAAGTTTAAGTATTTTTGTTTTTAATTTTAAATTTGTACTTGTTGTCGCTTTTAGCAGCTTTTAATAGCTCTTTATGTGCAGAAATAAAGTCTATAAATTCGGCACATTTTAAGCTAAAATTAAAATGTAACAATAATTCAGCCTTAACTAATGGAACGAGCATTCTAGAGTGATTGTCATGCCATTTATTTTTCATGACACTAAAAACACGCTCTACATAACAATTAGTTGGGTGTACAATAAAAATATATTGCACTATTAAAAAAAATTTGGATTTTCCCCTTTATCAAATATTTTTAACCATTTTTGAATTATTTTATTTAAAGGTGGGTTTTTGGTACTCACATAAGTTGATGCACTATCTTTTTCAATAGTGATCTGCAGTTTTGGTAAAATAGAATTTACAAAATATGTTTCTGAAAATAAAGCATCTTTATCTATAGGTATTTCGAATTTATCTGCAATTTCAACCACATTCAGTTGAATTTAATATTTTGTTATAAACAGAAATCCCTTCTTTAGTGAAATATTGTTTTTTATTTTGATCTAACTGCAGCAAAATTTGATTTGCTTTAAAGCCAAAAAAATCTTTTCCAATCTATTTGAAAATTCTAATTTTATTTTTTGAAAAATATCAAAAACTTCTGTAGGTTGAATGTATTCACTTTCTAAATGTGCTGATAATATGCTCATAATATTATGAATAAAATAAAGGTATACTTCAGACAACTGATTCTCGACTGATTTTATAACCGAATTTTGATTACAGGCAACAAATTTCCAAATAAGTTTGGAAACATTTTCTTTTCCCTTGCTTATAAAATATGATTTTAAAACAGGCCAAGCTTGCAAAATTCGATCAACAGCTGGAAATAAAGTCAAAAATCTAATACGTGAATGTCCAAGTAATTCTATATATTCGGATTCCATAAAGTTGAAAAAAAATTTCAGTTCTGCCAGATTTTTAGCAATAGAGGAAAACTCACTAAAAACCTCAAGAACAAAGCTTTCGACATTAAAAGATAATGTTTTAGTGCTTGTTTGGCAGTGTTATGCAAAATATGAGCATGTCAATGTCCAGCAATTAAATTCTTTGCATTCAGTATTCTTTTTAAATGTTGAAATACTGATTTAAATTTTCCGTAATTTACGAAAGCATTGTCGTCTCCATATGCCACTAGCTTATTATTAACCAACAATCCCGTCTTCTCTAGGCAATCAATCAACTTACCAGATATGGCTTCCGATGTCTCGTTGTTGTCTTCATAAAAATCAAGAAGAAATGTTGTTGGTCCTTTCTTATTTGAAAAATAACGAATAGCGATAGGGAACAATTTTTTATTTCCCTTGTTGGAAGCGTCTGTGGCTATAGCAATTGGGCCACCACCAACATCAGATAAAACGTTTTCGATGGAATATGGAGCTAAAACATTTTCAACAATTGCATTAGCTTTCGTTCGGCCGCAATGAATACGCTGGCTTTTGTTTGAATCACTAAATATTTGTTTTACATTATACCACAATCTTGAGACATATAGCTGTGATTATGCATTACACTATGGTAAGTTAATGCTATTTCAGATATAATAGCTTCATTTTCAGCAATTGTATTGGGCTTTGTAAAAAAATTAGTTAGCTTAGTATTCACGTTCATTGCATTTGTAATTCGTATATGTTTATTAGAACTTGCATGCTTCTTCACCATTGCAATGCCTTCAAATTTTACAGAAAAAACAAGCTTGCAGAGAGTACAATAAGCACTCATTTCATCATTAAGACATACTCTTAACCAACTCTGGATATCTGGTAATTTTAACGAATCCTGCTGAAACTTGCAATATCTTTTTGTTTTTTTCGTTTTGCTGGGTTGAAGACTTTTTTCTTTTTGCTGTGTTGAAGTTGAAGATAATTCATCTAAATCTGCTGTTCTTTTTCTGTTTTCGTTCATTTTCCTACATATGAGGATATTATTTCTAGAAATTTATTATGAAATGAAAATATATTTACTACTTACTATATGTTTTAATGTTTCTAAATAAAAATACAGAAATTCATATGCTGTTAAAAATTCAATTTAAAAACAACAGCTAGTTTCGTTTCCGTTTGACATTTCTAATAAAAAAAAATCAAAATATTGCTTTAGTAAATTGAATTAGTGTGGATTATAAGAAAAAATAAGAAATGATCTAGTAGTAAAGTATAAAAAAAAGGTGCTAAAAGTTTTGTTGCAAATAATGAAAAAAGTGTTTTTTTTTCCAAAACGGGACAAATAGCGTCCCGTCCAGTGTATTTCCGGGACAGGCAACTCTAAAACTGGTTTGTCGCAACTAAAACGGGACGGGTGGCAAGTCTTAATTGAACATAAATTTTTAATTACAATAATCAATTAAAAATAAACACAAATCAGTTAGATATAAATAAAATATATAAAATTAGTAAAATATCGGTTAAAAACGTAAAAATTAACAACATTGGTAAAAGTGTTTTGTTAGATTTAGAAGGTGGTTTCAAATATTAGCTGCCTACAAAATTTAACAAAATTATTGAAGACCTAAATATATCTGACAATCAAGATGTTAAAATTAATATGGTATATTTATTTAATTGGTTTTGTGCTGAAAGAAAATGTATGGTGTGTAAAGGTTGTGTTACTACAGTTTTAATAGATGGAAAACACCAAATAAAAAAAGTACCAACTACTCATTCACATGAACCCAAGGCTTTTAAGAAAACCATATGCCAAACTAATCTAAAATTAAAAAACCCTGCAAAGACAACTACTTCAAAACCATCACAAATTATAAGAAAAAGTATCGTAGAATACAATTCTAAATGTAGAGCTTATTTACATACAAATTCAGCATAAAAGCAAAAAATATCAAGGCAACATTCGAATTCCTTGAAAGAACCACAAGACCTAGACGCGATAGATATACCCGAACATATAAAATTTGTTGAAGGCGAACAATTTGTTCTTGCGGAAAAATCGTTTAATGGAGAAAAAATTATAATTTTAGGCACATTTTCTAGTTTGAAACTATTAGAGGAATCACAATGCTGGTTAATGGGTGGCACTTTTTATGTGGTCCCAAATATCATGAGACAATTATTTAGCATCCGTGGCTAACCAAATAACCAAATTGTAACCAAATTGTTCCATTAGTATTTTGTCTAATGAGTTCTAAAAGTAAGGCAGCTTACCAGGAATTATTTTATAAACTGTGTTACATATGTTGGCAATGGAATATACACTTGAGTCCTAAACGTATTATATCCGATTTTGAAAAAGCAAGTGTAACTGCAGCCAAAGAATTTTCCATCAGCTACATTTAAAAAGTGCCTTTTCCACTTTGGGCAAATTATTTGGCGGAAAGTCCAATCTGAAGGATTGGCATCTAAATATGGAAATGATGAAAGCCTAAGTTTACAGATTCGAATGCTAAAAAATTTGCAGTTGCAAAATTGCAGTTTCCTAGGACCCAAAATAATGTGGAAGCGTGGCATAGACGCAGGGCCGGCGCTTCCTTGGAACAGTATGAACAGCTTGACGGGGCGCTGAAATTGGGGGGCGCAAAATCATTAAAAATAAATTAAAAAAAATAAAATATTTTTTTTTTTCAAAATTTTTTTTTTACCGAAATTGTGAACAAATATTTTTTCACTGGGTAAAAATATATTTTAAAAAGGCAAAATATAAATTTTTTGTCGTTGCACAGTAATTGAACACTGTGCATAATCAATATGGAAAAGAAAAATATCGATAACAGCCCTTTCCGTTTCTTAGTTTCTTATATGTAAAAAAAAACCACACAAGCACAGTATATTTTTACTGTTCATAAAGAATTCTTCAACCGTTGATATGAAAATATAAATTTGTCTTTATACTCTTCTTCATACAAATTTCTCACAAAAAAAATAACTTAATATAATAAAGTTTCTCTTAAAAAAGAGAAATATAAAAATTGTTGTCGGTGCACAGTATTTGAACACTGTGCATAGTCAATATGGAAAAGAAAAATATCGATAAAACCCCCTTCCGTTTCTTATATGAAAAAAAAACCCATCAAGCACAGTATATTTTTACTGTTCATAAAGAATTCTTCAACCGTTGATATGAAAATATAAATTTGTCTTTATACTCTTCTTCATACAACTTTCTCACAAAAAAAATAACTTAATATAATAAAGTTTCTCTTAAAAAAGAGAAATATATAAATTGTTGTCGGTGCACAGTATTTGAACACTGTGCATAGTCAATATGGAAAAGAAAAATATCGATAAAACCCCCTTCCGTTTCTTATATGAAAAAAAAACCCCTCAAGCACAGTATATTTTTACTGTTCATAAAGAATTCTTCAACCGTTGATATGAAAATATAAATTTGTCTTTATACTCTTCTTCATACAAATTTATCACAAAAAAAATAACTTAATATAATAAAGTTTCTCTTAAAAAAGAGAAATATAAAAATTGTTGTCGGTGTCGGTGCACAGTATTTGAACACTGTGCATAGTCAATATGGAAAACAAAAATATCGATAAAACCCCCTTCCGTTTCTTATATGAAAAAAAAACCACACAAGCACAGTATATTTTTACTGTTCATAAAGAATTCTTCAACCGTTGATATGAAAATATAAATTTGTCTTTATACTCTTCTTCATACAAATTTCTCACAAAAAAAATAACTTAATATAATAAAGTTTCTCTTAAAAAAGAGAAATATAAAAATTGTTGTCGGTGCACAGTATTTGAACACTGTGCATAGTCAATATGGAAAAGAAAAATATCGATAAAACCCCCTTCCGTTTCTTATATGAAAAAAAAACCCATCAAGCACAGTATATTTTTACTGTTCATAAAGAATTCTTCAACCGATGATATGAAAATATAAATTTGTCTTTATACTCTTCTTCATACAAATTTCTCACAAAAAAAATAACTTAATATAATAAAGTTTCTCTTAAAAAAGAGAAATATATAAATTGTTGTCGGTGCACAGTATTTGAACACTGTGCATAGTCAATATGAAAACTAAAATTATCGATAAAACCCCCTTCCGTTTCTTATATGAAAAAAAACCCATCAAGCACAGTATATTTTTACTGTTCATAAAGAATTCTTCAACCGTTGATATGAAAATATAAATTTGTCTTTATACTCTTCTTCATACAAATTTCTCACAAAAAAAATAACTTAATATAATAAAGTTTCTCTTAAAAAAGAGAAATATAAAAATTGTTGTCGGTGCACAGTATTTGAACACTGTGCATAGTCAATATGGAAAAGAAAAATATCGATAAAACCCCCTTCCGTTTCTTATATGAAAAAAAAACCCCTCAAGCACAGTATATTTTTACTGTTCATAAAGAATTCTTCAACCGAACTGTTCATAAAGAATTCTTCAACCGATGATATGAAAATTGAAAATATAAATTTGTCTTTATACTCTTTCTTCATACAAATTTCCCTTCCGTTTCTTCTATAAAAAAAATGTATGTATTTAATTAGGCTTATTTAAGTGTAAAATTTATACATAGATATATTAAAAATTAGATATACATATTAAAAATTATTTAAATTTTTTTTATTATTTAATATTTCAGTTCGAAGATATATTTTCAGTATAATTAATTACCAAAAACATAATATTTATGTATTTTAATGATTAACAGACTTATTAATTTTTACGAGGAGTAACTAATAAGTATGATGGAATACAAATACAAAATTTTTCTTTATAATTAGTGTAGATGTAAATTAAAAAGTCTAAATTCTCGTCGCTTACTTTCTTGTGTACACCATCTTGGCCTATACCTTTTTTCACAATCTTATGATTTACAAAGTATTAGCTTCACAAACTTAAATTTTTAGAGAGTTTTATCGTTTTATCGTGGTATACCTCGTTAAAAAAATGCATTGCAAATCCTACCTCTTGGGTGATGTGGAATGGAAACGGATTGCATTCGAAAAAGCCCTATAGAATCATTAGATTTTATAGTTGAAAAGAAATTAGAGCCGATATTACCAAATGTAGTTGTAGCTCTTAGAATTTTATTGACAATACCAGTCACCAGTAGCCAATACCAGTAGCTTCCGGGGAACGTAGCTTTTCTAAATTAAAAATTATTTACGTAGTATAATAGGACAAGAAAGACTAGTAGATTTAGCTTATAGAATATGTATAGAAAGTCAATTTCTGAACAACTTGGATTATAGTGAAATTAATTTAAAATTAATTTTAATTAATTATCTAATGAATTTTACAATTTAAAGTAGCACGCTTGAATTTTAGTGTTTTTTATTTATATTTTATTAATTTTTTGTTATTGAAATTCGTACGCTGGATTAGTACGATAGAAATATTTATTTATTTATTTTTTAAATATTTATTTTTGAGGACTATGCCTACGTGGGATACCTCCTTAAAAAAACGCATTGCAAATGTGGGAACGGATTACGTACGACAAAATACTTTTTTTTTTTGGGGCGCTATTTTAGAAAACTGCACCAGGCGCCAAAATCGTTAGCGCCGGCGCTGCATAGACGGTTGAATACTATAGTAGGTACGTCACATGTGGGTGTGTATAAGATAATATCAGAATTAGCGCAAGAACATGTTGTTAAGACCAGGATCGCTAAAATACGAGCTGGTGAAGAAATAACGAAAACAAAATCACAAGCGCAAAGATACAAAAGATTAAAAAATGTTATTAAAAACATACTTGAAACTGGCAACATTGATTTTTTAAAAAATATAGCTATAAATATTGCTTGAATTCTTTTAAAAAATAACTTGTATTTTAATTTTTTTTTAAGCAATGAACTAAGATGCTAATTTCTTATTGTTTTTATTTTCTCTGTAAAACAAAAATCTAAAAATATTAAAAAAAACCTAAATTTTGTAGAATTTTCTTAGCCTACATTGGATTTTGATACTAGGGATTTTGATACGATCCCGGTTGGAATTCTAAATAAAGTGTGCCCAAATTAGGGGTTTTTGATACTGGAGATTTTAGAAAACATGGAATATTGATACAAGGGATTGTAAAACAAGGGATTTTGATACAAGGGATTTGCTAACAGCAGATATTAAAAAAAGAGGATTTTGATACTTGGGATTACGATACGATCCCCCAGAAAGTCCCAGAAAAATTCCTTGTGCTAACTTTAGCGGGTCCGCTTAAAGTCAGACTTTGTTTTTTTTTTTTTAAATGTATTACTCTACTAAAACGCTTATTAACTATAAAACCAGAATAACCAGGTGCACTTTGTAAAGCATTATAATTTTGTATTTACATAACCTACAAACTCCTATAAAGAAATTTAAAAGGGCTTAAGGTTGTGATAGTGGGATCCTTAAAATTGCGATTTTTTGAAATATTGAGGCAGTTCCAAACTTCACCGAAGCCACAATTTTTTTAATCTTTTTTTTTACCATTATATTCTACAGACAACTCCTCATAAAAAAATAAATCTTCAATTTTTGCTTTTGTTGATATTTAAGCCCTGATTTTTAAGGATTATAAATATGACTTGTAAGTCATCGTTCACACCAAGATTTTCTTTGTTAAAATTAACAAAACTCTCTGTTCATGTAGTAGTACATTTTTGAGAATGTATTAGTAATATATTTGAAGTTTCTGTCAATAATGTCAAAACAAAATTTGAAATGTATAAGTATAACTTGTGAAATTTATTAAAATATTAAAGAAATTTTCATTGAAATAATTTTTTGTGGACGAAGAAAAATTTCTGAAATTTCAATTGAAAATTTTAAAAGTTTTTTCATTTTACATTCAAATTAAAAAAAAAATGGCAGCTAAAAATGTAAATATAGTTAATGTTTGTGCTGCTGTAGGTGGCATAGTAATTTGTGGCATTACTTGTGAGCTAGAAGAGGAGGAACACAAAAGAATTAAAAAACCGATAATGTGGCTGCGTTCCATCTTCACAGAAGCTACAGAAGCTGCTAGAGAACGATTTGGTGATCAAAATTTATTACAATAAATGAGACTAAATGATACCAAATATTTTTTTAACTACACCAGAATGTCACCAAAATCGTTTAATAAACTGTTAAGTTTAGTTGGCCCAATAGTTTCAAAAAAAGATACAAACTACAGAAAGTCAATTCCACCATCCACAAAATTGGCTCTTACTTTAAGGTATGAAGGTTCACATAATTTTATATTAATATATTATTAATTCCTGTTATTTATATATTTGGCGTCTGGATCTGGCATATACATAAGTCTGGGATGTGCATATAGAGTTGGTAAAAGTACAAGTTGTATGATAATATCAGAGACACTTACGGCAATAATTACATCTATTCTGAAAAAAGTAATGCCAATTCCTACAAAATAAGATTCGGTCTCAACTTCAGAAGGTTTTAGGAGGAGGTGGGATTTTCCAAATTGTATTGGAGCAATTGATGGGAAACATATTAGAATTCAGGTAGCAACAATATTTTTTTTTTAATGTTGAATATTACTTTTATAATTATTGTTGTAGGCACCGCAAAAATCTGGTTCGGAATTCTACAATTATAAGAATTATTTTTATTTCTCAATTATATTATTAACGATATGTGATTATCGATACAGAATTCTTGGGTTGGATGTTGGAGCCCAAAGTCGTCAAAGTGATAGTGGAGTGTTTCAAAATTCCGTGATTGGTAAGAAACTATCATCTAATAATATGGATTTCCCTGCAGATGGTGAAATATATGAATGTGGTCCAATTTTGCCATTTTATTTATTTGGTGATGAAGCTTTTGGGTTGAAGCCTTATTTAATGACACCGTATCCTGGAAAATCAACAAGAAACTTGGATTATGAAAAATCTATTTGCAATTACAGGTATAAAAAAATGTTTGCATTTGGTCGTACTAAAAAAAATTAATTACATATTTAAGTTTCAATCAAGGGTAAGGGCAAGATTATAGAGAATACGTTTGGTATTCTCGTAATCCGTTAGAGAATATTAAGAACTTCTCTGGAATGTAGTTTAAAAACGGCGGATAAAATAGTTCAAGCCATTGTTTGTCTACATAATTTTTGTTTTATAGAAGACGAAGAGAAACTACCTCACCAAAAGGTATATTTAACAAATCATTTAGTGGACACAGAAAATATAAATGGAGAAGTGATTTCTGGCCAATGGAGAGAAGATGGTGAAAACGAATTGATATCAATACAAAATCAAGCCAGCTATATATAATGCTACTTTAAAAGCATTAGAAATTCGTAATATCTTAGCAGAACATTTTATTACTGACGGATCAGTTCCATGGCAATACGATTTAGTTCTTTAATTATTAAAGAAAATGGTCATAAAAATCAAAAGATGAATCAATAGAAATTGATGATAATTTAATACAATTAGAAAATGAAGAATATGTCAGAAACATTTAAAATTATGAAAAATATAGAACAAAAAAATTGTGGTTAAATTCATTGATTAATTTTATATAAAATAAATTAAAATAAAATTAAAACAATAAATATAATTTTCTTGTGTATTCATTTTATTATAACCTACGCAAAAAAAAATAGAAATACATTAACAAATTCTATAACAATAACAATATACTATTATAACATAATAAAATTACTTCCTATTTTTTTTTTTTTTTGAATTGTGTTATTCATATAAGTCATAAAATATAATTGTGCTTCATATTTCTTAGAACCATCTAAACTCTCATGAAACATTCAACTTATTTTCCAAAAAGCACATTAATATCTATATTGGGTTCTTTTTTGCCAGCACCAGTAACAGCATCAACTAAATTTTCCAGCGGTTTCAACAAATTTAACACTGAAGATGACTTATCATTACTAACTTTATTTTTTTTTCTGGCGGGAAAAGTCTTGTTTTGTCTAAAAACATACTTCAACAATAAATATATCCATACATATTTTTTTTTTTAAATAACCTGTTTCAGATGAAATAGATGACGTAGACCTAGGCTCATCATTACACTCATTTTCAAAAGATGAACTTCTGGATGGATCATCGAAGTTACTTATTTGTCTAGAAAAAAATAAATAACAAACAAATATTCATTTTTATTTTTATTCAAAATATAAGTTGAAATTATGTTCATTAATATATTTAGATACATACTTTCGCTTTTTCAGCACATCATTAAGGTGTCTTAGTTGCACTAAGTGCTTTGTTTCTGAAATTACTTTCACATCTCCGCCTGAACCACTTGCTATCCTACCTTTTGCACTTTTATACCTAGTATAATTATTCCTTAAATTTTTATAAATTGATTTCAATATATCATTACTGAATGAGCAATCGGTATATTTTTTCTTTAATGAATCATTTATCTTGTTCCATAAATAATTTATTATACAGGGTGTCCCGATTTGGGATGCTAATCCGTTAAGCGGTGGTTCCTTGGTTCATAAGCAAAAACTCGTATGGAAGGGGGGTGCATTTTCAACACCCACCCACTGAGCTACAGGGTGTTTTAAAAAAGTCCTTCGGAGAAGTAGGTACAAGCACTTATTCAATTATTACTTCTAGCGTATTAAACCTAGAATATCCAAACTTGGCGCGTTAGATAGACAATTAATTTACCTTTCTTTCGATGTTACCGTTATTTTCACCGGTTGCCAGATCTGCGTTATATTGCGTTTAAGATGATGTATTCAAAAAAAAATTAATCAGATTTTGGAAAAATACACTTTTCTCAAAATTTTGCCGGTTGTAAATTTTTTTTTAATTTGATTTGGATACGTCATAGTGTTAGCTACGAAATCGCCATACAAAGGTTTTACCTGCGACTTCTGGTTTGCCCAGTAGAAAGGTAACAAAAAATTTACATCCGGCAAAATTTTGAGAAAACTGGCATTTTTCCAAAATCTGATTAATATTTTTTTTAAAAAATCATAACTTTAACGCAATTTAACAACTGCGACTTTTGGTTTACCTTTCTACCGGGCAAACCAGAAGTCGCAGGTAAAAGCTCTGTATGGCGATTTCGTAGCTAACACTATGACGCATCCAAATCAAATTAAAAAAAATTATATTAAATAATACGAAATCTATATCAAATATTAAAAAGTTAAAACTGACGACTTTACTTACCTACAATTTGGTATATTTTGGACTATTAGATTGTATGTATAACATTATTCTTTAAAATACATAAGCAAAAAATTAACGTTAGAAATATACTTTTTATCATCCAAAAAAAAAATTTAAAGTACCATAAAGGAATAATTTTTATCGTAGATAATCATTTTGTCCTACATTAAATGTTCCCTGGAGTGGACACGTCCTGGTTAGCTTAGCAAAACACTTTCCAATTCATCTCTATTATTTCCATTTAAAAAATCATTTAATGTTGATTTCTTTATTTTCCGGTAATTTGCTTTATTTTCTTTTACCGATATCGGCGGTATTGGTATTTCAATTGATGAGTGAAATACCTTCATCTAGATATTCTTCTGTGGATCTAATCGTATCACCTATTTCATCCATATACGAATCTAAATAATCGTCATAATGCACTATATAATTAAAATTATTTTAATAATATGTTTATTAACAACATTCATTAAAAATAATTCTGTTTAAATTTGCTCCTCTTTTTGTCAAAATCACAAATTTTTTTTTCCTCAAACTCAAAATAACAAATAATATATTGTAAATATTAAAATAATTATTTGATTTTCATTTAATATCATACTTCAAAATATTTGTCAAAAATATCAGCTGGTATAAAATTTCCCTTTGGAAATTCATTTTTTGCAGGGTTGGTACAAAGCCAAATATGAAAGCAACTTTTCATTGTTAATAACTTTGTTAATTTTTTAGTGTGCGTTAGAATTGTATGTGTTTATACACAATAATTTTTATGTAGTAGTATGATTTTATACTATCCGTGTGAGGTGTCAAAATAGTTTTGTTAATTTTAACAAAACAAAGTCCGGTGTGAACCTAGACTAAGATAAAATATACATATGTATAGTGAATATATGAATATAATATGTTAAAAAATTCATGTTTCTCAAACTATATGTACGATAAAACATTATTTAAAAAAAAAATGTATGGGCCTCAATTAAAAAAAAAACACTGAAAGAAATGCTACACTGAAAAAAAATAAAATACAAAAAATGTTTTTTGATTATTTTTTCATAATTTTTAATATATTTATGTATAATATAATATTGAAAAAATAAAAATATTAATTTAAAATATAAAATACAAAAACTTTAAAAAATAAAATTAAAAAAATATAAAGTCAAAATGTAAAAATTTGAACTTAAAATATGAAATTCAATAACAATACACAAACAAATGCAAATAACAAATTTCGGAAAAAAAATATTAAAACATTAAATTGTATTTTTCTTCTAAACAATCTTCTAAACAAATCTCAGCTGGGGCGTTACTACAGCCGATTCCTTTGTATTTGCACATAACAGTGCACTTTGTTAAACTGCATATACAACGCCGATTGCAACCATCAATGCAATTACAAAATATCATATTAAATAACCTATGTGGAGCTAGTTTACTATTAGGGGTGAGTGGCACTGGAAATATTCCTACGCAGATAGTGCAAAGTGCACGCAGATTCAGAAAGCATGCTACAGCCTTTTGATACTTGCATTCCAAATCCAAAAACCTCGTCTACAACTAATATTCAAAATATATTACAGTTGCATTTACCTATTCTATTTGTTGCTCATTTGATTCTTCTATAAATAAATATTTTGTTTTTAATGGTAAAAATTGTGCTAAAGAATTTATGTTATCTTTAGCAAATGAATCCAAAGAATTGTATCTGCAATACTTTTTGAAACCTAAACCAATGAATCCATTAACATTTGATGAAATTGTTAGACAATCGACTAGTAGAAATTGTCATATTTGCAAGAGTCAATTAGATTTCTCATTGGACAGAGTTCGTGATCATTGCCATTTTACTGGACAAAATCGAGGACCTGCTCATTCAATTTGTAATTTAAATTATAGGGATTGTAATTTGTTTCCAATATTTTTCCATAATCTTTAAAAGTATGATTGCCACCTTTTCTTTAAGGAATTAAATGAAATAAGTGGCTCCATTAATTTTATTCCTATTAATAAAGAAATAAATATATCTTTAAGTAAAAGAAATTTATGTAACGGAGGACAAACATTTTAATTTAAGGTTTCTAGACTCCTTTCGTTTTATGTCTTCAGGTTTGGACAAGTTAGCACAAAATTTAGATTCAGATGATTTTGTTAACGTAAAAAAATATTTTACAAGTAATGTTGAATTCGAGTTAACGAAAAGAAAAGGAATTTTTCCATACACATATTTAGACAGTTAGGAGAAATTAAAAGAAACTTGTTTACCAACACAAAATTTCTTTTTTAACAATTTAACAAATACCGCTTGTTCAGATAGTGATTATGAATAAGCATGCATTAATTGTTTGGAGAACATTTAATTGTGAAAATTTAAAAGATTACTTAAAATTATATTTAAAAATTGATGTTTTTATACTAGCAGACGTATATGAAAATTTTAGAGTAACATGTAAGCTAATATATGACTTAGATAGCGCTCAATTTTACACAACTCCTGGGTTGTTAACAGACTCAGATATGTATAATTTCATTACAAATGGCATTCGTGGTGGTATAAGTCAATGTTCTTTAAGACATTCAGTTGCTAATAATAAATATATGGGTGATGAATATAAACCTGAAGAATGAAATATATTTTTATGTATTACGATTGTAACAATTTATATGCATATGCGTTAATATTTAACCATGTAGAAATTTTAAATGGATGGAAACCCCAGATAGTATAAAGGATATAATTGAAAGCATCAAAGATGATGCTGAAACAGGTTATATTTTAGAAATTCATTTAGATTATCCATTTGATTTGCATGATAAACACAATGATTTACCATTTTGTGTTGAAAATAAATTAACACCAAATTGTAAAGATAAGAAATTAATTTTAGACTTGCATGATAAAAAAAATTATATTATACATTATAGAAATTTAAAACAATGTTTAGTTAATGGACTACAATTGAAAAAAATCCATCCCGGTATACAATTCAGTATGAAAAGTTTTATCGATTTAAATACTAAACATAGATCTGAAGCGAAAAATTAATTTCAAAAAATGTCAATAACAGCCTTTCAGATAAAAGTTTATTGGAAATATATTTAAACGTAAGAATATTAAAATTGCAACTGAGTGGTAAAGTAAAGGTAAACGTCTAAGTGCAAGAGCTCTAATAGCCAAACCAAATTTTCACAGTTGTTCATATTTTACAGAAAATTTAGTCGCAATTCAGTTAAACAGAGATATCATATCACTTAATAGACCAGTTTATTTAGGATTTACAGTATTGGATTTGTCGAAATTATTAATGTATGATTTTTATTACAATTACATCAAATTAAAATTCGGAACAAATGTTGATATTAATTATATGGAAACGGATAGTTTTGTTTATACTATAAAAACTAATGATTTTTATAATGATATAAGAAACCATTTATTGGAACTATTTGATACATCGAATTATGAAAGAGTTAATCTTTTTAGTTTTCCTATAATAAATGAGAAAAAAGTGGGGTTTTTTAAAGATGAAAATAAGGGAAAAATTATAAGAGAATTCATTGAATTACGTTCAAAAATGTACATGATTGATGTTTTAGATAAACAATTGATAAAAAAACCAAAAGACATTACAAAATGTGCTCTTAAAGATATATCACAGAATAATTTTAAAAATTGTTTGTTACACAAAAAAATATAATATAGGAATATGAATGTTATTAGATCTAGGTTACACAAAATTTATACCCAAAAAATAAATAAATTCGCATTAAATTCTAACGATACAAAACTTTACATTTTCGAAAATAATATTAAATACATTGGCTTAGGGTAATTATAAGATAGATTTAACAGATGCATTTATGGAAGACGAAGAATTTTAATATTATATTTAAAAACAATTATATAAGTATTAATTGTACCAACCTATAGTGTATAAGCAATTTTATTTGTAATGTCTCTAAAAACAATTGTTATACATACATATAGAAATTTAAGAAAAGGATTTACACGTCGACGATACATACAAAAAGGTATATTAATGATGTTTGGCAAATTGATTTAGCTGAAATGTCAGCAATAAAAAAATATAATAACAGCTACAAGTATATTCTTGTTGTAATTGATATTTTTTCAAAACTTTTGTACGTAAAACCATTAAAAACTAAAACTGGTGTGTTTTAAAATGACCCCTTCCACATTCATTAAAAATACTTCTGTTTAAATTTGCTCCTCTATTTGTCAAAATCACAAATTTTTTTTTCCTCAAACTCAAAATATCAAATAATATATTGTAAATATTAAAATAATTATTTGATTTTCATTTAATATCATACTTCAAAATATTTGTCAAAAATATCAGCTGGAGTAAAATTTCCCTTTGGAAATTCATTTTTTGCAGGGTTTGTACAAAGCAAAATATGAAAGCAACTTTTCATTGTTAATAACTTTGTTAATTTTTTAGTGTGCGTTAAAATTGTATGTGTTTATACACAATAATTTTTATGTAGTAGTATGATTTTATACTATCCGTGTGAGGTATGTGACGTATGCCGCTAAACATATCATGAAAAATATTCATCATATGATTAGTGTAGGTCAGTATTATATTTTGTTTATAAAATATAATATATGAATATGAATACTAGCATACGAAACCCTAAATAATAAAAAAAACACATACACTTGTGTGTGTTTATATATTTATCAATAATGCAACGAGTGCCTATGCACTTGTTATAGTCAAAATATTTCGGTAATTGACCTAAACATTCTTAATATTGGAATTCCTAAGAATTTCAATATTATATATAAATTGCTAGTGTTAGCAAATAATTAGTAATAGAATATTAAGGAATTTATATTTGTATTAGTAAATTTTAGGGTATAAAAGAAAGCAATCGAAATTACTTTTTAAGTTACTTTTTAATTCAAAGTCAAACTGATAGTTTCTTTTAATTTATCTGCAACTCGCTAAACAATTAAATTCAACTATCTTATCCCAACTCCAAATGAGATCGGCCTAAAGCTACAAACTCATTAGTGACCAGCGGCCATTAGAGCTAAGGTTCTGGAGCGGATTATATATAGGAATCATCGAGTATATATATATATTTGCTAAGGGAGCATAATATATATATATATATATATATATATCCACGAAAGAAAATATTGTTGCACCTGGACCACCGTTGGATGGAACAATTCGAGCTGACCCCACCCAACATCACATGGCGATCACATGGCGATAGTCGACGACGACGGTTATGCTGCTTTTGTTGCCAGGAGCAACAAAAGCAGCATAACATCAACAACGAAGATCTAAAGAAGGCACTAGAAGACAACAAACAGGCTGGCCCACGACCAATTACGATAGAGGAGTACCGTCGTCGACTATCCAAGCCACTACCTAGTCGAGATCCCATCATCGAAGTGCCAAAAATTAAGAAACGTGGAGGAAAGGCAGCTAAAGCTAGGCAGGAGATCGGGTAGTTGAAACGACTCCAAAGATTTGCGGTAAGACCCGAGGAAAGGGCACACTTCCAAAAAATAAAGAAGGAGAAGCAGCGAGAGGAACAAGAACGAAAACGACAGAACAAAATTAAGGAAAAAGCTACAATAGATAACATGTTCCAGCGATGTTTCGATAGTATATCAGATCTTATGCAGTAACGACAAAAATTTAAAAAAATATATATTTATAAGTATATTAATATATATATTTCAAAAAAAAAAAAAAACATTTTTTATTATATTACAAACTAATTATAAATTATACATATGAATCTAATAAAATCAAAAAAAAAATATATTATGTATATATACAATCTTTAAAACTATAAAATAATTATACTTATATATTATACCTACTGAAAGTTATATATATACATAATATTAATAATAAAAAAAAAAAAACAATTTAAAATTTAAAAATTACATATATATGCATTTCCAAATAATTATGCTTATATTCAAATAATTATTTGTTTTTATTAAAAATGTAATAAGTTAGAAAAAAAACATATAAATAAATAATATACAATATGATATAAATAGATATATACACAACATATTTTAACTTTCCCTAAAAAGACAATCTTCTTTCTTAGATACACTCTGAAAAAAAAAAATTACTTATATATCATATAAGTCATATAGATAATACTTTGTTTATGTTTTGAAAAAATTTCTGAAAAAGGTCAATAAGCACTAAGCACTTATTACATAACGTGTAATTATTGCACCAAAATAAAATTTGTAAAATAATACTTAGTTATTAGTTGTAAACAAATCTAAAGAAAAAAAAAATTTGAAAATCTAAATCTGTTTTCAATAATTCAAAAAAAAAAAAAAAAAATTTAGGATTCTTAAATCTGTTTTCAATATTTTTCTAAATAATATATAATATATACATAAAATTGCGTAACTAATTCTGAAAGAATTTTTTTTTATTGTTTTGACATTTTCGATTTTATTCTTTGGTAATGGGTGGCTCATCTTCTAAGGAAGAAGAAATACTTATTAACAATAATAGCGGTACGACCACCAATACGGATATTGGGAAAAGGTCGTATACCGATTTTCAGTTAATAATAATAATATTAACATTGGTAATTTTGATTTATTTTGCTTTCTATAAGGCAAAGCAATATTTGAATAATAAAATTAAACGGCAAATCACCATTGCCGCTGTGTAGAATTTATTCAGAAAATAATTTTTTTTTTTTAATTATTTTATTATTTTTCAATATATAAATTATTCTTTACTTTTCAATATATAATAAATATACTTTAATGGCGGGTTTCGAAAGTTTTGACGGTAAAGATATTAAACGAAAAGTGTTGAACCCAATAAGGGAAACATTTAGTAACAACGAGTTAGCTATACCAAGAAATGTTCTAACTCTAGAAGTTCTTGAATTATTCAAGAAAATTGATAAATTATAAATATTTGCGAACTCGGTAATAAAAGAAAAAATTTTCTTCAGATAATTACGTATACATTTTCATATAAAGTAAAAATACAAACGATAAAGAATTTTTTTTTAGGTATCATTAATACACATGGAAAAAATATATATATCATATATTTTTCATGCAAAAATGTACATGATTGATGTTTTAGATAAACAATTGATAAAAAAACAAAAAGGCATTACAAAATGTGCTCTTAAAGATATATCACTGAATAATTTTAAAAATTGTTTGTTACACAAAAAAATATAATATAGGAATATGAATGTTATTAGATCTAGGTTACACAAAATTTATACCCAAAAAATAAATAAATTCGCATTAAATTCTAACGATACAAAACTTTACATTTTAGAAAATAATATTAAATACATTGGCTTGGGGTAATTATAAGATAGATTTAACAGGTGCATTTATGGAAGACGAAGAATTTTAATATTATATTTAAAAACAATTATATAAGTATTAATTGTACCAACCTATAGTGTATAAGCAATTTTATTTGTAATGTCTCTAAAAACAATTGTTTTTAATGAAATACATATAGAAATTTAAGAAAAAGATTTACACGTCGACGATACATACAAAAAGGTATATTAATGATGTTTGGCAAATTGATTTAGCTGAAATGTCAGCAATAAAAAAATATAATAACAGCTACAAGTATATTCTTGTTGTAATTGATATTTTTTCAAAACTTTTGTACGTAAAACCATTAAAAACTAAAACTGGTGTGTTTTAAAATGCCCCTTCCACATACATTAAAAATACTTCTGTTTAAATTTGCTCCTCTATTTGTCACAATCACAAATTTTTTTTTCCTCAAACTCAAAATATCAAATAATATATTGTAAATATTAAAATAATTATTTGATTTTCATTTAATATCATACTTCAAAATATTTGTCAAAAATATCAGCTGGAGTAAAATTTCCCTTTGGAAATTCATTTTTTGCAAGTTTGGTACAAAGCAAAATATTAAAGCAACTTTTCATTGTTAATAACTTTGTTAATTTTTTAGTGTGCGTTAAAATTGTATGTGTTTATACACAATAATTTTTATGTAGTAGTATGATTTTATACTATCCGTGTGATGTGTGTGACGTATGCCGCTAAACGTATCATGAAAAATATTCATTATATGATTAGTGTAGGTCAGTATTATATTTTGTTTATAAAATATAATATATGAATATGAATACTAGCATACGAAACCCTAAATAATAAAAAAAACACATACACTTGTGTGTGTTTATATATTTATCAATAATGCAACGAGTGCCTATGCACTTGTTATAGTCAAAATATTTCGGTAATTGACCTAAACATTCTTAATATTGGAATTCCTAAGAATTTCAATATTATATATAAATTGCTAGTGTTAGCAAATAATTAGTAATAGAATATTAAGGAATTTATATTTGTATTAGTAAATTTTAGGGTATAAAAGAAAGCAATCGAAATTACTTTTTAAGTTACTTTTTAATTCAAAGTCAAACTGATAGTTTCTTTTAATTTATCTGCAACTCGCTAAACAATTAAATTCAACTATCTTATCCCAACTCCAAATGAGATCGGCCTAAAGCTACAAACTCATTAGTGACCAGCGGCCATTAGAGCTAAGGTTCTGGAGCGGATTATATATAGGAATCATCGAGTATATATATATATTTGCTATAGGAGCATAATATATATATATATATATATCCACGAAAGTAAATATTGTTGCACCTGGACCACCGTTGGATGGAACAATTCGAGCTGACCCCACCCAACATCACATGGCGATCCTGCCAGGAGCAACAAAAGCAGCAACAAAAGCAGCATAACATCAACAACGAAGATCTAAAGAAGGCACTAGAAGACAACAAACAGGCTGGCCCACGACCAATTACGATAGAGGAGTACCGTCGTCGACTATCCAAGCCACTACCTAGTCGAGATCCCATCATCGAAGTGCCAAAAATTAAGAAACGTGGAGGAAAGGCAGCTAAAGCTAGGCAGGAGATCGGGTAGTTGAAACGACTCCAAAGATTGGCGGTAAGACCCGAGGAAAGGGCACACTTCCAAAAAATAAAGAAGGAGAAGCAGCGAGAGGAACAAGAACGAAAACGACAGAACAAAATTAAGGAAAAAGCTACAATAGATAACATGTTCCAGCGATGTTTCGATAGTATATCAGACCTTATGCAGTAACGACAAAAATTAAAAAAAATATATATTTATAAGTATATTAATATACATATTTCAAAAAAAAAAAAAAAACAATTTTTATTATATTACAAACTAATTATAAATTATACATATGAATCTAATAAAATCAAAAAAAAATTATATTATGTATATACAATCTTTAAAACTATAAAATAATTATACTTATATATTATACCTACTGAAAGTTATATATATATATATATAATAATAATAATAAAAAAAAAAAAACAATTTAAAATTTAAAAATTACATATATATGCATTTCCAAATAATTATGCTTATATTCAAATAATTATTTGTTTTTATTAAAAATGTAATAAGTTAGAAAAAAAAACATATAAATAAATAATATACAATATGATATAAATAGATATATACACAACATATTTTAACTTTCCCTAAAAAGACAATCTTCTTTCTTAGATACACTCTGAAAAAAAAAAATTACTTATATATCATATAAGTCATATAGATAATACTTTGTTTATGTTTTGAAAAAATTTCTGAAAAAGGTCAATAAGCACTTATGAATATACATAACGTGTAATTATTGCACCAAAATAAAATTTGTAAAATAATACTTAGTTATTAGTTGTAAACAAATCTAAAGAAAAAAAAAATTTGAAAATCTAAATCTGTTTTCAATAATTCAAAAAAAAATAAAAAAATTTAGGATTCTTAAATCTGTTTTCAATATTTTTCTAAATAATATATAATATATACATAAAATTGCGTAACTAATTCTGAAAGAATTTTTTTTTATTGTTTTGACATTTTCGATTTTATTCTTTGGTAATGGGTGGCTCATCTTCTAAGGAAGAAGAAATACTTATTAACAATAATAGCGGTACGACCACCAATACGGATATTGGGAAAAGGTCGTATACCGATTTTCAGTTAATAATAATAATATTAACATTGGTAATTTTGATTTATTTTGCTTTCTATAAGGCAAAGCAATATTTGAATAATAAAATTAAACGGCAAATCACCATTGCCGCTGTGTAGAATTTATTCAGAAAATAATTTTTTTTTTAATTATTTTATTATTTTTCAATATATAAATTATTCTTTACTTTTCAATATATAATAAATATACTTTAATGGCGGGTTTCGAAAGTTTTGACGGTAAAGATATTAAACGAAAAGTGTTGAACCCAAAAAGGGAAACATTTAGTAACAACGAGTTAGCTATACCAAGAAATGTTCTAACTCTAGAAGTTCTTGAATTATTCAAGAAAATTGATAAATTTATATATATTTGCGAACTCGGTAATAAAAGAAAAAATTTTCTTCAGATAATTACGTATACATTTTCATATAAAGTAAAAATACAAACGATAAAGAATTTTTTTTTAGGTATCATTAATACACTTGGAAAAAATATATATTGCATATATTTTTCATGCTAAATATAAATATTATTCATTTTTCTTTTAGTATAATTTTTTATTAAATAAACTACTGTTAAGCACTTAGCAGTGACACTTAGGAATAAAAAATAATAATAAAGGAAATAATAATATAGGGAAATACTAATATAGGGAAATTTTGGAAGGTATGTTTATTAGATAGGGGAATTTAGTAAAGATTCTAGGGTTAGTTTTGTAAGAATATTTAGTAAAGATTCTAGGGTTAGTTTTGTAAGGAAATTAAGTATAGATTCTAGGGTAAAATAGATTTTTTTAGTTTTGTGGAATTAAAATTTTGTTTAGCCAAGATTCTAGGGCAAAATTAACATTTTAGATTCTATATATTTAACAGTTCAAGTTTTTATAAATTAGAAATAATTTTTTCTTATATACAAAAAAAAAAGAAAAAATATATATTACGATAAAATTTTAGATTTTTATATAGAAAAATATTATGATAGTATCAAGCTAGGGTTTAAATACATTTTATGTTTTATTCAGGTTACTTTTCAGGAAATTTTTAATTTAAGTTACTTTTCAGAATTTCTTTAATTTAAGCTACTTTTCAGAATCTTTTTTAAATTAAGCTACTTTTCATCAAACATTTTTACTACTTTTGCAGAAATATTTTATTATACAGTAATGAAGTATGATAAAAATCCTTAATGAGGAGTTGCAGAAATTACAAGACTTGTTAAAAAATTTCAAGAAAACACCAAAAAGGACATACAGTTCAAGATATATCCTTAGTAAACTTGCGTATATTGCGAAGAATAGGAACAACTTTTCAAGAGCGTGGAATATACTTTATAAAGAAAACAAAGATCACGCTTTACACTATAAAGAGCGATACGAAGAATTGTATAAAGAAGTAAAAGCATTTTTAGATAGAAGTTCAACAGAAACTTTAGCAACTCTAGAAGAGGAGGAGGAATTCGAATTAGAAACAGAAAGCGACAGTGAAGAGGATATCAAAGATATACAAATTAATATAAACGAAGAAATAACAACAATAAAAATGTCATTTTTTGATTATGGAGTAGCTCAAAAGCTACCTACATTATTAATAGAGAAAGAAGAAACTCGTGAAGAGAAAATTCGAGATTTTCTTAATAGCGTAGAATTTTACTACGACACTTTGAAATCAGAGGATAAACCCACTCTAATAAAATTTTTAATAAAATGCAAAATTCAAGGTAAAGCATTAACAGAATTGGGCAACATAGAAGCCACAACATTTATTGAATTAAAAACCTTATTAAAAACCAAATGTGGTTGTAAGGACACAATAGAAATTATTCAAACAAAATTGAATAACAGTCGACAGGGAAATAAACCAATGAGAGAATTTGTGAATGATATAGAAAGTCTGATTTCACGCATGACGGAACTAGAAGTTCAAGCACAAAATGAAACAGCAAGACCGGCATTGACAGCAGCTAACAACCGTAGAGGTTTATCATTTATAAAAAAAGGAGTGAACGATAGGTATAAAATAATATTAGACAGTGCTCGACACACAGAGTTCAAAACTGCTATACAACATTTATTAGAACTTGATCCTAGTACGAGCGAAGTAGTAAGGTACATGGAACCAAATAGAAATAATAACAATAGAAATATTCAAAATAACAACAGAAATAATAATTATAATAATAACAATAATTACAACAGGAATAATCAAAATTATAACAACAATTATAACAATCGAAGTAATAATAATTATAATAATAATAATAATAATCATAATAATAATAACAATAATCATCGTATGAATAACAATTATAATAATAATAGATATAATAATAACAACAACTCATATAGAAATAATAATAATAGAACTAATAATAATCATAACAATAATACGAATTATAGAAATAATAACATAAATAATAATAATAACGGGAATAACAACCAAAATTTTAATAGTAATAGAAACTTTACAGGATATAATAATAGTACTAACCAAAATTATAATAACGCTAATAATAATTCAAATAATAATAGAAATTACCTAGGAAACAGACGACAAATTTCAAACACCAGATACAAACGCATTAAATTCAAGAATTTTAGCTATCACCGAGGGAAACGAACAACCCACCGAGGGGGAAGCCAACTCATCGGTAGGGGATTACACCAATTAGGCGATGAAGTAATTATTACAGCAAATATTTCAAATGGACTATATGTAGACATTGAAATAAATAACAAAATAGCAACATTTTTAATAGATACGGGCGCATCTATTTGCACCGTTAAACAACATATTTTACAAGACAATGATATAAATAAAAATAATGTTACGACAATTCATGGTATTTCAGGACACCTCAAGACGTTAGGCACTTGTAGTAAAAAATTAAATTTTCAATCAATAAACATTGATTATAATTTCCATATTGTTCAAAATGACTTTCCCGTACCGGTAGATGGTATTTTGGGAGCAAACTTTTTAACAGATTATCAAGCCAAAATAAATTTAGAAAAATTTATTCTTGATATTACTATAAATAATGAACAAATAATTTTGCCAATAATAACTAAACAGAATTTTAATACAATTACAATAGCATCACGATGTGAAGCTACTTATTGGATAAATACAGAAATAAATGATACACGCATATTCCATCAAACGGAATTATGTGACGGAGTTTTCATGGCTGGATCAATATCCAAGTCCATAAATGGTAAAATACCAATAAAAATTTTAAACACAAGAGATAGTAATGTAAAATTAAACTGGGTTGAACCAGAATCATACAGTCTAAATGACCATTACATATTAAATTATAAAGAATCGACAGAGACTTCGACAAAACGGGTTGACAAATCACTAACAGAAATTAACTATGACACATTGAATTGCGAAGAAAAGAAATGCGTACAACAAATCTGCACAAAGTTCAACGATATTTTTCATCTGGATGGAGATGAATTAACAGTAACAAACTCAGCATCAGCAAAAATCGAATTGAAAAAAGGAGTAGCACCTACATATACAAAACCTTATAGGATTCCACATTCGCAGAAACAACCACTACAGGATGAAATACAGAAAATGATTGATCAAAAAATTGCGGAACCATCCGTATCAGCATGGAATTCACCTGTTTTGATAGTACCGAAAAAGAAGGATCCTGTTACTGTACTCCAAAAGTTCAGAATGGTAATAGACTACCGTAAGGTTAATGACGTAATAGAGGATGATAAATTCCCACTACCAAATATTACAGATATTTATGACATGGTAGGAGGTGCGAAATATTTAAACCAAGGTGCGAAATATTTAAACATAGATTTAAACCAAGGTTATTATCAGCTGAAACTTGATGAAAAAAGTAGACCATATACTGCGTTCTCAACTGAGACTGGACACTACCAATTGACAAGACTACCAATGGGACTAAAAATTTCTACAAGCGTTTTTTCACGGATGATGTCCATAGCGATGTCAGGTTTAACTTATTCCAGATGTTTCGTATATTTGGACGATCTAATAATTTTTGGGAATAGTTTAGAATCGCATAATAAAAATTTAATAGAAGTTTTCACCAGGTCAAGGGAGGTAAATTTAAAAATTCATCCTGGTAAATGTCACTTTCTAAGGAAAGAAGTGCTGTACTTAGGGCACATTATTTCAGAAAACGGAATTTTACCTGATCCTTCAAAATCAGAAGCGATAAAAAAATTTTCCACAACCTACGAACGCGGATGAAGTTAGACGATTTGTAGCATTTGCAAATTATTACAGAAAATTCATTACGAATTTTGCATCAATCTATATAACACTAAACAAATTGCTTAAAAAAGACGTTAAATTTAATTTCACACCAGACTGTATAGAAGCATTTAATACAGTACGAGAAATTTTAATCAGTCCAAAAATTTTACAATTTCCGAATTTTGACAAAGAATTCATTTTACGAACAGATGCATCAGGTTTTGCTTTAGGAGCAGTATTATCAAATAACGATGATAGACCGATTGCATTCGCAAGTAAAACTTTAAATAGTGCCGAGACAAATTATAGTACTATCGAAAATAAATTCTGGCCATAGTATGGGCTATTCGACATTACAGACCGTATCTTTTCGGAAGACGTTTTAAAATATTGACAGATCATAGACTGCTAGTTTACTTATTCTCACTGAAAGAACCGTCATCAAGACTTACCAAATTTAGATTGTTACTGGAAGAGTATAATTTCTACGTGGAGTATTCTCCAGGTAAAGAAAATTGTACTGCAGATGCATTGAGCAGAATCAAAATATCATCAGAAGATTTAAAAATTTTAGTTATAACCAGATCAAAAACAAATCAACAAGGAAATAAACCAATAGAAGTTAAAGAAGAAACAGATGAAGAAATTATAAAGGAATTACTACATCCACCATCAACAGGGTTGAAATTAATCGAGTTAAAAATAGTAAATAGTTTCAAAGAGGAGATTGAAAGGTTAAAAATGAACAAGATATTATTATGGGTACAAGCAAGGTATTAGCGTATATACCAAAGAAAAATTGTATATTAATGGTGAAACCAAACAATAGCACTGAAAGCCAGTCCGCAACATTCGGCAGATTGCTGTGGAAGGACGTGCAGAAAATCATGGTTCCATTAAAATTAGAAAAATTATATATCTCAAAAGGAGAATTATTGAAATTAAATGACGGCCGTCGACAAAATAATTTAAATAATATGAAGAAGAAAATAAATGAACTATTTAAGGATATGAATATAGAAATAATTGTTATGAAAGATTTAATAAGGATAAACGACCCAGGGATGAAAAAGCTATTATTAAACGATTATCACATATTACCAACAAGTGGACATGCAGGGATAAATCGAATGATTAAGAACATCAAATGCAAATACTTTTGGATAGGGATGCAGGAAGACATAACAACTTTCGTTAAACATTGCGAAACATGCCAACGAAACAAACACATCAATAGGAAAAGACAACCAATGGTCATAACATCAACCAGTGAGACAAGTTTCGAGAAGATTTATATAGATCTTGTGGGACCATTAGACGAAACAACAGAAGGTTTTAAATATATACTTACCATACAAGACGAATTTACGAAGTTCATAGAAAATGTTCCATTGAAAAACAAGGAAACAAATTCTGTAGCGGAAGGATTGGTAGAACACTTGATTTTAAAATACGGAGTACCAAAGAAAATAGCTTCAGATCAAGGAACAGAATTTATGAGTCATGTTTTCAAGGATATGTGTAAAATGCTAAAAATAGATCAAATATTTTCAACCGCATACCACCACGAAAGCAACTACTTTCAACCGCATACCACCACGGAGCTTTAGAAAATTCTCATAAAGTTCTAGGAGCATATTTAAGAACGTATGTTGCAGAGAGTCACACTGATTGGCATAAATGGTTGCCATATTACACGTTTTGTTACAACACAGCTGTACATTCTGAAACAGAATATACACCATACGAATTAGTTTATGGAAAGCAATGTAGATTACCATCAAATCTCACCAATAAAGTAGAACCACTATACAACTATGAAGATTATAGTAAGAACTTAAAAGTAGCGCATAGGGACAAGTAGCGCATAGGGACGCTAGGGAATTGTTAGGGAAGAAGAAATTAGAAAGAAAAGATAGATTCGATAAAGATTATAAAGTTGGAAATAGTACATATGAAATAGGTGGTTTAGTACTACTAAAAAATGAAAATAGAAAGAAGTTGGATCCAATATATATTGGTCCATATGAAGTAGTAAATACTGAAGGAGTGAATTGTGAAATTAAAAATAATAGGAAAAAGATAACCGTTCATAAAAATAGATTAAAACCCTATTACGTTTATCTGATGATGATATCAGAAAACTAATAGATTACCAAGGGGGAAGGGGATGCCTGGACACCCAATAAACTAGAATATAGAATAAAATAGAATATAGAATAAACTAGAATATAGAATAAAAAAAGAATATAGAATAAACTAAAATATAGAATAAAAAAGAATATAAAATAAAATAGAATGTAGAATAAAATAGAATATAGAATAAAATGGAATATAGATTAAAATATAGTATAGATAAATGGAAAAATAGAATATAAAAGGATATATATATATAAAAGAATAGAATATAGTATAGGTATATATAGTATAGTTCTCAACTAGAACTACATTAGAGGATATCATTAAATAAAATTGAATAAAGTTTTTAAAATTATATACTTGAGGAATATATGATATAAAACCATAAGAGAAATGTGAAATGAATAAATGTTGAATGAAATACAGTATATATATAAAAAAAAATGAAAACAAAGATTTTGATAAAGAAAAAAAAGAAATAATAAAAAAAAATTACAATAAAAAAAAATATATAGGTAATGATTTAAAAATAAGAATTATATTAAGAAAGGAAATATATGTAAGAAAAATTTGAAGAATTATATTGAAAATAAGGGATAAATAAAAATTAATGATGTATCGTTTTAAAAAAAAAAAAATATAATTATATTTAAAAAGGAAAAAAATTTATTATGTACTGTTTTGAAAAAAAAAAAAAATATTATGAAAAAACAAATAAATAATTATAAAACAATTGTAAATCAAATAAAAAAAAATTATATGTAAGGAAAATTGTATCTAAAGAAAATTATATGTTAACACTAGAAAGTAGGAATTTACTTAGGGTACATTCCTCCTTTTTCCGTAGGAAGGGTGGTGTGACGTATAAAAATTCTTCAAATTCATTTAAAAATTCATCCTGGTAAATGTCACTTTCTAAGGAAAGAAGTGCTGTACTTAGGGCACATTATTTCAGAAAACGGAATTTTACCTGATCCTTCAAAATCAGAAGCGATAAAAAATTTTCCACAACCTACGAACGCGGATGAAGTTAGACGATTTGTAGCATTTGCAAATTATTACAGAAAATTCATTACGAATTTTGCATCAATCTATATAACACTAAACAAATTGCTTAAAAAAGACGTTAAATTTAATTTCAC
This sequence comes from Rhamphomyia laevipes, assembly GCA_963920725.1. NCBI lineage: Eukaryota > Metazoa > Arthropoda > Insecta > Diptera > Empididae > Rhamphomyia > Rhamphomyia laevipes. The sequence continues at coordinate 82,541,509 of OY987255.1, forward strand.
ACCAGACTGTATAGAAGCATTTAATACAGTACGAGAAATTTTAATCAGTCCAAAAATTTTACAATTTCCGAATTTTGACAAAGAATTCATTTTACGAACAGATGCATCAGGTTTTGCTTTAGGAGCAGTATTATCAAATAACGATGATAGACCGATTGCATTCGCAAGTAAAACTTTAAATAGTGCCGAGACAAATTATAGTACTATCGAAAATAAATTCTGGCCATAGTATGGGCTATTCGACATTACAGACCGTGTCTTTTCGGAAGACGTTTTAAAATATTGACAGATCATAGACTGCTAGTTTACTTATTCTCACTGAAAGAACCGTCATCAAGACTTACCAAATTTAGATTGTTACTGGAAGAGTATAATTTCTACGTGGAGTATTCTCCAGGTAAAGAAAATTGTACTGCAGATGCATTGAGCAGAATCAAAATATCATCAGAAGATTTAAAAATTTTAGTTATAACCAGATCAAAAACAAATCAACAAGGAAATAAACCAATAGAAGTTAAAGAAGAAACAGATGAAGAAATTATAAAGGAATTACTACATCCACCATCAACAGGGTTGAAATTAATCGAGTTAAAAATAGTAAATAGTTTCAAAGAGGAGATTGAAAGGTTAAAAATGAACAAGATATTATTATGGGTACAAGCAAGGTATTAGCGTATATACCAAAGAAAAATTGTATATTAATGGTGAAACCAAACAATAGCACTGAAAGCCAGTCCGCAACATTCGGCAGATTGCTGTGGAAGGACGTGCAGAAAATCATGGTTCCATTAAAATTAGAAAAATTATATATCTCAAAAGGAGAATTATTGAAATTAAATGACGGCCGTCGACAAAATAATTTAAATAATATGAAGAAGAAAATAAATGAACTATTTAAGGATATGAATATAGAAATAATTGTTATGAAAGATTTAATAAGGATAACTGACCCAGGGATGAAAAAGCTATTATTAAACGATTATCACATATTACCAACAAGTGGACATGCAGGGATAAATCGAATGATTAAGAACATCAAATGCAAATACTTTTGGACAGGGATGCAGGAAGACATAACAACATTCGTTAAACATTGCGAAACATGCCAACGAAACAAACACATCAATAGGAAAAGACAACCAATGGTCATAACATCAACCAGTGAGACAAGTTTCGAGAAGATTTATATAGATCTTGTGGGACCATTAGACGAAACAACAGAAGGTTTTAAATATATACTTACCATACAAGACGAATTTACGAAGTTCATAGAAAATGTTCCATTGAAAAACAAGGAAACAAATTCTGTAGCGGAAGGATTGGTAGAACACTTGATTTTAAAATACGGAGTACCAAAGAAAATAGCTTCAGATCAAGGAACAGAATTTATGAGTCATGTTTTCAAGGATATGTGTAAAATGCTAAAAATAGATCAACTATTTTCAACCGCATACCACCACGAAAGCAACTACTTTCAACCGCATACCACCACGGAGCTTTAGAAAATTCTCATAAAGTTCTAGGAGCATATTTAAGAACGTATGTTGCAGAGAGTCACACTGATTGGCATAAATGGTTGCCATATTACACGTTTTGTTACAACACAGCTGTACATTCTGAAACAGAATATACACCATACGAATTAGTTTATGGAAAGCAATGTAGATTACCATCAAATCTCACCAATAAAGTAGAACCACTATACAACTATGAAGATTATAGTAAGAACTTAAAAGTAGCGCATAGGGACAAGTAGCGCATAGGGACGCTAGGGAATTGTTAGGGAAGAAGAAATTAGAAAGAAAAGATAGATTCGATAAAGATTATAAAGTTGGAAATAGTACATATGAAATAGGTGGTTTAGTACTACTAAAAAATGAAAATAGAAAGAAGTTGGATCCAATATATATTGGTCCATATGAAGTAGTAAATACTGAAGGAGTGAATTGTGAAATTAAAAATAATAGGAAAAAGATAACCGTGCATAAAAATAGATTAAAACCCTATTACGTTTATCTGATGATGATATCAGAAAACTAATAGATTACCAAGGGGGAAGGGGATGCCTGGACACCCAATAAACTAGAATATAGAATAAAATAGAATATAGAATAAACTAGAATATAGAATAAAAAAAGAATATAGAATAAACTAAAATATAGAATAAAAAAGAATATAAAATAAAATAGAATGTAGAATAAAATAGAATATAGAATAAAATGGAATATAGATTAAAATATAGTATAGATAAATGGAAAAATAGAATATAAAAGGATATATATATATAAAAGAATAGAATATAGTATAGGTATATATAGTATAGTTCTCAACTAGAACTACATTAGAGGATATCATTAAATAAAATTGAATAAAGTTTTTAAAATTATATACTTGAGGAATATATGATATAAAACCATAAGAGAAATGTGAAATGAATAAATGTTGAATGAAATACAGTATATATATAAAAAAAAAATGAAAACAAAGATTTTGATAAAGAAAAAAAAGAAATAATAAAAAAAGATTACAATAAAAAAAAATATATAGGTAATGATTTAAAAATAAGAATTATATTAAGAAAGGAAATATATGTAAGAAAAATTTGAAGAATTATATTGAAAATAAGGGATAAATAAAAATTAATGATGTATCGTTTTAAAAAAAAAAAAATATAATTATATTTAAAAAGGAAAAAAATTTATTATGTACTGTTTTGAAAAAAAAAAAAATATTATGAAAAAACAAATAAATAATTATAAAACAATTGTAAATCAAATAAAAAAAAATTATATGTAAGGAAAATTGTATCTAAAGAAAATTATATGTTAACACTAGAAAGTAGGAATTTACTTAGGGTACATTCCTCCTTTTTCCGTAGGAAGGGTGGTGTGACGTATGCCGCTAAACATATCATGAAAAATATTCATCATATGATTAGTGTAGGTCAGTATTATATTTTGTTTAAAAAATATTATATATGAATATGAATACTAGCATACGAAACACTAAATAATAAAAAAAAACACATACACTTGTGTGTGTTTATATATTTATCAATAATGCAACGAGTGCCTATGCACTTGTTATAGTCAAAATATTTCGGTAATTGACCTAAACATTCTTAATATTGGAATTCCTAAGAATTTCAATATTATATATAAATTGCTAGTGTAAGCAAAAAATTAGTAATAGAATATTAAGGAATTTATATTTGTATTAGTAAATTTAAGGGTATAAAAGAAAGCAATCGAAATTACTTTTTAAGTTACTTTTTAATTCAAAGTCAAACTGATAGTTTCTTTTAATTTATCTGCAACTCGCTAAACAATTAAATTCAACTATCTTATCCCAACTCCAAATGAGATCGGCCTAAAGCTACAAACTCATTAGTGACCAGCGGCCATTAGAGCTAAGGTTCTGGATCGGATTATATATAGGAATCATCGAGTATATATATATATTTGCTATAGGAAATATATACGTTTTGTTACAACACAGCTGTACATTCTGAAACAGAATATACACCATACGAATTAGTTTATGGAAAGCAATGTAGATTACCATCAAATCTCACCAATAAAGTAGAACCACTATACAACTATGAAGATTATAGTAAGAACTTAAAAGTAGCGCATAGGGACAAGTAGCGCATAGGGACGCTAGGGAATTGTTAGGGAAGAAGAAATTAGAAAGAAAAGATAGATTCGATAAAGATTATAAAGTTGGAAATAGTACATATGAAATAGGTGGTTTAGTACTACTAAAAAATGAAAATAGAAAGAAGTTGGATCCAATATATATTGGTCCATATGAAGTAGTAAATACTGAAGGAGTGAATTGTGAAATTAAAAATAATAGGAAAAAGATAACCGTGCATAAAAATAGATTAAAACCCTATTACGTTTATCTGATGATGATATCAGAAAACTAATAGATTACCAAGGGGGAAGGGGATGCCTGGACACCCAATAAACTAGAATATAGAATAAAATAGAATATAGAATAAACTAGAATATAGAATAAAAAAAGATTATAGAATAAACTAAAATATAGAATAAAAAAGAATATAAAATAAAATAGAATGTAGAATAAAATAGAATATAGAATAAAATGGAATATAGATTAAAATATAGTATAGATAAATGGAAAAATAGAATATAAAAGGATATATATATATAAAAGAATAGAATATAGTATAGGTATATATAGTATAGTTCTCAACTAGAACTACATTAGAGGATATCATTAAATAAAATTGAATAAAGTTTTTAAAATTATATACTTGAGGAATATATGATATAAAACCATAAGAGAAATGTGAAATGAATAAATGTCGAATGAAATACAGTATATATATAAAAAAAAATGAAAACAAAGATTTTGATAAAGAAAAAAAAGAAATAATAAAAAAAAATTACAATAAAAAAAAATATATAGGTAATGATTTAAAAATAAGAATTATATTAAGAAAGGAAATATATGTAAGAAAAATTTGAAGAATTATATTGAAAATAAGGGATAAATAAAAATTAATGATGTATCGTTTTAAAAAAAAAAAAATATAATTATATTTAAAAAGGAAAAAAATTTATTATGTACTGTTTTGAAAAAAAAAAAAATATTATGAAAAAACAAATAAATAATTATAAAACAATTGTAAATCAAATAAAAAAAAATTATATGTAAGGAAAATTGTATCTAAAGAAAATTATATGTTAACACTAGAAAGTAGGAATTTACTTAGGGTACATTCCTCCTTTTTCCGTAGGAAGGGTGGTGTGACGTATGCCGCTAAACATATCATGAAAAATATTCATCATATGATTAGTGTAGGTCAGTATTATATTTTGTTTAAAAAATATTATATATGAATATGAATACTAGCATACGAAACACTAAATAATAAAAAAAAACACATACACTTGTGTGTGTTTATATATTTATCAATAATGCAACGAGTGCCTATGCACTTGTTATAGTCAAAATATTTCGGTAATTGACCTAAACATTCTTAATATTGGAATTCCTAAGAATTTCAATATTATATATAAATTGCTAGTGTAAGCAAAAAATTAGTAATAGAATATTAAGGAATTTATATTTGTATTAGTAAATTTAAGGGTATAAAAGAAAGCAATCGAAATTACTTTTTAAGTTACTTTTTAATTCAAAGTCAAACTGATAGTTTCTTTTAATTTATCTGCAACTCGCTAAACAATTAAATTCAACTATCTTATCCCAACTCCAAATGAGATCGGCCTAAAGCTACAAACTCATTAGTGACCAGCGGCCATTAGAGCTAAGGTTCTGGATCGGATTATATATAGGAATCATCGAGTATATATATATATTTGCTATAGGAGCATAATATATATATATATATATATATATATCCACGAAAGTAAATATTGTTGCACCTGGACCACCGTTGGATGGAACAATTCGAGCAGACCCCACCCAACATCACAGGTGTCAAAATAGTTTTGTTAATTTTAACAAAACAAAGTCCGATGTGAACCTACACTAAGATAAAATATACATATGTATAGTGAATATATGAATATAATATGTTAAAAAATTCATGTTTCTCAAACTATATGTACGATAAAGCATTATTTAAAAAAAATGTATGGGCCTTAAATTAAAAAAAAACACTGAAAGAAATGCTACACTGAAAAAAAAAATACTAAAAATGTTTTTTGATTATTTTTTCATAATTTTTAATATATTTATGTGTAATATAATATTGAAAAAATATAAATATTAATTTAAAATATAAAATACAAAAACTTTAAAAAATAAAATTAAAAAAATATAAAGTCAAAATGTAAAAATTTGAACTTAAAATATGAAATTCAATAACAATACACAAACAAATGCAAATAACAAATTTCGGAAAACAAATATTAAAACATTAAATTGTATTTTTCTTCTAAACAATCTTCTAAACAAATCTCAGCTGGGGCGTTACTACAGCCGATTCCTTTGTATTTGCACATAACAGTGCACTTTGTTAAACTGCATATACAACGCCGATTGCAATCATCAATGCAATTACAAAATATCATATTAAATAACTTATGTGGAGCTAGTTTACTATTAGGGGTGAGTGGCACTGGAGATATTCCTACGCAGATAGTGCAAAGTGCACGCAGATTCAGAAAGCATGCTACAGCCTTTTGATACTTGCATTCCAAATCCAAAAACCTCGTCTACAACTAATATTCAAAATATATTACAGTTGCATTTACCTATTCTATTTGTTGCTCATTTGATTCTTCAATAAATAAATATTTTGTTTTTAATGGTAAAAATTGTGCTAAAGAATTTATGTTATCTTTAGCAAATGAATCCAAAGAATTGTATCTGCAATACTTTTTGAAACCTAAACCAATGAATCCATTAACATTTGATGAAATTGTTAGACAATCGACTAGTAGAAATTGTCATATTTGCAAGAGTCAATTAGATTTCTCATTGGACAGAGTTCGTGATCATTGCCATTTTACTGGACAAAATCGAGGACCTGCTCATTCAATTTCTAATTTAAATTATAGGGATTGTAATTTGTTTCCAATATTTTTCCATAATCTTTAAAAGAATGATTGCCACCTTTTCTTTAAGGAATTAAATGAAATAAGTGGCTCCATTAATTTTATTCCTATTAATAAAGAAATAAATATATCTTTAAGTAAAAGAAATTTATGTAACGGAGGACAAACATTTTAATTTAAGGTTTCTAGACTCCTTTCGTTTTATGTCTTCAGGTTTCGACAAGTTAGCACAAAATTTAGATTCAGATGATTTTGTTAACGTAAAAAAATATTTTACAAGTAATGTTGAATTCGAGTTAACGAAAAGAAAAGGAATTTTTCCATACACATATTTAGACAGTTAGGAGAAATTAAAAGAAACTTGTTTACCAACACAAAATTTCTTTTTTAACAATTTAACAAATACCGCTTGTTCAGATAGTGATTATGAATAAGCATGCATTAATTGTTTGGAGAACATTTATTTGTGAAAATTTAAAAGATTACTTAAAATTATATTTAAAAATTGATGTTTTTATTCTAGCAGACGTATATGAAAATTTTAGAGTAACATGTAAGCTAATATATGACTTAGATGGCGCTCAATTTTACACAGCTCCTGGGTTGTTAACAGACTCAGATATGTATAATTTCATTACAAATGGCATTCGTGGTGGTATAAGTCAGTGTTCTTTAAGACATTCAGTTGCTAATAATAAATATATGGGTGATGAATATAAACCTGAAGAATGAAATATATTTTTATGTATTACGATTGTAACAATTTATATGCATATGCGTTAATATTTAACCATGTAGAAATTTTAAATGGATGGAAACCCCAGATAGTATAAAGGATATAATTGAAAGCATCAAAGATGATGCAGAAACAGGTTATATTTTAGAAATTCATTTAGATTATCCATTTGATTTGCATGATAAACACAATGATTTACCATTTTGTGTTGAAAATAAATTAACACCAAATTGTAAAGATAAGAAATTAATTTTAGACTTGCAAGATAAAAAAATTATATTATACATTATAGAAATTTAAAACAATGTTTAGCTAATGGACAACAATTGAAAAAAATCCATCCCGGTATACAATTCAGTATGAAAAGTTTTATCGATTTAAATACTAAACATAGATCTGAAGCGAAAAATTAATTTCAAAAAATGTGTTTTAAAAATATCAATAACAGCCTTTCAGATAAAAGTTTATTGGAAATATATTTAAACGTAAGAATATTAAAATTTCAACTGAGTGGTAAAGTAAAGGTAAACGGCTAAGTGCAAGAGCTCTAATAGCCAAACCAAATTTTCACAGCTGTTCATATTTTACAGAAAATTTAGTCGCAATTCAGTTAAACAAAGATATCTTCTCACTTAATAGACCAGTTTATTTAGGATTTACAGTATTGGATTTGTCGAAATTAGTAATGTATGATTTTTATTACAATTACACCAAAGTAAAATTCGGAACAAATGTTGATATTAATTATATGGAAACGGATAGTTTTGTTTATACTATAAAAACTAATGATTTTTATAATGATATAAGAAACCATTTATTGGAACTATTTGATACATCGAATTATGAAAGAGTTAATCTTTTTAGTATTCCTATAATAAATAATATAAGAGAATTCATTGAATTACGTTCAAAAATGTACATGATTGATGTTTTAGATAAACAATTGATAAAAAAACCAAAAGGCATTACAAAATGTGCTCTTAAAGATATATCACTGAATAATTTTAAAAATTGTTTGTTACACATATGAATGTTATTAGATCTAGGTTACACAAAATTTATACCCAAAAAATAAATAAATTCGCATTAAATTCTAACGATACAAAACTTTACATTTTAGAAAATAATATTAAATACATTGGCTTGGGGTAATTATAAGATAGATTTAACAGATGCATTTATGGAAGACGAAGAATTTTAATATTATATTTAAAAACAATTATATAAGTATTAATTGTACCAACCTATAGTGTATAAGCAATTTTATTTGTAATGTCTCTAAAAACAATTGTTTTTAATGAAATACATATAGAAATTTAAGAAAAAGATTTACACGTCGACGATACATACAAAAAGGTATATTAATGATGTTTGGCAAATTGATTTAGCTGAAATGTCAGCAATAAAAAAATATAATAACAACTACAAGTATATTCTTGTTGTAATTGATATTTTTCCAAAAATTTTGTACGTAAAACCATTAAAAACTAAAACTGGTGTGTAAGTTACTCAAGCGTTATTTAAACAATTTTGCTGAACGTGTAATAAGAACTTGGAAAAGCAAACTATATAAATTGTTTAGTTTAAATGGCGACTACAATTGGATTGACTTTTTAAACAAAATTGTTTTGCAGTACAACAACACATATCATAGCACGAAATCATCAAAAGTCGATAAAAAACATGTGAACGGTCTCCTACAAACAGTTTACAATAGACCCAAAGTTTTTCGAAAGGGTAAATTTAAAGTGGGAGAATATGTCAGAATATCAAAATATAAAGGTACATTCGATAAAGGTTATTTACCAAATTGGTCAACTTAAATTTTCAAGGTTGACAGAGTTCATTTAAATAATGCCGTAACATATACATTGGAGGACTACCAAAATCACACAATCAAAGGAGGATCTTATGACTTTGAATTACAAAAAGTTAAAAACAACGATGTATATTTAGTTGAAAAAGTTATTCAAAAAAGAGGGGATATGGTCTACATCATCGGAACTTAAACTGTGGTCCGAAATGCAACATCATCCCTCTCATTAAATAATCATATTATTATTATAATCATATTGTTCAGCCAGCATCCCTAAAAAGAAAAAATCCAATTAAAAATCGACATATGTATGTCATGATGTTGAAAAACTTACATGTCTGTGTTGTCCCAAATTTCTGGTATCCTCCAGGAATATCGAAAATAAAATAAAAAATATATATATAAAATTAATGTCATTGCTCATTTGTACACAAAAATAAATAAAAACAACAACAACCACACATGAAATATTCACATCAATAATCCATGAATGATTGTTGATTGTTTCTACATTTAATTTATTAAATTGAAATATACGTACCTTAGTGTCCAACTGAAACACAAATGCAACCAATATCTAAAGTATATTGGTCACAAATCACAAACCAATTTCGGTTTCACCAACCAAATCTGAAAAAATAGATGAAAAAGTTTAGGTAGATATCAGCCACAAAATAGCTGACATCCATGATATATATAAATATTTGGAATTCAAATGAATTCCTAATTTGAATTTTATTAACTTACCTTCGCTATTTGTTGGAAATAATCCAATATTTGTAAAATATAAACAGATAAAATGCCGGCATTTTATCTGTCAAACCGAAACTTGTAGATTCAATAACTAATAGACGGGTCGCAGTAACTTTACGAAATTTCACTACCTGGTAGAAAACATAATCGCGAATCGAATTATGTTAAGGAAAATCGCGAAAAACCAACATAAAACATAGAATTTATGTTTTTTAACTTAAAGGAAAACCCTTATAAGTGCGAGCGAGATGTAAGCGGCGCAAGCGAGAAAAAAAAAATACGCGAAAACACTCTCAATAAATAAAATTCAGTAGGGACAACTTAAAAATAATTAAATTTGCCAGGGCTGAACATTTTTTACAATAAATTATGGCGAATTATAGCAGAATTAAATTAGGGAATTTTCCATGAAAATGAATTATAATCATAAAAATTATTTATGAAAATAGTAGGAAATATATATTTAAAACTAAAAAGGTTAGTAAAGGTTTTCAGAAAACCTTCGTCATAAAAAGATATTACCATTATGGTAAAGAGTACTAAAATTTAATACGGTAACATTATGAAGAAATTAGAAATCAGAAAAAATTTAGATTATATAAGCGATAGGCACTTAGAGAAATTATTCAGTCTCATCGACCGCATCTAGGAAGCAGCAGCAAATTTTAAAAAAATCAGCAAATTAATCAACAATTGTTCTATAACAATTATTACACAAAGGTATTAAAAAAAAAAACACGTGTATACGGATAAGATTATTACATGCACAAGTAATTGTGGAATTTGTATAATTGTTCCTATACACTAATGTTTTTTGGAAAAATTTACTAAATATTAATTAAAAATAAATTGGGAAATTAAGTTAAGAAAGAAAAGTGAAGTATTTAATAATTAGAATATCATTAGTTTAATAGTTTAAAATTGCCAATTTAGTGAATTATTAGAATTCAGAACTTCCGGACAGATTTTATAAATTTAAAAAAATCAATTAAATAAAATTTAGTGAATTATTAGAATTCATAACTTCCGGACAGATTTGATAAATTTAAAAAAATTCAATTAAATAAAATTTAGTGAATTATTAGAATTCATAACTGCCGGACAGATTTTATAAATTAAAAAAAAAAATCAATTAAATAAAATTTAGTGAATTATTAGAATTCAGAACTGCCGGAAAGAGTTTATAAATTTAAACAAAATCAATTAAATAAAATTTAGTAAATTATTAGAATTCAGAACTGCCGGAAAGATTTCATAAATTTATACAAAATCAATTGAATAAAATTTAGTTAATTATTAGAATTCAATTAAAGTAATTTGTTGCAAATTTGTGGGGTTAAAGAGTAAAATGAAAGACTTCTGATTCACACCTTAAATCCACATTTATTATAATTTTTAATATAATTATTTTTAAGTTTTTTATTTATAAAAATATTATATTATAATTGTTTAATTCTGATTTAATTAGTTTTTAGAATTTAATATAAAAGTTATTTATTTATATTTTATAATATAAAATATATTTATTTAATTAGTTTTTAGAATCTTAGTATAAAACTTATTTATTTATAGTTTAATTAATTAACTTATTTATTTTTAGTCTAATTAATTTTATATTTATTATATATTGTTTTTATAATTTTAATGATTATTTTAATTACACAACAACTTAATGTTTTAAAAGATTAACCATTTAATTTAGCGCGAGGCTGTACTTAAATATACTCTACAATTCCTTTTACTTTCGCTTTTTAATAATATCGACCGATCGGTGTGAAATCCAAAACTTGAGTATTTATTAATTTTTAAGAGATGCGAAATTTAATTGCTAATCATGCAATTGTCCAACAACAACTTTGGCAAATGAAAATTACCAAAATTCCTATTGGACAATTGCATCAGCAGATAATAAAAACAATAGATGAACGATCGAGAATCGAAAATGGTAAATAGAAATACACCATGTGATGTTTATCGTAGGGTCGTTGCAACTGATATCTTACGCTCGAGCGGCAAGGCGACGACCACAAAATATCAGCTGCAACGACCGCTACATTACCCCCTTCAAGCATTTGCGACCTTTTCGATGAAGCCTGGTTTCAGACGGTCTAAAGAAATCGACGTGTGTTTATTATTAATGTCGATGATGTAATTGTTCCTTAGACGTCGTATTATTTTATGTGGCCCCGTATATGGATTCGTTAAACTCGATTTTATTGCGTCCTTTCTGACGAAAACAAATTCACAATTTTCAAGGTCTGACGGAAAGAATATTGATTTTTGGTTATGTCTTGTTTGTGTTGGTTGAAGGTCATTCATTGTCTGTTTCAGTCTTGTGATCAGGGAGTCTTGGTCTATATTATGTTTATTATTTTTATCGATGAAAAATTCGCCTGGCAATTTCAGACATTGGCCATAAACCATTTCGGCGGGTGAAGCTTTTAAATGTTCTTTAACTGCTGCTCTCATTCCTAATAAGACTATTGGAAGCTCAGTTGTCCAATTTCGATGATTGCAACGAGCTCGTAATGAAGATTTTAGTTGTTTGTGTAGACGTTCGACTAAACCATTGGATTGTGGATGGTAAGGCGAAGTACGCATCCTATGCGTGCCAAGCATTTTATTTAATTCGGTGAATAATTTGGACTCAAATTGTCTGCCTTGATCGGTAGTGATTGTAGCAGGGACGCCAAAACGTGAAATGTAGTTTTCAACGAATGTTTTGGCAACTGAAATGGCGGTCATGTCTTTCATGGGATACGCTTCTGGCCAACGAGTGAAACGATCGATAATGGTAAGCAGGTAACTAAAATCTTCCGACGGTGGAAATGGGCCAACAATATCCATGTGGATGTTTTCAAAACGACAGTTAGGAAGAGGAAATGTACCCAACGGACTTTTTGTATGACGATGTATTTTACATTTCTGACATTCGATACAATTTCTGGTCCATTGGGCGATATCTTTATTTAGGCCGGGCCAGAAATAACGTGAAGCAATTAATTTACGAGAGGTTCGAGTGCCAGGATGGGAAAGGTTGTGCAACACATTGAAAATAGAACGGCGCAGCTGTTTTGGTACGTATGGTCGGTTCTGTTTGGTGGAAGTGTCGCAATAAATTTTTATGTCGGGAAAATCGAAAATTTCTAGTTTGAATTTTGTTGAAGGGACACTGTCTCGTGTCAATAGTTCCTGTAATTCGGGGTCGTTTTTCTGATCTTTTGCTATTTTATAGAGGTTGAAATTGTCTTTAGATATTTCTGAAATTCGTGAAAGGCTGTCCGCGACTAAATTGTCTGTGCCTTTTACGTAAATGATGTCTGTTGTGAATTGAGCAATAAAGTCTAGATGTCGTGTTTGTCTTGGGCTGCGTTCTGTCTTTGATTTAATCGCAAAAGTTAAAGGTTTATGATCAGTTAAGATCTGAAATTGTCTTCCTTCAATAAAATAACGAAAGTGTTTAATAGCTAGATATATAGCTAACAGCTCGCGGTCAAAAGCGGAGTATTTTTGTTCTGTTGTAGAAAGTTTCTTAGAAAAAAATGAGATAGGATCCCAGTGATCTATATTGAATTGTTGCGGGACTGCTCCTACGGCTATGTCCGACGCGTCAGTAGCAATGCTGTATTGCCCGTTTATTTGAGGATGTGCCAATATAGTAGCTTTGGCCAGAGCTTCCTTGACCTTTTCGAAGGGTTGGTCTAGCTCTGAGGGCCAGTAGTAATTTTTCGGAGATTTTGGCTTTTTAAGTAACAGCGTTAAGTGGGAGTGGATCGGTGCTAACATTTCAGCAAGTTTTGGTAAAAAACCATGATAATAATTTATCATGCCTATAAAACGTTGTATTGCCTTAATGGAATCAGGTTTTGGAAATTCTCTGATTACCTTTATTCGGTCGTGTGCAGGAAAAATGCCAGAGGAATTGATTTCGTGGCTTAAGAAATCGATGGACTCGACTCCAAATACACATTTTGCAGCATTCAAAGTAATGCCAAATTCTGAAAGACGTTGAAATAGTTTTTCTAAGTGCTGCATGTGTTCGCTTTCGGATTTGGATGCGATGAGTATGTCATCGATGTAGGCGAAAGCGAACTCAAGATCCCTGCAGACTGCATTTATAAAACGTTGGAATGTTTGAGCAGCGTTTCGTAAGCCGAAAGGCATTCGCAAAAACTCAAACAATCCGAAAGGCGTTGTTATTGCTGTTTTATCAATGTCGTCCGAAGCCACCGGTATAAGGTGGTAAGCCCTGACCAAATCTACTTTTGAGAATATTGTGCAACCCTGCAAATTCATTGAGAAATTTTGGATGTGTGGTATGGGATACCTATCCGGGACAGTGATATCATTTAAGCGTCTATAATCTCCACAGGGTCGCCAATCAGAGTTATTCTTCTTTTTGATCATGTGGAGAGGAGAAGATACTGAAGAATCGGACTGTCTACAAATCCCTATGTCAACCATATGTTGAAATTCGGTTTGAGCAATTTTGTGTCGTGTTGCGTCCAGACGTCGTGGTCTGGCGAACGGTAGTTGACCTTTAGTTTCAATGTGGTGCACAACGTTGTGTTTTACGGGAAGAAAATAGTTGGTGGGTTGTGTTAGTGTTGGAAATTTATTTAATAACTTAGTAAATTTGTTAGGACAAGAAAACTGTTTAATAGAGAGTGACATTTTTTCATTTGTTAGAGCTATTTTAGGATTAGATAAGGTTGATACGTGGAGTAAGGTTTTTGGATCGACCAATCGTTTTTGCTTCACGTCAACTAGCAGGCCAAATTTGTGTAGAAAATCAGCACCAATTATAGGGTGTTGCACAGCAGCAACTATAAAAGGATGAGTAAAATTTCTTCGCAGGCCAAGATTTAAAGTTAATAATTTTGAACCGAAAGTGTTGATCAAGGATCCATTAGCTGCTGTCAAAATTAAATTAGTTTTTGATGGTTTTTCTGTAATTACTTTATTTCTTGGTATAACGGATAAATCCGCACCGGTGTCGATCAGAAAATTTTGTTTAGAATTGAGATCGTTGATAAATAAACGGCTTATTTGATCGATCTGTGACTGTGCCGTTTCAGCCACAGGGTGCTCTAGTTTGGGGAACCAGTAGCAAGTGATGTATTTCTTGAATTATCCAAGACTTGGGTACAAGCACACTTGCGTGCCTTGTCACCAAATTTTTTGTGATAATAACATATATTTTTATCTGTCGATCTCCCGGTTGATCGTGATCTCGATCGGTGACGTGAAAATTGTCTGCCGTGTCGGCTGCGGTCATTGAAATTTAATTTTGATAATAATTGTTCTATTTTGGCAAGTCTGGACTCAATGTTATTATTGGACGATTCAGATTTCTTTGCGCCGTTTGAAAAATTGTTAGAAAGGCTATTAATGGATGCTGAAGAAGCTTCTGTTGCTTCGAAGATTTTGTCAGCGAGAGTGATCAGCTCATCTGTAGGTTTGTCGCCCACAGACACCAAAGCAATGTTTAGCGCCTGCGGTAGCCGACGTAACCAAAGTTTTTTGATTACCTCTTTGTCGAATGTATCACCAGCCGTCTGATTCATTGAACGGAAGAGTGCTGATGGTTTTCGATCGCCAAGGTCGACTCTTTCCAACAATTCTTCAAGCCGTTTGCTTTCTGATGCCGAATGTCGTGAAATAAGTGTTGATTTTAAAAGTAAATATTTGTCGTTTGCAGGTGGTTCGGCGATAATGTCGATGACTGATTCACAAGTATCTGCTGGTAAAGCAGCAATCGTCAGACAATACTTGGTGTCATCTTTTCTGATCTTAAAAACGGCGAATTGTGCTTCTGCTTGTATAAACCATGTCGCGGGATTGTTAGGCCAAAATGATGGTAATCTCACCTTAGTAAAGTCAATGGCGTCAGTGTGTACCGTTTTGTCCTGAGTCGTTAAATCAATATTCTTTTCTGTGTTAGGCATTTTTATTTAAAAATATTATGAATCAATGCTAAAAACGAAAAATTCAGGCCGAAAATGCAAGAAGAAGGTACCACCCGATGTATATAAAAAAATGGATGTAAAGTAAAAAGATTGTAAGATATAGTATTTATGAATTTATTGTAATCGGAAAAAAAAAAATATTTTGTAAAGTAAATTTTGGTAAAATCAATTCTTAATTGTGTTATAATTGATGATTTAGTTGTGTTATTAAAATATAAATAGTATAATATGATTTAATTTAATATATTAGATTTAGTTCAATAACACAACTTTTTTGTTAAAATTTTAAATATTGTAATCTAATTTAGTATATACTGTATATTTTTATATAATATGAAATGATTTTTTTTTTGTAATTTACAATTATATTTTTAATTGTAATGATTGTTGTACAAGTTCCCTTTTTTTTTAATTATTTAATTATTTTGTAAAAATATATTTATGATTAACAATTGTACTTTATCACAATATTTTATTTTGGTGTTAATGTATTCAATACATAAAATTAAGTTAAGAACTTATTTTTAATAATTAATAAAAAAAATTTAATTTTAAAAATTGAAATTTACAAAATGTAATACATATATAAAAAAAACGAAGAAAAACCTTGGATGATCTATTCGATGTTTTTTTCTGCTGCTTCTGTATTTTCTATGGAACTGTAGAATATTTGTAAAAATCGTTTTTGTGCTGATATTTGTTGCATAAATTACAAAATAAAAAATGTTGAAATGTTTGAAAACTTGTTGAAAATTATGAATATTGTTGAAATTTTATGACGATATTAATAGTGGTTTGTTGAAATGACGATATTAATAGTTGATTGTTGAAATTAATTAATAGTTGATTGTTGAAATTTAAATTAAATTTAATAATAATCTTTTCGTTTTTTAAATAACTGTTTTTTTATATATATGAAACACGAAAAGAGAGAAAAAAAACTTTTATCCACCAATTTACTACTTTTTAAACAATTATTGTTTGTTGCCAAGTCACTATGAAATATAATGATTTTGAGGCACAAAAGAAAAACTGTTATTTTTTTTAATATATTGTTTCAGATTTTTTAGTTTTTTTTTTTTTTTAATAAATTTATATACTATTTATTTATATAATAGTATAAATCTACAAAAAGTGACTTGTAACCAAACTTTTTTAATTTTAAAACGTTTTTAATTTTGTGTTCGTTAATTTTTTAATACATAAAAAAAACTCGGGGTCACCACTATGTGGGGTTAAAGAGTAAAATGAAAGATTTCTGATTCACACCTTAAATCCACATTTATTATAATTTTTAATATAATTATTTTTAAGTTTTTTATTTATAAAAATATTATATTATAATTGTTTAATTCTGATTTAATTAGTTTTTAGAATTTAATATAAAAGTTATTTATTTATATTTTATAATATAAAATATATTTATTTAATTAGTTTTTAGAATCTTAGTATAAAACTTATTTATTTATAGTTTAATTAATTAACTTATTTATTTTTAGTCTAATTAATTTTATATTTATTATATATTGTTTTTATAATTTTAATGATTATTTTAATTACACAACAACTTAATGTTTTAAAAGATTAACCATTTAATTTAGCGCGAGGCTGTACTTAAATATACTCTACAATTCCTTTTCCTTTCGCTTTTTAATAATATCGACCGATCGGTGTGAAATCCAAAAGTTGAGTATTTATTAATTTTTAAGAGATGCGAAATTTAATTGCTAATCATGCAATTGTCCAACAACAACTTTGGCAAATGAAAATTACCAAAATTCCTATTGGACAATTGCATCAGCAGATAATAAAAACAATAGATGAACGATCGAGAATCGAAAATGGTAAATAGAAATACACCATGTGATGTTTATCGTAGGGTCGTTGCAACTGATATCTTACGCTCGAGCGGCAAGGCGACGACCACAAAATATCAGCTGCAACGACCGCTACAAATTATAAAATTCAATATAAAGAAAGGTAGTAAATAAAATATAGGAAAGTCAGTTAAAAGAAGTTAAAGGTTGAATTAAATAATTAATTCAAATTCATTTCATTCCAAATTAATTTGGTAAATTTAAACCAAATACAAAGGGCTAAAATAACCACATTTTTTGTGTGTATATTTTGTTTTATTGAGGTTAGATTTGAAACCGCATTGTGAGCACGTGTCGATTAGTAGTTACGGTTATCGAGTTGCAGCTCGACATTTAATTAGTGAGGTTAAATTGGGTAATTGTTCTCTTACAAAACGATTATCTTTTGTTTGGGAGGAAAGTTTACAGTAAATTTATCCTAATAATTTACGGCGTAAATTATATCGAACCATATTGTAAGTTAGTTACAATTTGGTATTTTCTAATTTAACCAACACCCTAAAATAGTTTCAAACTTGCGCTCTTGTGTCAGAACCTAAATTCTACATATATCATAATGATCATAAAATCAACGTAACCTCAATTAAAATTTAGTTAAACAAAATAGCTTAGAAGTATAAATTAGAACATTAGTCTTATCAACCAATTGGTAGGTTTCTGTGGAAAAAATTTCATTTATTTAAATTTCAATCGCAAACGATTCATCAGCAGTCAACGGTGTTAGCAGGGTCGTTGAAAGTTTACTTAAGTTGTCACGCAAGCGTCAATTAAGTAGACAGACACCCAGTTGAATTGAACATCATATACCAACAAGTTAATGGTATGAACACACAGTAACGTCAGAAGCAACATAAATGAAATTATTATTAAAGTTAACGTAAATCACATCAAATTGTTTGTTTTGTTTGATATTTGATAATTAGAATTGTACATTTAATAAATTCTTATTTAATAAAAAAATTTATTCAGAATTGAATTAAACGAAAACTTTACAGATATTTTTTTATTAGTTCAAGAGAAGTTACATTTTATTTTTTCAGGAAATACTTAACAGGCTCACCGAACACATATTTTTAATTATAATTCTAGAAATTTGAAACTATATTTAAGAGATTTGTAACATTATTTTATTAGTACCATGAAATGAAATTTAATTTACTTTATATTAAATTTATATTAAAAATTGAATTAAATAATTTTTTGTTATATTGAATCAAATAAATGTTTTATTTTTTGTTATACCGAAACTTTATTCGGTGGTCCGCAGATTTCATAGTTTTTAATCCGTGGTCCGCGAAGTAAAAAGTTTAAGAACCGCTGGTCTACATGAAATAGTTAGGTTTTGATGAGAGTCATAATTCCTTGATACCAAAGAACGAGTTAGGTATTATTTTTATAAAAATAAATACTTTTGTTATTTTATAAATTAATTCAGTTACACTTTAAATTCAGAAATGGACTAACAACTAGTATTCAAAGAGGCAACCTATTTTTAGCCTACCATTATTTTCTCAACATTTTCTCAACACTGCAAAAATTTCATCAGACATTAACCCGACTACATTTTAAACCAACATTGTTATAGACAAAACTGGAAAATCCCCGATGATATTTACATACTGTTTATGGATTGTTTCATTGAAAACATTTGCAATGAAGCGGAAACGGAAAATATGAATTTTATGTTAAATAATAACGAATGGAAAAAATTGTATGAAATAAAAGATTTTATAACTTCATATTCTTACTTGTATTATATTTGTGATCCATATATTAAAGATCGTGATCGGATTATTGCCCACACGAAAAATGTCCACACGAAAATTCCCCACAGAAAATTTCCCACATACAGTATTGCACACATGATTAATTCCCACACAGAATAATGCCCACAAGGAAAAATGCCCACATAGACAAAAGCCAACATAGACAAATGCCCACATAGAAAAATACGCACACGAATTTTTTATATTTAAAAATATAAATTCATTTTTATATTTAAAAATTATTGTAAATATTATTTATTAAAATAAAATTTTATTTTACAATGAATTTTGTTTTAGTAAAGAGGTAAATATTATATAAACTGTGAATGGGAATTTTTTGGGCAAAAAGGTAAACATTATTGTTTATTATTACCGACTATTATTAACTAAATATTACAGGATAAAAAATCTACCCAATTATGGGTTTTTAAATTACATAATAAAAAGATCAAATCAATTGGTGCTACTCCTACAAATGTAATGGGGAGTATTTTAGTAGAAGTGAGCAGTGAAGCACTAGCGTTTATGCCGAAGAAAACTTTAATATCAAAAAATCTACTGAATTTTAGAACAGATGGATATTTATCATTTAACTTGCTACCAAATTTGGCACCTGAAAGGATATTGGTAGATTTTGAGAAAGCAGAGATGAATGCAGCCAGAATCGTATTTCCATAGACTGATATAAGATGCTGTTATGTTCATTTGGCCCAGAGTATTTTAAGAAAAAATAATTCTGTTGGTCTAAAAATTACATTTGAAAACAACCTGGATATGAAGTTAAAGCTGAAATCATTAACAGCATTTTTTAATTCTGTAATTTAAAAACCCATAATTGGGCATATTTTTTATCCTGTAATATTTAGTTAATAATAGTCGGTAATAATAAACAATAATGTTTACCTTTTTGCCCAAAAAATTCCCATTCACAAGTTATAAAATATTTACCTCTTTACTAAAACAAAATTCATTGTAAAATAAAATTTTATTTTAAAAAATAATATTTACAATAATGTTTAAATATAAAAAATTCGTGTGCGAATTTTTCTATGTGGGCTTTTGTCTATGTGGGCACTTTTCCTTGTGGGAATTTTTCCTTGTGGGCATTTTTCCTTGTGGGCATTATTCTGTGTGGGCATTAATCATGTGTGCAATACTGTCTGTGGGCAATTTTCTGTGGGGAATTTTCGTGTGAGCATTTTTCGTGTGGGCAATAATCACCGAATCATTAAAGATTATGTTGAAAAATATTTTCAAAAATGTATTAAATTGAATGTATGTAAATTAAGCGCTAATGATTTTTTTATCAAATTTTACTGCATTATTTAACTTTTCAAAGTTATTTGTAGAAATTCCACTATTTTGTAATGATATCAATAAATGTATAAAAAAATATTTAAAGTGTTTTATTAATTTAATATAAAAAGTTGATTATTGAATAGCTTTTAATTCAGTTGGGCATTAACTTCTTTAGAAACAACATGAATAATACAGCATTTTTAGATTTACAATTTGTTATTGGAAATAATAGACAACATTTTGTAAAGGAAATAGCAATTTTAGAACGTGGGTCATTGACTCCGAAAGTTTATTTTTTGAAACCTCCATATCCAAAGGAAGATTTGGATTATGACTCTATAAAACTTAATAATTATATTACGACAAATATTAATAATTCTGGGATTACGTACATAATAAGAAGTCTTGGATTGTACTCAAAAATTTACAAGGTCAGCAAAACAAAAGATGTAATTTTGAAATATTTATCTGTCTCATCAACAATAATTATAAATTTGAGTGATATTCCAAAGTTAGGTACAACTATATTTCGTCTTGTGAAGTTCACACCAACAATAATAAACAATTATATAAATTATTATTATTAATAAAAGAAAAAGTACACCATATAATTATTTATAATATTCAAATTAACATATATTGGAGACAAGTGTTTATTAAAACCAACTATAAATATGAACAAAAATAAAATTCTAGAAGCAATAGCAAATCTAAGATTAGAGATGCAAGAAAGCACAAGAAATATTAATGAAAATATAAACTCTAGAAACCAATTTGTTGATTCTGAGATAAACAGCCTTAAAGAAACCCAAAAACGATTAGAAAACAGAATTATCAGAAACGAAAAGGATGCAAAGAAGAGAAATATTATTATATATGGTCTTTCAGAAGATGAAATAAATGAAACCGATTTTATATTAGAAGGAACAGTGATGGATATTATTACGAAGACTATCGGTATACATTTAGAAAGAACTGAACTAGATTTTCTATACAGAATAGGTAAAAAAGATACAACAAAAATTCTACCTGTACTCCTAGTATTAACAACATATAAGAAGAAAATACTAATAGTGGAAAACAAATGCAATTTAAGAGATCTACCTGATAAAATATTCTTCGTTGATGACCTACCAAAGGAAGTAGTTGAAAAAAACAAAGGAAAGAGGTTGCAAAAAAAATTAATAGAAAATCTAACCAAAACTAATGCTAATGATAACGAGAACAATAAAAGAAATAGATCTATTGAAGAAATTAATACTGATATAATAGACAAAGTACACCAAGATAATAAAAAACAAAAACCACTCAGCTCAGTTAAGGCTGGTATTAATAATGATATTAACAGAAAATAAATTACACCAAGAAAACCAGTAATCTCGAACACATTAAGTAGCAACTAGAATATAAACAGCAAACGAACAATACAATAAACTAAAACCTAGCACACGAAAATGGATATGAAAAGGATATAACGATATATAGCACTGAAAAAATAAAACGAAATTATATTTCCCAACCCGGCTAGCCACCGTGGGAAATTCTGGCAAAAACCCTCCAAAATTCCATAAAAAAAATATAAACAATAGTAACAAAGATTCAAAACAGATATTGAAAATAAATAAGAAAACAGTAGCATCTTTAAATAAAGACAAGAAAAATAGAAATAAAAATCGAGAAACAAAACAATTTGCAATTAATGATAGAAATGAGAATTCCACAAATACAATCGAAACAATTAAAATAGAT
The DNA here is from genome assembly GCA_963920725.1 of Rhamphomyia laevipes. Lineage (NCBI taxonomy): Eukaryota > Metazoa > Arthropoda > Insecta > Diptera > Empididae > Rhamphomyia > Rhamphomyia laevipes. The sequence continues at coordinate 82,564,028 of OY987255.1, forward strand.
GAATTAAATATATGTACCTATAATGTCAGGTCATTGACAGGTGATGAAAAATAGAAAAACTAGATTATCACGTTAACTAAAATAAAATGGGACATAATAGGACTCGCAGAAGTTAGAAAATACGGCGAAACTATTATCGAAAGACCAGATGGAACGATTTTCTGCTATAAAGGAGAAACAAAAGGTTCCATGGAGAAATTAGCGATATGTGTGGTCAATGGAGAATAAAGAAGAATGGAAAAACCTAGGGGAGGCTTTTACCCGAATCAATTAGCTAGTTTAAAATTTAATTTACAATAATTTAATAGATATACATCAATTTATAAATAATACAATCTTATCATAAGTAAAATTACAAAATCAATGAACTAATAATATAAGAATTGTAATGAATTTTTTTGATATAGGGTGTTTTAATCTTAAAATAAAAAAAAAATACATCCGGACTTGGGAAAATACCAGGATCAGGTTTAGTATCAGGATCAGAATTGATAATTATGAAAGTAGGTTTTCTTGAAAATCGTTTTAGTATACGATTAAAAGCATATACGCCTCTAAAACAAGTTTTTGTGTATTTATTATTCCGAAGAATTTTTGTAATCTGTTGCGTATTCATGCCGCTCTATTAAGTTTGAAATATCGTAAATTTTCGAATTGCATTTTACATATTAAGTTAAAAATTCTTTTTTTTTTCTTTGCCATTAACCAATAGCATATTGTATTTATCCAATTTTTTGTTTAACTTTTGTGTTATTGTATAAATTTCCATTTGTAGCATAATTTTGCGTTTCTGCTGTTAATTTTGCAGTCGGATATAAATATTTATTTTCATAATTTACTAGTTTATTTGATTCTTCGATTCCTGCAATGGTAACTTTACGCCCAAAATGAATAAATTTATCACGGGCAAATGATATGTCCACCAAGGCATATGACAATACTTTATTGTTTGTAATTTTTTTTTGTTTATGTTGTAGCAGGTATCACATTCGACAGAGTAATAAAAATTATTTCTAATCGTAGTGCTATTTATAAATTTGTGTAAACATTTCGATTTCTGTAAATTTTCAATGACGCATCAAAATCTCCATATAAAATGCACGTTAAAGTTGATGATAGTGCAGAGCTTAATTTTGCTTCAATTCTTACTGTACCTTGATTTAACAGGTTTTGAGATGTTTCATTACCTGATCCATCAGCAGATAAATCAAAACTAATGCTGTGCAGCCTTTTGAAACATATTCTCTTGTGACCTCTATCGGAGTAATGTATTGCTGTACCCTTGAATAATCTTAAATATACTCTGGTATTACAAAAACTCTCAGAGAAATTTGTTTCAATTGGCGAATTCGGTACTTTCACACCGTTTACATATAATTAAAATTGTGATAAATTATTGTGATCAAAATGATATGGATTTTTTGATCGGTTTCCATTAAAATTGTCATTATTTACCATACAAAATAATAATGTATTACGCACCTGACCAATAAAACATTGTCCAATGAAATGTTTGAAGTATTTGCTGGTATTGTAAATCTTTTTAATTCTCCTCTTTTGTAATGATATTTTGCATTAGCTTTGGCAAGAATAGTGTTGTGAGCCAATAAAATATTAAGGTTAACTATAACATGTTTCATTTATAGTATTGCATCATGAATTTTTAAATAGCTTTCATCCGTATCAGCGCAAAATAAATAAATTTCTGGTTTTTCCAGTGTTAACGAAATTCTTATATCAATATTGTTTAAAACCAAAGTAGGTGTGTTAAAAAAATCCATATGTAATTTTCCCACTAGCTCAACAGTAGAACAGTTTTTATACTGTTTCTGTCTTACTTTGGAACCTTCGTTATTAATATCATGAACATTTGGTTTATCTAACACCCAACTGGATCCTTCCAAATGGGTTGTGCCAGCATCTTTTCCATAGCTTACCAGGGAAATTAGATAACTCTTATAATTATAAAAAGAATCAGAAGGTGTTACATTTTTCCCATTTAATGTTACATTTACTTGTTTAGTCATCGAATGTAACAAATTATTTACTACACTAGGCTGTATCACTACCTGTTCCTGTTGTACGGGCATAACTGTCATTTTGTTCCATCTTGCTTTAATATTTGAACTTTAAATTTAATATATATTTGAACTTTAAATTTAAATCTCTGTATGTATTACCATTATCAAGTGAGACAATTTCCATTGTAGAAGGTGAGGCCTCTAATGAGGCTAATGGATTGTAAACTACTTCATCAGTTCGTAAAATACTCGTCTGTATCGGTGGTGTTGTGAAAAAATCTAACTCTGACTTCATGCATTCTACAATATCCATTTTTAATTAAAAATATCTAGAATACGTGATTTTTTATTTCCTGATCCCCGCCTATCTCTACTGATTGAATATAGTTTCGGTTTTACACGTCTTTTTATAGTTTTACGTCTACTTTAATTGAATTATTTTTTTACTACTTCTTTTTCTATTTCTACCACACCATACATTAAATGCAATTGGTTCAGTTCTTAATTTTTTTATGCCTGCTTTAGCTTGAAACACTTCTTTTGGATTTGACCCTGACGCTATATCAGACAAAATATTAGAGCCAGTTTTGAAAGCTTCGTCTTTTAATAAATTAAAACCAGTAGTCAATGTCGCTTTCAAAAAACGAAATAAACTTTCAAATAAATTACCCATACCACGCCCTTGCTGGATTGTTGGATATACCTGTAAAAGTGGTCCTATTTCATTTATATTACCACCAGCTTGTGATGAATAATATTTAATGTATTCACAATGCATGTTTAAGTAAAACGATAAAGCTGTATAGCCCGAGCAGAATCAACGCAGAATACGCTGCATAAGAAATCCCAAAAAAAGTTAAAATGTTTGAAAATATATGAAACCGATTATAACAAACGCAGCCTACGCGTTTCTCGTCGCAGAATGGAGAAAAAAGTTAACCAACTTTTAACTTTTTCCGTAAGTACGCTGGTAAATGTCACATTAATATCAGATAGAAAAGTATTATTAGTGTAAATTGGTAGGTAGAAATTTTTTTCGCAGCATAACTACTTTTGATTGTGTTCGGTAAATATTTTTTCTTACGTTGGCTGCGTACACAGTTGATTCTGCTCGGGCTATTATGTGTTGTTTTTATTTATATACTTTTTTTTATTAAAATCTCTTAAAATGTAATACATTTTTTGTCGGATAATAGTTTGGTACAAAATCAATTTTTTTACCATACTGATCAGAAATATTAATGGTTACAGTTTCAAAAATCATCTTTTCCAATAGAACGTATTGTATATTTTTAAATTCTATATTATTTTGTCTTCTACAGTTATCAATATTTATTGCACGCAACGCTCGTATATTATTATTTCCAAAAATTTCTGGCTGAATAATATTACTATATAAGTAACATGCCACTTTTTTCATCTTTTATTTGTTTAAACGTACGTTCAAATAAGTCTATAGTATTGTTTTTTTTTGTATTCAATAATATTTTTTTTTTTGGCAGAGCTTTTTTATTAATTCTGGTATAGTATATTCAGTGAGTGGTTTTAAATAGAAACTCTCTTCATTAAAAGATTTTGATATTCGTATAAATTTTAGGTTATCTGCATCTGAAATAGGTTTGTATCCACTCTTATAGGTCTCTTCTAGAGTAACTAATACTTCATTATAAAATTCTTGTAATACTTCAGCATATGTACAATACCCTAATGGTGTTATGTTATTGATAAGTATAGGTAAAAAATTCGATTCCAATCAGCGTGCATAAATTTTGCATTATCTTCATGGTAAAATGTATATCCCCTACATTTTTTAACACGTTGTTTATTCTTACCTACAAAAACATGAATCCCAACAAAATAGTAATTGATTTTTGTTTTTCATATTTGTCAGTTTCTAGATTCTGGATCAACAAGGTAAAATTTAAATCCTTCAATTTTACCTTGTTTTTTTTTAAACATTTTCCATACAAAATTCAACCTTTTGTAAGGTTTTTCTAGATCAATTTTCCATACAAAAGTCCTCTATTTTTACCTGTAAACAAAAATTGTTTTTGCTAAGACCTTCTGAATTGCTCAGGTATATTTTTGATGTAAGGACCCAGACTTCTTCTATATTCATCAAAGATGCTTCTTTAAATTAAACCATCAAGGAGCGCGTTCTAATAAACTGCTGTCACAAAATGTGATTCCCACCTGATCAGTAGGTAATAAACCATTTGTTACATATGCAATAGTTTTCTCAATAGCCTTTTAAATCCAGCTTGTGGGTTCCTGGTTTTCAGGCACTTGTTTTATAGAAAATTCTACACGACGCCCACGTAAATTAAAGTGTTTAACATTCAAAATAGAATCGTTTACAAGAATAAAAATTGACATTTTGTAAGCTAGTATAAAACTAAACGAAATAGTTCTTTATGTAGCTTTTATATCCTAGAAATTTTTATTAAAAACATTTTATAATAAACAAATTATACTATTAAAACAATTCATTTTTCAGTTGTACAATAGTGTTTAACTTACGAGTTTTATTTTAAAATATCTGTTTTATTTATCCATGAATTATGTGTATAATCAAATCCAAGCCATTTGACAAAAACTTGATTACCTTTCTGTCGGATCATTTTTTCAACAATATAGTCAGTTAAAGAATAAGTTATAGGGTATGTTGAGTTAATTTTTGATATTTTAAAGACTTATTTGGTTCATAACCTTTTTGAAAAATTACTTTGAAATTGCTGATGCGTACAAAATCATTTATTTTAAATTTAACTGTCTTATATAACTTTGGGGTATTGTATACTGTTCTAAATAGAAGTTTTTCATTTTCCTTAGATACTTGAATTGGTTTCATTTTTATTGTACGATATCGTGTATGATTGTATTTATTTGTTAAATCATTTATGATTGAAATCCAATTATAATTACCCTGTAAACATAATTGTTTCCATATAATATTTTTCAAAGTTCGATTAAAACGTCCACAAATAGAAGCCTTAAGTTTTGTGTATGTATGATAATGATTTATATTATGTTTTTTTTATTAAGTTTTGAAAATTGCTGTTAAAAAATTCTTTTCCTTGATCAGAATGAATATTTTTTGGTATTTGCTTGCATTTAGATAAAATCTTATTCATAGCTCTCGTTACATCAAAACCACTTTTTGTTTTAACTGGTTTTGTATAAGCATGATATTTTGAAAAATATCAATAACTGTAAGGAGGTATTTGTAACCTTTGTTGAATTTTGCAAATGGAATCATTTCTACTAAATCAATTTGCCAGGTATCATTAAAGCCTTTCTGTTTAACTTTCCGCCTTTTGAAATTTTTTCTCGCAGGCGGAATGGGAAAGTGGTATTATTGAATACAACAGCCTATCATATATATTTAAAAATGTAAAACAATACAGTATTTTCGTAAAAGGCAAACAAAAAAAAGATATACGTATCAAATATTTTCCAAAAACGACAAAGATTTTGGATTTAAATCTTGACATTCCTAAATTACAAGAATTACAAAATTATGCCACATACTATCCCGTTCACTCCACATCAAAAGTGCGGAACTTAAAAAGATGTGCTTTAAAAAATTGTTATGTACATGTATATGTTAAAATATATTAAAATAGATTTTTAAAATATTATTCTTTGTTAAATTTGTCAAAAGTCATTATGCTTTAGTTATAATTGTAGTGACAAAATGCAAACACATACGTCCCGAGATTCTGGCAACTTGCTTCTCGCCTATCATTATTATCTAAATAAAGAACACATAACAAAAATTTCATCGGGTTTTCATCCGTGTACGTTTAAACCAATAGTAGTAATTTCAAAGCTTGGTAAAGCACGAATGAAATTCAGTTATAGTCTTTTGATTATGTTTGTTCAAAACATATGCAATGATGACGATATTCAAAATTTAACATTTTTTTTAAACAGCGAAGAATGGAACCAAATTAATGGAATCAGGGATTTTATAAACGTCGTGCATACTTTAACTATGTAAATGAAATATATGTAAAAGATTATATTACTAAATATTTCAAAAATTGTGAAATTTATAATGTAAAAAAATTAACAAGAGAGCATTTTTTTCTACCAGAATTTAATATTTCGTTTAATTTCTTCAAACTTTTTGTTGAAATACCTTTGTTATGTGCTGAAAATATGATAATAAATGGAAAAATAATATTGATATTTTATTTGTTTGTATTTTAACTATTTTTAACATTACAGATTTGTTACTTATTATATATAAATTTGATTTGAACTGTCAAAGGTTTTGTTTTGGTTGAGATAAATATCGCTCTGTTAAAAATAAGTGATAACTTGGATTTAAAGAACAAATAAATATATAGAATTGTGAAATAGAGAATAAATTAAAGTGTTTTGTGATTATACATATTGGAATAAATTAGATTCTTGGCTAATAAAAGATAAAAAATTAAATATTAAAAATAGAAAGGCTTTTATGATTACATCAGCAAAAATTAGATCAGCTGTTTATAGTCGAAAATTATTGGAAAATTATTAAATAACTAACTACCTGGTGGAAAAGATAACCACTAAGTACAAGTAATTATTAAAGATCGCCAATATTTAACGAAAATACAAAAGCTTAATTTTTTTAGAAATTAGATACTTTTTGGCGCCAAAAATATATTGTTTAGAAAACATAATTTTTAATTTATTTAAATTTGCATATATTTAGGAGTTTTATCTATAAAAATAGCATTATCTATAAAAATCAAAAGATCAATATCAACAAATAAACTAAATAAAATATTGCATATCAATAGGATAAATATATACTAAGAACAATATGGAAGAAAATATATTAAAAGCAATCGAGCACATGAAAATCGAAATTAAAAATGAATTATATACATTAAATAATAAAATAGATTACAGTGAAATAGTTAATACTGTAGATGTAGTCAAAACAAATCAAGAAAAGTTAGAAAAAAGAATAATCAGCCTAGAACTTGAAACAGAACGAAGAAATATACTAATTCACGGTTTACCAGAAAATGAAAAAAACCAAAATGAATCAAACTATTGGTGTAATATTGAACTTAAACGAAATAGATTCAGTATATAAAGTTGGAAAAAAATGTACAAATAAAAATATAAAACCAATATTACTAAAATTGACCACATATAGGGAAAAAAAGCATGATCATGGATAGTAAAGATAAACTAAAAGAACTACCATATGTAGTATATTTCAATAATGATTTACCCAAAGAAATAGCTGAAAAAATAAAATATCAAGAAATGTAGTAAAGGAATTAAAAAACCAAGGCGTAAACACGGAATTACAGAAACGTAAAATAATAGCTGATAATGAAGTGATATCTTATGAAATAATTCAATCAATAAACCAAAAACTAATGGATGAAAAAACCGACCAAATTAATTCAAAAAAACGGATAAGATCAGAAGAAGAAATATCTTCAGAAAAATCCGATAAAATCAATATTGAATTAAATAAACAGGAAAATAAATACCAAAAACAAGTTATGAAAACTACAATGGAAGATTTCTTAAAAACACAATTACATAATCATATACATATAGCAAAAAAACAGAAAAATCAAATATTACATAATATGTAGACCCAACGAAAGCTCAACGGATAACGAATATAAACAACGAAATTAACACAAATCTCTCAGAACGGTTGTCCTCCGTGAGAGATTATGACCTAAACCCCCCCAACCCTCAGATATTGGTAGTAATGATAAAAACTCACAAGAAATAATGGAATATCTAAACATATGCACACTAAATACAAGATCTCTAAACTCAGAATCAGCTCAAATTCAACTCTGCACTAGAAAAAATCAACTGGGATATCATAGGAGATAGGACTATCGAAAACAAGGATATACGGTGAAAAAATTATAGAAAAAAATAACGGCAACATTTTGTGCTACACAGGTAAAACAAAAGGATTATATGGAGTTGATTTATAATACATAAAAGATGGAAAAGAAATATTGAAATAAAAAATTTTAACGAACTATTATATGTCTCATATTAACACTAAGTAGTACTAAAGTCACCATTATTCAAATATATGCTCCAACAGAAAACGCTACTGATGAAGTCATAGAAGATTTTTATAAAAAACTAGAAAAAGCATACATAGAAACAAAAAATTAACTCATGATAGTAATAGGAAATTTAACGCGAAGTCAGGTTCGAGAAATGAAGGTGAAGAAAAAATTCTAGGTAATTTCATCAATGGTCAAAGAAATTGCAGAGGTGAAAGGCTATCACAATGGCTATGGCAACATAACCTTTGCGTGGGCAACTCACTATTTAAAAAAAAAGCTAAAAATAAATGGACTTGGAAATCACCGAACGAAAAATTAAGAACGAAATAGACTTAATACTAAGCAATAAAAGAAAAATATTCCAAGATGTGTCAGTCATGAACAATTTTAAATATGATAGCAATCACAGACTAGTAATAGCCAAGATTACAATAAATCACTACACAAAAGAGTTTCATAAATCAAAACCAAAAAAAGATATTCCAAGAAACATATCAAATGATATGAAAAGCACATACATAGAAAAAATACAGATTGAATGTCAACATGAAACGATAAAAGAATTGTTGCGTTTATTATATCTTTTTCAACACCCTCGAAAAAGATATAATAAACGCAACAAACAATACAATATCTGTTACATTCACAAACAAAATAAAGAAAATATCACAAGAAACACAAAACCTAATCGATAAACAAGAAGAAATTAGAAAAATTAAAAATCCGAGTATAGAAGAAAACCAAGAATTAAAAAATTTACGAAAATTAGTTAAAATAACGATCCAGCAATGATATAAAATAATTCAACGAAAATATGATAAGAAGAACAATTGATGAAACTAAATCAATAAAATTAATTAAACAAAATCTCTGCAGTGGTAAAGAATGGATACCAGAAATGAAGAAAAGTAGCAAAAAGGAAACAAAAAAAATAATATAAATGAAGCCGCAACACAGTTTTTTGAACAACTATATTCATCAAGATTATCAGCAGCTGAAGAAAATCAAAACAACATAACCAAATTCAATAATAATAATCATTTTCCAGAATTCTTATCATCTGAAATAGAAAAGTCAACCAAGAGATAAAGCCGGTTTCAGATCTGGATACTCCACAACATACCACCTACAATCAATAAAACAATTCATTGAAAAATGCAATGAGTACAACAAAACAATATATATAGCATTTATCGACTTTACGAAAGCATTCGATTCTATTGAACATTCAGCAATATGGAAAGCGCTCAATAATCAAGGTATAAGCGAGAAAATAATAAGAGTTTAAAAAAAATTATATACATATAATAGCGCTACAGTCTCGACAGAAGTGTAAGGAAGGTCATTTAGATTGAAAAGAGGTGTACGCCAAGGGGATCCACTATCATCTAGTATTTTTTCAGCAGTCTTAGAAGAAGCGTTTAGGTTATTAGATTGGAAAGACTATGGAATAAATATTGATGGTGAAAATTTATCAAACCTGAGATTCGCCGACGACATAACATTAATAGATTTAGTAGAAATGCTCAACCAACTAAATAATGAATGCGAAAAAGTAGGATTAGAAATGAATAAATGTAAAACAAAAATTATGACAAAATCAACGAACAAATTAAATATATACATTAAAAATGAAAATATAGAATATGTAACTGAATATATATACCTTGGACAGCTAATTTCATTTGAAAACAAGCAAGATAAAGAAGTTGATTGACGAATTGCAAATGCTTGGAAACAATACTGGAATGTAAAAAATATACTAAGTGCAAAAATATCCAATAAATAAAAAAAAAAGTTTTTGATGCCACAATACTACTAGTATTATAATATGGATCACAAACCTGGAGCTTAACATCAAACACAACAAGATAATTACAAACCTGCCAAAAAGCAATGGAAGGATCAATGTTAAAAATTTCAAGAAGAAAAAGAATAAGAAACACAACAATCAGAAGAATGACAAAAGTAACAGATGTTAGATAGAATAAAACAATTAAAATGGAAATGGGCTGGTCACTTAATAAGAACAACAGACAATAGATGGACAAAACGTATTACAGAATGGACTGCTAGAGACGGATACAGAAACAGGGGTAGGCAAATAAGAAGGTGGAGAGATGACCTGGACGCACATGAAAAACGATGGCAACAACTAACGTTCAACAAAACAGAATGGAAGAAAATGGGGGAGGCTTATGCCAGAATTATGTAGAAATTTAAATAAACAATTGAACTAAATGAATATTTAAATAAATACTTGTAACTTTATAAATATATATATATTAATTTTTAGATATTATTTAATTATTAATCATAGTAATATAAAAAAAAATAAAAAGGAAAAAAAAAATGAATTTAAACCAAGATAATATTTAAAAATTACATTAAATTAAGTAACTTTATATTTAAGCGCCGTTTTTTAAATGAAAGTTTAAACTTAAGTATAACTAAACCGAGTTTAAATTTAAACTTGGTTTAAATTATGATTCGTTTGCTCAATAAAAATTTATCCTAGGGATAACTAAACTGAGTTTAAATAAAGGAACTATTTATACCGACAACTTTGACGATTGATTTAAAAAACAAAAAACTGCCTATTTGTTTATGCTTTTATAGTTGTACATTTGTGGTAAAATATAAATGAAAAATAATTAATTAAAAAAACAATGGAGTCCCGAAAAAGATTCCCAAATTACAGTAGTGTAGAAATAGATATTTTATGTTTTTGGACGCCGGGCTTGGTTTAATGTATTTTTAAAATTTAAAATGTCTTCATCATCATCCAACATATCTTGGTAATCTTGTATTTAAAATAAATATTTAAAATCACTTTTCTTAATAATAATTTCTTTGCACAATTAATGCTAAAATAATAATGTCACAACAAAAAAAATCATAAATTTCACATTTGAATTGTCATCGCAATCTTCCAGCTGATAAAATTGATACACATACGCGTAAAAATACACACACTACGCTATAACAGAATAAAGATAAACGATTTTAAACCGCGAAAATCAGTGGTTTAATTTTATCTAAGTTTAAAGGAGATAAACTTAGTTTAAGCGATTGAAAAAACGAATTTTCGAATTAAACTTAGTTTAACTTTAAACTGAGTTTAAACTCGTATTGAAAAAACGGCCGTAAGAAACCTCGTATGAAAAATGGTGAATAAAGCTTATAATAATAATATATAAATTTACACTTTAAAAATTTTGCGAAATAATTTTAAAATAAATTTATCATTGTAGTTAAAATTATTGGAACTAAAGATGCTTAAAAATTTCTTCATTGAAACACCTCTACAACGGAAATATATAAAAACACAACAATAATGACCACATACAGTTGAAAAGTCTGCTTGCAAACGTTTCGAGTTTCTTATGAAACATTTCTGCTTAGAATTCTGATTGATTTTTCTTATGATATTTGTTTTTATTGTTCGATTTCCATAAGAATCAAAATATTCGGTACATCCTGCTTGGGGAAAATTTAAAACAAACTAGTGTGATCCAGGTTTTGTATCAGGATCTGAATTAACAACAATACGAAATGGTGTCTTTTTTATCTGTTTTGGTATGCGATTAAAAGCAAAAACGCCCCTAAAACAAGATTTTGTGTGTTTATTTCTCCGCAAATTTTTTGCTATCTGTTGCGTATTCATGCTGTTCTCTTAGATTGGAAATATCGTAAATTTTTGTGTTACACTTTATAGATTGTAATAAAAAGTCTTTTTTGTTTTTTCCATTAACCAACAATATATCAGATTTGTTTAATTTTTTATTTAAAGCTTGAGTTATATTTTCATTGTATAAATTGTGCTGCAATTGTGTTTTCCTGCATTTATTGATGTTGGATATAAATATTTGTATTCTTAGTGTACTACTTTATTTGATTCTTTAATACCTGCAATACTTACTTTATGTCCAAAAGTAATTATTTTATCGCTGGTAAATGATATGTCCACTAAGGCATGGAAATTTATTATTATTTATCATTTTTAATGATGTATTCCTGTACCTTTGAATAATGTAAAATATGCTCTGGTATTACAAAAACTCTCAGAGAAATTTATTTCAATTGGTGAATTGGGTACTTGTACACCGTTTACGTATAATTTAAATTGTGATAAATATTTAAACAAATTTCTTTACAATCTACAAATTCCACATTTCATTACATATAAATTTCACACTTCAGTAAAATAATCTCGTACAATGATGTTTCACTTATCGAGCAATTCTTAGTAATGTAACAACTTGTTCATCATGATTATTATAATGATTGATTTCGTTTTCTGTCTCGTGTGCATCGCTAATATGATGACACTTTATAAAATTATGGATTGTCGCACAAGTATTAATTATAAGTCCCATTATTTTCTGTGAATATTTTATACATCTGTCTTTCGCTAAACATCGAAATCTTGATTTTAGCACACCATTCAACCTTTCAATACAATTTCTAGCTGATCTATGAGTGATGTTGTATTTCTCTTCACTATCACTTGAAGGAGCACTAATTGGAGTCATTAGTCATAAGCCATGGTTGGAGCGGATATCCACTATCACCTAAAACAAATTTTTAATGTTATAATATTGTTACTGTTGATAACTTATTACTATTTGAATAGAAATAATAATTCATTAAATATATTTGTATTTTTAGGAAAAAGACAATGCGTTCGACAATCGAAGAACAAGAAATTGATGTGAATGCAGAGTATATGGATTCCATTTTCTTGGACGATTACAAAAATAATAAAAATTCTTTAAATTAAAGTATTTTACCTAATAACCAACTGTTTTGTAAATTACCTGCATCATATTTGTTATGCAAATGTGCCGTTGCTAATGATTTCCTCCAAATTGTAGAATCATGGTTAGAACATTTAAAAAATACTTTTATTTATGTTTTAATTTAATTGTGTTTTTCACTTTTGGTTTATACTAACATATATCTTCTATATGGTTGTGTTCACTGATCCAACACGTTATCGGTTTCCCTCGTGGGTCCCCATCTTCTTGATTACGGGTAGATGTGGGCTTACGTTAGAGATGGAAAGATGGATATGGATTAGATACTCAATTAATAAATTACTAAAAATTTAAATTGTAGTTACAAATCTTTAAATGAAAATAATTACTTTCAAAAGTATTTGTTATTGGAAATAATAGACAACATTTTGTAAAGGAAATAGCAATTTTAGAACGTGGGTCATTGACTCCGAAAGTTTATTTTTTGAAACCTCCATATCCAAAGGAAGATTTGGATTATGACTCTATAAAACTTAATAATTATATTACGACAAATATTAATAATCTGGAATGGGATTCTAGAGAACTTGATTACAACTACATTACATACGTAATAAGAAGTCTTGTATTGTACTCAAAAATTTACGTTAAAGGTCTGCAAAATAAAGATGTAATTTTCAAATATTTATCTGTCTCATCAACAATAATAATAAATTTGAGTGATATTCCAAAGTTAGGTACAGCTATATTTCGTCTTGTTACATTCATACCAACAATAATAAACATAAAAACATTAAATGTGCTGTAAAAAATTGTTTAAATATTTATATGTAATAAAGTTGATTTTTAAATAAAATTATATAATTTATTATTATTAATAAAAGAAAAAGTACACCAAATAATTATTTTACATATTGTTTTAATAAAAAATATTCTTAAATAATCTTAAAATTAATTTATCATTGTTTTAAAAAAAATTCGAACTAAACATATTTAAAAATTGTTGTATTGTTAGTAATGTCCACACATTAAAATCTTTGGTGAACCAAGCTAATAATTTGCGGTTTGAAGAGTTTTCATTAATTTTTACAATTATATTTTTTTTAATTGTTTGATTACCGTACGAATTGAAATATTCTATACATCCGGACTTGGGAAAATACCAGGATCAGGTATAGTATCAGGATCAGAATTAACAATTATGAAAGTAGGTTTTCTTGAAAATCGTTTTGGTATACGATTAAAATCATATACGCCTCTAAAACAAGTTTTTGTGTATTTATTATTCCGAAGAATTTTTGTAATCTGTTGCGTATTCATGCCGCTCTATTAAGTTTGAAATATCGTAAATTTTCGAATTTCATTTTACATATTAAGTTAAAAATTCTTTTTTTTCTTTGTCATTAACCAATAGCATATTGAATTTATCCAATTTTTTGTTTAACTTTTGTGTGATTGTATAAATTTCCATTTGTAGCATAATTTTGCGTTTCTGCTGTTAATTTTGCAGTCGGATATAAATTTTTTTTTTTCATAATTTACTAGTTTATTTGATTCTTCGATTCCCGCAATGGTAACTTTACGCCCAAAATGAATAAATTTATCACGGGCAAATGATATGTCCACCAAGGCATATGATAATACTTTATTGTTTGTAATTTTTTTTTGTTTATGTTGTAGCAGGTATCACATTCGACAGAGTAATAAAAATTATTTCTAATCGTAGTGCTATTTATAAATTTGTGTAAACATTTCGATTCCTGTAAATTTTCAATCACGCATCAAAATCTCCATATACAATGCACGTTAAAGTTGAAGATAGTGCAGAGCTTAATTTTGCTTCAATTCTTACTGTACCTTGATTTAACAGGTTTTGACATGTTTCATTACCTGATCCATCAGCTGATAAATCAAAGCTAATGCTGTGCAGCCTTTTGAAACATATTCTCTTGTGACCTCTATCGGAGTAATGTATTGCTGTACCCTTGAATAATCTTAAATATACTCTGGTATTACAAAAACTCTCAGAGAAATTTGTTTCAATTGGCGAATTCGGTACTTTCACACCGTTTACATATAATTGAAATTGTGATAAATTATTGTGATAAAAATGATATGGATTTTTTGATCGGTTTCCATTAAAATTGTCATTATTTACCATACAAAATAATAATGTATTACGCACCTGACCAATAAAACATTGTCCAATGAAATGTTTGAAGTATTTGCTGGTATTGTTAATCTTTTTAAATCCTCTTTTGTAATGATATTTTGCATTAGCTTTGGCAAGAATAGTGTTGTGAGCCAATAAAATATTAAGGTTAACTATAACATGTTTCATTTATAGTATTGCATCATGAATTTTTAAATATCTTTCATCCGTATTAGCGCATAATAAATAAATTTCTGGTTTTTCCAGTGTTAACGAAATTCTTATATCAATATTGTTTAAAACCAAAGTAGGTGTGTTAAAAAAATCCACATGTAATTTTCCCACTAACTCAACAGTAGAACAGTTTTTATACTGTTTCTGTCTTACTTTGGAACCTTCGTTATTAATATCATGAACATTTGGTTTATCTAACACCCAACCGGATCCTTCCAATTGGGTTGTGCCAGCATCTTTTCCATAGCTTACCAGGGAAATTAAATAACTCTTATAATTATTAAAAGAATCAGAAGGTGTTACATTTTTCCCATTTAATGTTACATTTACTTGTTTAGTCATTGAATGTAACAAATTATTTACTACACTAGGCTGTATCACTACCTGTTCCTGTTGTACGGGCATAACTGCCATTTTGTTCCATCTTGCTTTAATATTTGAACTTTAAATTTAATATATATTTGAACTTTAAATTTAAATCTCTGTATGTATTACCATTATCAAGTGAGACAATTTCCATTGTAGAAGGTGAGGCCTCTAATGAGGCTAATGGATTGTAAACTACTTCATCAGTTCGTAAAATACTCGTCTGTATCGGTGGTGTTGTGAACAAATCTAACTCTGACTTCATGCATTCTACAATATCCATTTTTAATTAAAAATATCTAGAACACGTGATTTTTTATTTCCTGATCCCCGCCTATCTCTACTGATTGAATATAGTTTCGGTTTTACACGTCTTTTTATAGTTTTACGTCTACTTTTTAATTGCATTATTTTTTTACTACTTCTTTTTCTATTTCTACCACTACCATACATTAAATGCAATTGGTTCAGTTCTTAATTTTTTTATGGCTGCTTTAGCTTGAAACATTTCTTTTGGATTTGACCCTGACGCTATATCAGACAAAATATTAGAGCCAGTTTTGAAAGCTTCGTCTTTTAATAAATTAAAACCAGTAGTCAATGTCGCTTTCAAAAAACGAAATAAACTTCCAAATAAATTACCTAAACCACGCCCTTGCTGGATTGTTGGATATACCTGTAAAAGTGGTCCTATTTCATTTATATTACCACCAGCTTGTGATGAATAATATTTAATGTATTCACAATGCATGTTTAAGTAAAACGATAAAGCTTTATAGCCCGAGCAGAATCAACGCAGAATACGCTGCATAAGAAATCCCAAAAAAAGTTAAAATGTTTGAAAATATATGAAACCGATTATAACAAACGCAGCCTACGCGTTTCTCGTCGCAGAATGGAGAAAAAAGTTAACCAACTTTTAACTTTTTCCGTAAGTACGCTGGTAAATGTCACATTAATATCAGATAGAAAAGTATTATTAGTGTAAATTGGTAGGTAGAAATTTTTTTCGCAGCATAACTACTTTTGATTGTGTTCGGTAAATATTTTTTCTTACGTTGGCTGCGTACACAGTTTATTCTGCTCGGGCTATTATGTGTTGTTTTTATTTATATACTTTTTTTTATTAAAATCTTTTAAAATGTAATACATTTTTTGTCGGATAATAGTTTGGTACAAAATCAATTTTTTTACCATACTGATCAGAAATATTAATGGTTACAGTTTCAAAAATCATCTTTTCCAATAGAACGTATTGTATATTTTTAAATTCTATATTATTTTGTCTTCTACAGTTATCAATATTTATTGCACGCAACGCTCATATATTATTATTTCCAAAAATTTCTGGCTGAATAATATTACTATATAAGTAACATGCCACTTTTTTCATCTTTTATTTTTTTAAACGTACGTTCAAATAAGTCTAGTATTGTTTTTTTGTATTTAGTAATATTTTTTTTTGGCAGAGCTTTTTTATTAATTCTGGTATAGTATATTCAGTGACTGGTTTTAAATAGAAACTCTCTTCATTAAAAGATTTTGATATTCGTATAAATTTTAGGTTAACTGCATCTGAAACAGGTTTGTATCCACTCTTATAGGTCTCTTCATTCGATAGAGTAACTTATACTTCATTATAAAATTCTTGTAATACTTCAGCATATGTACAATCCCCTAATGGTGTTATGTTGTTGATAAGTATAGGTAAAAAATTCGATTCCAATCAGCGTGCATAAATTTTGCATTATTGTTGTGTAACAAACTTTGTTACTAGCCAAAACATAAACATTATTCATAAAAATCATATGTTTATTTTATAGTAAACAATAGTATAGTAAATGCGACCTTCATAATTATAATATCAACAAAAGCGCATCAGCATTAATATATATATACAATAATATTATGTGACGATAATGCATAAGCGTATTGCGCACACATATATATATGAATGTTGACGATATTGATATTGTTGTTATGATTAAAGAAAATAAAACAATGATATTAATATCAAGGTTGTGAAATATTATGATTCACATATATGCATAAGGTATTTTGTGTATTTCATATATTACAATGCACTGGAATAACCTTTATTATATATTTTATTAATAAATGAATAATGTTTATGCAGGATCAGCGTTATTGATCCTATGGTTGAAATAGTTAGCAACAAAGTACAGGTAAAGTACATTTACTTGGTTACACAATACTAATCGTAATTGATTTTATATAGAGTTATTGTCTAATCTCTAATCGATTCTATCGCGAGTTCAGCGTTTTATGTGTATATAAACGCTGGAAATTTGGTATTTCGGGGAGTTCAAATTGATCAGTCATTTATACAGGTAGTTAGCCTAAATGAATGATCAAGAACTTTAAGTAAAACATAAATAGAAAGTCTTATTTATTTACATAAGTTTTACTCAAAAGGACACATCAGAAAAAGATAGAACATCAGACGCAGTACGCAGTTAAGTCAAACAAAAGTAAGTTGACAAAGGATTACTCTAGACGATCTCGGGCCAGATAAGATTGGCCTGGCCACTATTATATAGAACACAACATATTGGTGCCGTGACCAGGATATTGAACTACGCTTCGATATAAAAGAACTGGTGAATATTTTTTCAAAAATTAATTTTTACTTATTCAGAGCCTCTACAGGTTTTTCGCCTGAGGTAGTAAACAGGCAAATTTTTTTTTTGCCTTACCATTTGAAAATTAAGTAAAATTAATTTTTTTTTGATAGTTCATGCAATCATCAAAGACTCTCGAGGAAGTCTTAAACGAAGACCCTCGAGTTGGTCCAAAACCAATTTCTATAGAAGAATATAGAAGGCGAAACCACAATAAAGAACAGCTGAAAAACATCAAAGACGAGAAGAAAAAATCGAAAAGAGGAGGAGAAGCAGCAAGAAGAAGAGCTGAAATCAAGAATCTACATACAATCATCAGATTAGGCTGTACCAAACAGCAAGAAGAAATTTTCCAGAAGCAATTAAAGCAGCTTAAGAGGGAACAACGGAAAGAAATAAAAGATAAAAAGAAAATTTTGGATAATCTTTTCAAAAAGTGTGAAGAAACTATCTTAAATGCCGAGATTCAGGGCTAATGCTGTGGTTCGGTCAACAAGTTACGGGCATGTATGTCAAGCCTGTTTTCATGCTTGGAGTAATTGTCGACTACCAGTTTGACCAATTGTATTGTATGTAATAAATTAGTATATGACTTGTTGGATTATGAATAAATTTTTTTTATTAGTTTTTCATTTTTTCCATTTGTCAATGTTTTTAGTAGATTTTTTGTTAATGTTTAGTAAATTTAATAATTCATGCTATATATATAAAAATAAATAAAATAAATGTTAAAGTAAATCTTAGAAATTTTTGGGTTATTTTTTGTATTTCGATTGCATTACCATAGAATTTGGATTTATTTCAATTAGTTATTGTTTTCTGTAACAATTCGGAAGTTGGTCGTAACATTAATTAGAAAAATAATTTGCTTCTTATTAATATAACATTGAATTTTTATCAATTTTATAATTTCTTGCATACATTTAGGAGTAGTTAATTATTATGTTAAAAAGAATATTTAGTTCCGTTAATTTAATTTTATATTTGTTCAAATAGGGTATATTATTTGTTTGTTTTCAGATTGGTTTTCAGATTTTTATGTCTTAAAATTTTTAGGATAAATTTATTTTAATTAGTTTTTTTTTGTATTATTTGAGTTAGTTTAAGTTCGATATTTTTTATGGCGCCGGTAACCCGTTACCCGTGGTAAAAGTAAGAATCCAACAGATAATTTGTTACGTTCAAATTTATTACAAAGAGTCCAAGGTTTTTCTGAAATCGATGAGATAACATTTGGAGGAAATTCTCTAGTACAATCAACTACTAGGACGACAATTACCAACAATCAACAACCAAGACGTTCGGTGACTTTTGCGACTAATAAGAAGCTGTGAATGGTGTTTAAGAGAAGGACATACCGTGCTTATGTGTCCAGCTCGTCAACGTTACCAGGCTACCCTGAGTAACGAAAGAGGGATGAATTAAAACCCCAATTTTCGTCCCGTAATTTTAAGGAGAAGGGTGTACCGACAGTAAACCTACGGTTCGAGCCACTAGTGACTATGCCATTAGACATAGCCAATAAAAAAACAGTGACGTTATTAGTAGACACTGGGGCTCAAATAAGTTTATTAAAAAAGGACAGGATTCAGCGTGAAATTCCTATATTAACTAATGAAAGAACAAATATACAAACTCTACATAATCGAAGTGAAACCATAGGCAAATGTTCAGGAAATTTCTTAATACCAGAAAAAATTCAATGCGAATTTCAAGTTGTTGGTGAGAATTGTTCAATACCAGCGGATGGAATTTTGGGAAACGATTTTCTAAATGAAAATTGTAATATATTGGGACCAGAGAAAGCGCTACATTTCCCCGTCACAAAAAGTAACAAAAAAGAATTTGTAATTCCAATCAACAGTGAGAGTTTGAGCAAAAGAGATTATAAAATTTTCGAGAATAATAACAATAATAATAATAATAATAACAATAATAATAATAATAGGATTTATGATGATAAAAATAATAATAATGAAAATAATAATAGTAAAAATGATGCGTTCGAAGAGTGTTCGAATTATACGGAAAATGAACAATTAATGAAAAATAAAAATTATGTTATAGAATTCGATGGAATTTCGAATTATATGGCAAATGAAGAATTAATGGAAAATAAAAATTTAAATGTTGAATTCGAAGAATGTTCGAATTATATTATGGAAAATGAAGAAAATAAAAATAATCATATAAATGTTGAATTCGAGAAATGTGCGAATTATGCGAAAAACGAAGTGATAATGGAAAGTAAAATTATGGAAAATAAGAATAATGATAATTTTGTTATGAAAAATAAAACTGATAATAATGAAATTCGAAAATTAGTTGAAGAGAACGCTAAAACAGGGAATTCAGAGACTACAATAGGGGATTGTGACGTGAAAATATACAGTAACCCAAAATTAAATAATGTTGAAAAAGTACCGTTAATATGTATCCCAGCAAGATCTGAAAAAATGAGCAAGGTTGCAGTACAAACAAAATGAGATACTCTGTGTATAGGTAAAGATTTAGGAGACGGATTATTTGTAGGCAATAGTATTGGTAAAGTAGAGAATGGTAAGGTGTGGGTAACTATAATGAATATTAACGAGGAGGATAAGACTATTCCTGAATTCGATCTCGAAACTCATCAGCTAAAAAAATATACAATTCACCAATTACAAAATAAGATAATTTTCAATGGAAATGGTAATGAGAAAATAAAGGAATTGGACAAAGCTATAGCTCACATTAGGTTTCTGTTCAAACAACCTTCGGATAAAGAGACTTTAAAAAGAATAGCTAAATTAAAGGAAATATTATGTTCTCAGGAGACATTGGACGAACAAGAAAAACAAGCACTTGAAGAAATATGCGAGGAATGTTACGATATATTCCACTTGCCTGGAGACAAATTGAGCTACGTTAAGGACATCACTCATTCAGTACCTATCAAAACAGATGCGAAACCAATTAATAGTAGACAATACAGACTAGCAGAATGTCACAAGCAAGTTATTAATGCCGAAATGGAGAAACTGCTACAAGAGGACATAATACAACCAAGTAATAGTCCACTACTTGTAGTACCCAAAAAGGCTGGACCAAATGGTGAAAAACGGCATAGAGTAGTAATAGATTTCAGGAAACTTAATGAAATAACTATAGGGGACGCGTTTCCACTACCTCGAATTGAAGAAATTTTGGATCAGTTAGGAGGATCTAAATATTTTACTACACTGGACTTGGCAAGTGGTTATCATCAGGTCCTGATGGAACCATCAGATCGAGGCAAAACCGCATTTAGTACAGCTTTCGGACATTTCGAATTCAAACGCATGCCATTTGGTTTAACTGGTGCTCCAGCTACTTTTCAAAGGGTGATGAGTTGTGTGCTAGGTGGTCTTCAAGGATTCAAATGCTTTGTATATCTCGATGATATTGTAGTATGTATATGGAAAAAACTTGGCAGATCACAATGAGAAATAGTATTTCAAAGGCTTCGAGAGCATAATCTAAAACTGCAAACAGCAAAATGTAAGTTTCTGAGAAAAGAAGTGGTATACCTCGGACATAAGATTACATCCGAAGGAGTAAAACCAGATCAATAAAAGACAAAGTGCGTACAGGATCACCCAATACCACGTACTACTAAGGAATTACAGTCTTTTCTAGGTTTAGTAAATTACTATAGATCGTGTATGCCAAACTTAGCAGAAACTGGAGCGATTCTTTATAAATTAGCGACCAAGTCTCAAATATTTAAATGGAAGGAAGAGCATCAAATAGCATTCCAAAAGGTAAAACAGTTATTAATAAACCCACCTTTATTGATATATCCCGATTTTAAAGAACCATTTAATTTAACAACGGACGCGTATAATCAAGCCGTAGGAGCAGTGTTATCACAAGGTGAACCAGGTTTGGACAAACCTATAGCTTATGCAAGTAGAGTATTAGGAACGGCTGAGAAAAATTATGCCACTATTGAAAAGGAAATGTTAGCTATTTATTGGGCTGTAAAAAAAATTAGAGCATATTTATTAGGGCGAAATTTTATTGTTTTTACTGACCACAAACCCTTAATAAGTGAGTACAACAAAAAGGATCCTGAAGGACGAATAAATAGGTGGAAGATAAGACTATCCGAATACACTTTTAAAATTCACTATAAACCAGGGAAATTTAACAGTAACGCCGATGCACTCAGTAGAATTCCTGAATCAAAGATTAATATTCAGCAAGGGACTGAGTTTTACAAAATTAATGTTTTGACCAGAGCACAAAAGTTAGAATTAGAACAACAAGGGAATATTGTTATAGAACAAAGTGATGAAGAAAAGGAAGAGGACAAGGATGATGAATCAACTGAGCCTACGGAAAATTCACCAAGTAAAATAGAATTGATAGACATAACAGAAATAAATGACATAATCAAACAATATCACGATAATCCAATGGGAGGCCACATGGGCACCATAAAAACGTATAAAAGAATTAAGAGATATTATATTTGGAAAAAAATGTTGCTTACAATAAAAAAGTATATAGAAAGATGTCCTAAATGTCAAAAAACCAAGAGGGGTAAAGTGACAAAAATGTCTATAGCACTCACTGACACAGCTGAAAGGCCATTTGATAAGGTATATTTGGATATAGTTGGACCATTTCCAATTAATGACAATGGAAATAAATATATTTTGAGTTTCCAAGATGATTTATAAAAAATGTTAGATTGTGTTGCACTATCTAACATGGAGGCAAAAACCGTAGCACACGCATTTTACAAAAATATCATTTTAAAATATTCAATGATCCCAAAACGGTTAATTACGGATCAGGGTTCTAATTTTACTAGTCAGCTTTTCAGGAATTTGTGTAAACTGTTAAAAATTCAAAAACTTGAGACCACAGCGTATCATCCAGTCATCCAGTATTCAGTCATTATCATACACCTCATGAGAGTACTAAATATTCACCTTTATTTGTATT
Source organism: Rhamphomyia laevipes (assembly GCA_963920725.1). Lineage (NCBI taxonomy): Eukaryota > Metazoa > Arthropoda > Insecta > Diptera > Empididae > Rhamphomyia > Rhamphomyia laevipes. The sequence goes on from OY987255.1 coordinate 82,587,236, forward strand.
ATACGGGTTCTGCGACCCGCTACCTAAAATATTAAAACGCAATGTGGATCCAATCTATAATAACGAAGATTTTAGTAAAATTGTGAAATTCAAATTACAAACGATTCATAAGTTTGCTCGTGAAAATCAAATAAAAAGTAAACTAAAATCCAAAACTTATTATGACAAAAAATCTAATAATGCAACATATAACATAGGGGATAAAGTACTGTTATTAAATCCTGTTAAATTAAACAAACTCAGTTTTACATGGAATGGGCCGTACGAAGTTATGGAATGTCCAAGTGAGCTGAATACAGTAATACGAATTAAAGGAAAACTACGAAAAGTCCATAACAACCGTTTGAAGTTATGGCACTATATAGTTTAAACATTTTTTTTACATAATTTAGTATATACAATAATTTTTTTATTATAAGTTCTTTCTTTCTGTTTCAGATAAAAAGGGAAGAAAATGTTGAGAATCATGTTGTTTTATTTTTTGATGGGTACTGCTCAAGGTATGCCAGCGGAGATATTACGGATAAATAACACGGATATTATTTTTGAAAAACTAGGAACAACCTTGGAATACAAGGATGAAATAACTATCTACTCTAAAATTACAATAACTAGCGAACAGGAGATAGGGGACTTTATATCTAAATTGGAAAATAAGTTAAATGATACCTGTAACACGATTTTCAATCGTGCAAATAATAAAAATTGTAGATTATGGCATAATGAAGTGAATTTTTGGAAAACAAAAATCACATATTTATCTAAAGGTATCAACCATTTTTTTAGACGAACAAAAAGAGGAGCAATTGACATTATTGGATCGCTTTCAAAAGGACTTTTCGGCACAATGGACCAAACTGACTCAGATAGGATTTATAGCACTTTGGATAAGTTACAGAAGGACGGAGGAGTGATGATTGAGTTGTTAGACAAGCAGACAGTTGCAGTAACATCAAATTTCGAATTTCTCAAACAAGTAATAGGAAATTTGTCACACCAAGCGGTTTATTTAGAACATAAAATGGAAAAATTAAGATCAAATCTGAACGAACATTTAGGTGTAATTCAGTCAGATAATAGAGAAATTTGGGCAGAATTGGAAGTTAACCGCATAGTAATTTTCGCGTTAGCAGAGTTGGAACGCCTTTACGATTATTTACTGGAACAAGAAACAATTATTACTTCGCTACAACAACACCAAATTCATCCTATGCTTATGGATACAGAATTACTGATAACACTAGTGAAAAATTTAACAGCAGGAATTGCTCACGAAAGAATTTATTCACCTGAAATAATTAACCAATTAGCACAAGTAAATTTACAATTCATAAAAGGGGATTTGGGAGTGAGAATTTGAATTAATATCTTACAGAAGGATGAATACACTCTAAATAGAATATATCCTATACCTAGAATTCATGATAACCACCTTGTTATAATTATACCTGAGTGGGATTACTTGGCGAACAACACGGTAGGACATTTCATACATTATACTAAGGAAGAATATTCAACATCCTGTAGAGAAATAACAACTAAAAATAATCATATACTACGGGTGTGTAAACAAACGCAACCAAAGGTGTTAGAAAGTTCACCTCCACAATGTATAATATCACATTTTTTGAGAAATAACGCTGAAATAAAAAATGACCAAATATGTCAATACCGTATATTGCATAAAATTGAAAACAACATTATGCCAATGATAATTCGAAATACGTGGTTATACATTTTTCCCGAAAGGAAAACACTTGTAATCCTTTGTGTCTCACAAACTCATAGGATTATTCTAGAAGGAACAGGTATATTAACCTTAAAGGAAAAATGTATTTATTTATTAGACCATTTTGAATTACCATATGAGGACAGTAAGAATGAGATAGTTCTACAGGAAAATGTATTTCAGTTTTCAAATTGGAGTGAATTTAAAGTTAATGAAAAAGTTTGGCCCGAACTTGTCACACTAAAGCCAAATTCAGATGTAATCAAGTTATTGAATCCGGAAGCTTTGAACCGAGAATTTACAAAAAGAAGTCAATCTATATCGCAAATTGCTGATGAAATAAAAAAGGCTAAAGAAAAACAGGCGGATATAAGTTCACTAAAATTTTCAACTACATCTAACTCAATAGGATTAACATTACTGTTATTAATTATAGTCATTTACGTTTTAGTTAAAACGTGTAAAAAGTGTAATAAGAAAAAGGACACAGAATCAGTTTTGAGTGGAAGACGACAAAGGTTAGAAATATCATTACCACAAATAACAACAGAACCATTACATACACATAATAACTCAACTAATCCGCAAATTCCCAAAACTAATACTATTAACAGTCAAAACCCTAAAGCTAATACAACTAATATTCAAAAACAAAAAACACGAACTCCAAAACACACTAAACAAACATTAAAATATTCAGATGAAAAAACAATTAATAGTAATAATAATAAAAATCATTTTACACCACCACATGAAAATGCGCCAAGTCCACCAATTCTGAAAAAACACAAAACTCGACAATTACACTCCAGTCACTCTGACGAATACGTGACACCCGACGTACTATCTTTCCGGGAAAATTAGAAAATTTATTTATAGAATAAATAAAAAATATTTATAAATTATTTTTTTTTTGGTTATTTTTCATTATTACATATAATAAAAAATATATATAATGGGTAATTCTTATTCAATAGTTTTTTTTTCTCAATAATTCATGTTTTCTTTGTAAATACTTCTTACAAAAATAATTTATTTTTTTAGTACCACTTAAAAATTTTTTTGTCATTGCAAATTAAATATCATTTTTACTGGTTTAAGTACTTACTATATTTTTTCAGTTCAAATATTGTTAGGCCATCTATCGAGGAGCAATTATAATCAGCGCAGGTTTAGTTTTTATCTTGACAGGGGAGGAATAGTAGTATATTTATATAATAAATATATAAGCAAAATTAAGTAAATTAGAGTAAAGTTAGTTAAGCAACAAGTAAATTATAATTAAATAAGATTAAAATTCAATGGGTTTATTTTTAAAATGTAACAATATAATTAAGTAATTACGGAAAACAAACATAATGTTGGAATAAATAGAAAATATGAACATTACTGTAAAAAATAAAATAATATAATAAAATAAGAAAGGATAGTTTGTTAAAATTTATGAAATTAAATAAAAATTACATATTTCAATAAATAAATTAAATTAACTATACACATAAAATTATTATTAAAATTTATGAAATTAAATAAAAATGATATATTTCAGATAAATAGCTTAAGATAAAATTTTACAAAAAAAAAATGTTAATAAAATACAAAATATAAAAAAAAATAAAAATATTGTTAGTTTAAGAATATATATACATTTAAAGGGGATAAAAAAAAAATTGTATAACAAAAATATATAAATGTATTAAAATTGAAGTTATTAAAAGTAAAGTAATTAATTAATTTGTTTAAATTCTAGTTTTCAATCAATTATGTAAATTATATATTAAGAAAATTGATTTTACGATTTATAACGTTTTAAAAAAAAAAAAGGAATAAATAAAAAAGAAAGTGCATTAAAAAGGAAAACTCTGAAATACCAAAATTTAAATAACAAATTTAAAAATTTTTATATGTAAATTTTGTCGCGGAAAAGGGAGGTGTTGTGTAACAAACTTTGTTACTAGCCAAAACATAAACATTATTCATAAAAATCATATGTTTATTTTATAGTAAACAATAGTATAGTAAATGCGACCTTCATAATTATAATATCAACAAAGGCGCATCAGCATTAATATATATATACAATAATATTATGTGACGATAATGCATAATCGTATTGCGCACATATATATATATATATGAATGTTGACGATATTGATATTGTTGTTATGATTAAAGAAAATAAAACAATAATATTAATATCAAGGTTGTGAAATATTATGATTCACATATATGCATAAGGTATTTTGTGTATTTCATATATTACAATGCACTGGAATAACCTTTATTATATATTTTATTAATAAATGAATAATGTTTATGCAGGATCAGCGTTATTGATCCTATGGTTGAAATAGTTAGCAACAAAGTACAGGTAAAGTACATTTACTTGGTTACACAATACTAATCGTAATTGATTTTATATAGAGTTATTGGCTAATCGATTCTATCGCGAGTTCAGCGTTTTATGTGTATATAAACGCTGGAAATTTGGTATTTCGGGGAGTTCAAATTGATCAGTCATTTATACAGGTAGTTAGCCTAAATGAATGATCAAGAACTTTAAGTAAAACATAAATAGAAAGTCTTATTTATTTACATAAGTTTTACTCAAAAGGACACATCAGAAAAAGATAGAACATCAGACGCAGTACGCAGTTAAGTCAAACAAAAGTAAGTTGACAAAGGATTACTCTAGACGATCTCGGGCCAGATAAGATTGGCCAGGCCACTATTATATAGAACACAACATTATCTTCATGGTAAAATGTATATCCCATACGTTTTTTAACACGTTGTTTATTCTTACCTACAAAAACATGAATCCCAACAAAATAGTAATTGATTTTTGTTTTTCATATTTGTCAGTTTCTAGATTCTGGATCAACAAGGTAAAATTTAAATCCTTCAATTTTACCTTGTTTTTTTTTAAACATTTTCCATACAAAATTCAACCTTTTGTAAGGTTTTTCTAGATCAATTTTCCATACAAAAGTCCTCTATTTTTACCTGTAAACAAAAATTGTTTTTGCTAAGACCTTCTGAATTGCTCAGGTATATTTTTGATGTAAGGACCCAGACTTCTTCTATATTTATCAAAGATGCTTCTTTAAAATTAAACCATCAAGGAGCGCGTTCTAAAAAACTGCTGTCACAAAATGTGATTCCCACCTGATCAGTAGGTAATAAACCATTTGTTACATATGCAATAGTTTTCTCAAAAGCCTTTTAAATCCAGCTTGTGGGTTCCTGGTTTTCAGGCACTTGTTTTATAGAAAATTCTACACGACGCCCACGTAAATTAAAGTGTTTAACATTCAAAATAGAATCGTTTACAAGAATAAAAATTAACATTTTGTAAGCTAGTATAAAACTAAACGAAATAGTTCTTTATCTAGCTTTTATATCCTAGAAATTTTTATTAAAAACATTTTATAATAAACAAATTATACTATTAAAACAATTCATTTTTCAGTTGTACAATAGTGTTGAACTTACGAGTTTTATTTTAAAATATCTGTTTTATTTATCCATGAATTATGTGTATAATCAAATCCAAGCCATTTGACAAAAACTTGATTACCTTTCTGTCGGATCATTTTTTCAACAATATAAGAATCAGCATATTTTGTTTTCTGTATTTCAAATTCATAGAAACCTCCCATTATCGGCTGTTCTTTATAGTCAGTTAATGAATAAATTATAGGGTATGTTGAGTTAATTTTTGATATTTTAAAGACCAATTTGGTTCATAACCTTTTTGAAAAATTACTTTGAAATTGCTGATGCGTACAAAATCATTTATTTTAAATTTAACTGTCTTATATAACTTTGGGGTATTGTATACTGTTCTTAATAGAAGTTTTTCATTTTCCTTAGATACTTGAATTGGTTTCATTTTTATTGTACGATGTCGTGTATGATTGTATTTATTTGTTAAATCGTTTATGAATGAAATCCAATTATAATTACCCTGTAAACATAATTGTTTCCATATAATATTTTTCAAAGTTCGATTAAAACGTTCACAAATAGAAGCCTTAAGTTTTGTGTATGTATGATAATGATTTATATTATGTTTTTTTATTAAGTTTTGAAAATTGCTGTTAAAAAATTCTTTTCCTTGATCAGAATGAATATTTTTTGGTATTTGCTTGCATTTAGATAAAATCTTATTCATAGCTCTCGTTACATCAAAACCACTTTTTGTTTTAACTGGTTTTGTATAAGCATGATATTTTGAAAAATATCAATAACTGTAAGGAGGTATTTGTAACCTTTGTTGAATTTTGCAAATGGAATCATTTCTACTAAATCAATTTGCCAGGTATCATTAAAGCCTTTCTGTTTAACTTTCCGCCTTTTGAAATTTTTTCTCGCAGGCGGAATGGGAAAGTGGTATTATTGAATACAACAGCCTATCATATATATTTAAAAATGTAGAACAATACAGTATTTTCGTAAAAGGCAAACAAAAAAAAAGATAAACGTATCTAATATTTTCCAAACACGACAAAGATTTTGGATTTAAATCTTGACATTCCTAAATTACAAGAATTACAAAATTATGCCACATACTATCCCGTTCACTCCACATCAAAAGTGCGGAACTTAAAAAGATGTGCTTTAAAAAATTGTTATGTACATGTATATGTTAAAATATATTAAAATAGATTTTTAAAATATTATTCTTTGTTAAATTTGTCAAAAGTCATTATGCTTTAGTTATTGAAAAATAATATTGATATTTTAGTTGTTTGTATTTTAACTATTTTTAACATTACAGATTTGTTACTTATTATATATAAATTTGATTTGAACTGTCAAAGGTGTTGTTTTGGTTGAGATAAATATCGTTCTGTTAAAAATAAGTGATAACTTGGATTTAAAGAACAAATAAATATATAGAATTGTGAAATAGAGAATAAATTAAAGTGTTTTGTGATTATACATATTGGAATAAATTAGATTCTTGGCTAATAAAAGATAAAAAATTAAATATTAAAAATAGAAAGGCTTTTATGATTACATCAGCAAAAATTAGATCAGCTGTTTATAGTCGAAAATTATTGGAAAATTATTAAATAACTAACTACCTGGTGGAAAAGATAACCACTAAGTACAAGTAATTATTAAAGATCGCCAATATTTAACGAAAATACAAAAGCTTAAATTTTTTAGAAACTACATACTTTTTGGCGCCAAAAATATATTGTTTAGAAAACATAATTTTTAATTTATTTAAATTTGCATATATTTAGGAGTTTTATCTATAAAAATAGCATTATCTATAAAAATCAAAAGATCAATATCAACAAATAAACTAAATAAAATATTGCATATCAATAGGATAAATATAAACTAAGAACAATATGAAAGAAAATATATTAAAAGCAATCGAGCACATGAAAATCGAAATTAAAAATGAAATATACTAATTCACGGTTTACCAGAAAATGAAAAAAACCAAAATTAACTTGAATCAATATTAATAGATTTAATAAATCAAACTATTGGTGTAATATTGAACTTAAACGAAATAGATTCAGTATATAAAGTTGGAAAAAAATCTACAAATAAAAATATAAAACCAATATTACTAAAATTGACCACATATAGGGAAAAAAAGCATGATCATGGATAGTAAAGATAAACTAAAAGAACTACCATATGTAGTATATTTCAATAATGATTTACCCAAAGAAATAGCTGAAAAAAATAAAATATCAAGAAATGTAGTAAAGGAATTAAAAAACCAAGGCGTAAACACGGAATTACAGAAACGTAAAATAATAGCTGATAATGAAGTGATATCTTATGAAATAATTCAATCAATAAACCAAAAACTAATGGATGAAAAAACCGACCAAATTAATTCAAAAAAACGGATAAGATCAGAAGAAGAAATATCTTCAGAAAAATCCGATAAAATCAATATTGAATTAAATAAACAGGAAAATAAATACCAAAAACAAGTTATGAAAACTACAATGGAAGATTTCTTAAAAACACAATTACATAATCATATACATATAGCAAAAAACAGAAAAATCAAATAATATTACATAATATGTAGACCCAACGAAACCTCAACGGATAACGAATATAAACAACGAAATTTACACAAATCTCTCAGAACGGTTGTCCTCCGTGAGAGATTATGACCTAAACCCCCCAACCCTCAGATATTGGTAGTAATGATAAAAACAAGAAATAATGGAATATCTAAACATATGCACACTAAATACAAGATCTCTAAACTCAGAATCAGCTCAAATTCAACTCTGCACTAGAAAAAATCAACTGGGATATCATAGGAGATAGGACTATCGAAAACAAGGATATACGGTGAAAAAATTATAGAAAAAAATAACGGCAACATTTTGTGCTACACAGGTAAAACAAAAAGATTATATGGAGTTGGATTTATAATACATAAAAGATGGAAAAGAAATATTGAAATAAAAAATTTTAACGAACGTATTATAAGTCTCATATTAACACGAAGTAGTACTAAAGTCACCATTATTCAAATATATGCTCCAACAGAAAACGCTACTGATGAAGTTATAGAAGATTTTTATAAAAAACTAGAAAAAGCATACATAGAAACAAAAAATCAACTCATGATAGTAATAGGAAATTTAACGCGAAGTCAGGTTCGAGAAATGAAGGTGAAGAAAAAATTCTAGGTAATTTCATCAATGGTCAAAGAAATTGCAGAGGTGAAAGGCTATCACAATGGCTATGGCAACATAACCTTTGCGTGGGCAACTCACTATTTAAAAAAAAAGCTAAAAATAAATGGACTTGGAAATCACCGAACGAAAAATTAAGAACGAAATAGACTTAATACTAAGCAATAAAAGAAAAATATTCCAAGATGTGTCAGTCATGAACAATTTTAAATATGATAGCGATCACAGACTAGTAATAGCCAAGATTACAATAAATCACTACACAAAAGAGTTTCATAAATCAAAACCAAAAAAAGATATTCCAAGAAACATATCAAATGATATGAAAAGCACATACATAGAAAAAATACAGATTGAATGTCAACATGAAACGATAAAAGAATTGTTGCGTTTATTATATCTTTTTCAACACCCTCGAAAAAGATATAATAAACGCAACAAACAATACAATATCTGTTACATTCGCAAACAAAATAAAGAAAATATCACAAGAAACACAAAACCTAATCGATAAACAAGAAGAAATTAGAAAAATTAAAAATCCGAGTATAGAAGAAAACCAAGAATTAAAAAATTTACGAAAATTAGTTAAAAAAAGATCCAGCAATGATATAAAAGAATTCAACGAAAATATGATAAGAAGAACAATTGATGAAACTAAATCAATAAAATTAATTAAACAAAATCTCTGCAGTGGTAAAGAATGGATACCAGAAATGAAGAAAAGTAGCAAAAGTATCATTTTATATTTAAATATGAACACTTACTTCAATTGGTGAATTACATTAATTAAATGGTAATGGTGTCTGCTTAAAAAAACATATTCCATTCTTTTGGCTGGTCAAAACATTGAAACGTGAGTAAGTACCATCTTTGCAGCCTAAAATTCAGGCCAATAAAATTTGTTGTAGAATCTAATAGAGAAACAATATTTTAATACATAAGCAAACTCATTTGTATCACTATACTTACTGAGTTTTAACATAGCTTATTTCCGCTGATTTTGAGGAAACTTGATTAGTGTATTCACCAAATATGTGTTTACTATTGTTCAAAATTCTTTAATACATCGGCTTACAACAGATTGCGATGTACAAGTCAAAAAATGTCCACCAATTTCTTTTTGAAAGGTCACTACAAAATAACTTTAGCAACAATATATTGAGTACTTCCCAGTAATTTCAATTATAAACTTACAAAATTTTTTACCTATATAAATTTAAAATAAATCAAATATTGAGGACAAATTCAGGGTTAAATCCGTTCGCAATATTACATACAGTTATTTTAAGTTATATTTTTTTTACAAAATATTATGTTGTTTGCTTTTAAAAGACAAATTAAATTTTGTGACTGTTTCAGAATATAACGTGTAGAAATATTTTGGTATATGAAATCGCCTTTTCGCGCGAATGTACATAAAATTATATCAAAATTGGTTTGTAAATATTTCATGTGTTTATTTGTGTAGTTTTATTTATTTACAAAAATATTATGTTTTTGCTCTTAAAACACAAATTTAATTTTGTGATCGTTTGACATTGTTTGTTAGTTTCAGAACATAACCTTCTGAATAGTAGGAATAGTAGTATATTTATATAATAAATATATAAGCAAAATTAAGTAAATTAGAGTAAAGTTAGTTAAGCAACAAGTAAATTATAATTAAATAAGATTAAAATTCAATGGGTTTATTTTTAAAATGTAACAATATAATTAAGTAATTACGGAAAACAAACATAATGTTGGAATAAATAGAAAATATGAACATTACTGTAAAAAATAAAATAATATAATAAAATAAGAAAGGATAGTTTGTTAAAATTTATGAAATTAAATAAAAATTACATATTTCAATAAATAAATTAAATTAACTATACACATAAAATTATTATTAAAATTTATGAAATTAAATAAAAATGATATATTTCAGATAAATAGCTTAAGATAAAATTTTACAAAAAAAAAATGTTAATAAAATACAAAATATAAAAAAAAATAAAAATATTGTTAGTTTAAGAATATATATACATTTAAAGGGGATAAAAAAAAAATTGTATAACAAAAATATATAAATGTATTAAAATTGAAGTTATTAAAAGTAAAGTAATTAATTAATTTGTTTAAATTCTAGTTTTCAATCAATTATGTAAATTATATATTAAGAAAATTGATTTTACGATTTATAACGTTTTAAAAAAAAAAAAGGAATAAATAAAAAAGAAAGTGCATTAAAAAGGAAAACTCTGAAATACCAAAATTTAAATAACAAATTTAAAAATTTTTATATGTAAATTTTGTCGCGGAAAAGGGAGGTGTTGTGTAACAAACTTTGTTACTAGCCAAAACATAAACATTATTCATAAAAATCATATGTTTATTTTATAGTAAACAATAGTATAGTAAATGCGACCTTCATAATTATAATATCAACAAAGGCGCATCAGCATTAATATATATATACAATAATATTATGTGACGATAATGCATAATCGTATTGCGCACATATATATATATATATGAATGTTGACGATATTGATATTGTTGTTATGATTAAAGAAAATAAAACAATAATATTAATATCAAGGTTGTGAAATATTATGATTCACATATATGCATAAGGTATTTTGTGTATTTCATATATTACAATGCACTGGAATAACCTTTATTATATATTTTATTAATAAATGAATAATGTTTATGCAGGATCAGCGTTATTGATCCTATGGTTGAAATAGTTAGCAACAAAGTACAGGTAAAGTACATTTACTTGGTTACACAATACTAATCGTAATTGATTTTATATAGAGTTATTGGCTAATCGATTCTATCGCGAGTTCAGCGTTTTATGTGTATATAAACGCTGGAAATTTGGTATTTCGGGGAGTTCAAATTGATCAGTCATTTATACAGGTAGTTAGCCTAAATGAATGATCAAGAACTTTAAGTAAAACATAAATAGAAAGTCTTATTTATTTACATAAGTTTTACTCAAAAGGACACATCAGAAAAAGATAGAACATCAGACGCAGTACGCAGTTAAGTCAAACAAAAGTAAGTTGACAAAGGATTACTCTAGACGATCTCGGGCCAGATAAGATTGGCCAGGCCACTATTATATAGAACACAACATTATCTTCATGGTAAAATGTATATCCCATACGTTTTTTAACACGTTGTTTATTCTTACCTACAAAAACATGAATCCCAACAAAATAGTAATTGATTTTTGTTTTTCATATTTGTCAGTTTCTAGATTCTGGATCAACAAGGTAAAATTTAAATCCTTCAATTTTACCTTGTTTTTTTTTAAACATTTTCCATACAAAATTCAACCTTTTGTAAGGTTTTTCTAGATCAATTTTCCATACAAAAGTCCTCTATTTTTACCTGTAAACAAAAATTGTTTTTGCTAAGACCTTCTGAATTGCTCAGGTATATTTTTGATGTAAGGACCCAGACTTCTTCTATATTTATCAAAGATGCTTCTTTAAAATTAAACCATCAAGGAGCGCGTTCTAAAAAACTGCTGTCACAAAATGTGATTCCCACCTGATCAGTAGGTAATAAACCATTTGTTACATATGCAATAGTTTTCTCAAAAGCCTTTTAAATCCAGCTTGTGGGTTCCTGGTTTTCAGGCACTTGTTTTATAGAAAATTCTACACGACGCCCACGTAAATTAAAGTGTTTAACATTCAAAATAGAATCGTTTACAAGAATAAAAATTAACATTTTGTAAGCTAGTATAAAACTAAACGAAATAGTTCTTTATCTAGCTTTTATATCCTAGAAATTTTTATTAAAAACATTTTATAATAAACAAATTATACTATTAAAACAATTCATTTTTCAGTTGTACAATAGTGTTGAACTTACGAGTTTTATTTTAAAATATCTGTTTTATTTATCCATGAATTATGTGTATAATCAAATCCAAGCCATTTGACAAAAACTTGATTACCTTTCTGTCGGATCATTTTTTCAACAATATAAGAATCAGCATATTTTGTTTTCTGTATTTCAAATTCATAGAAACCTCCCATTATCGGCTGTTCTTTATAGTCAGTTAATGAATAAATTATAGGGTATGTTGAGTTAATTTTTGATATTTTAAAGACCAATTTGGTTCATAACCTTTTTGAAAAATTACTTTGAAATTGCTGATGCGTACAAAATCATTTATTTTAAATTTAACTGTCTTATATAACTTTGGGGTATTGTATACTGTTCTTAATAGAAGTTTTTCATTTTCCTTAGATACTTGAATTGGTTTCATTTTTATTGTACGATGTCGTGTATGATTGTATTTATTTGTTAAATCGTTTATGAATGAAATCCAATTATAATTACCCTGTAAACATAATTGTTTCCATATAATATTTTTCAAAGTTCGATTAAAACGTTCACAAATAGAAGCCTTAAGTTTTGTGTATGTATGATAATGATTTATATTATGTTTTTTTATTAAGTTTTGAAAATTGCTGTTAAAAAATTCTTTTCCTTGATCAGAATGAATATTTTTTGGTATTTGCTTGCATTTAGATAAAATCTTATTCATAGCTCTCGTTACATCAAAACCACTTTTTGTTTTAACTGGTTTTGTATAAGCATGATATTTTGAAAAATATCAATAACTGTAAGGAGGTATTTGTAACCTTTGTTGAATTTTGCAAATGGAATCATTTCTACTAAATCAATTTGCCAGGTATCATTAAAGCCTTTCTGTTTAACTTTCCGCCTTTTGAAATTTTTTCTCGCAGGCGGAATGGGAAAGTGGTATTATTGAATACAACAGCCTATCATATATATTTAAAAATGTAGAACAATACAGTATTTTCGTAAAAGGCAAACAAAAAAAAAGATAAACGTATCTAATATTTTCCAAACACGACAAAGATTTTGGATTTAAATCTTGACATTCCTAAATTACAAGAATTACAAAATTATGCCACATACTATCCCGTTCACTCCACATCAAAAGTGCGGAACTTAAAAAGATGTGCTTTAAAAAATTGTTATGTACATGTATATGTTAAAATATATTAAAATAGATTTTTAAAATATTATTCTTTGTTAAATTTGTCAAAAGTCATTATGCTTTAGTTATTGAAAAATAATATTGATATTTTAGTTGTTTGTATTTTAACTATTTTTAACATTACAGATTTGTTACTTATTATATATAAATTTGATTTGAACTGTCAAAGGTGTTGTTTTGGTTGAGATAAATATCGTTCTGTTAAAAATAAGTGATAACTTGGATTTAAAGAACAAATAAATATATAGAATTGTGAAATAGAGAATAAATTAAAGTGTTTTGTGATTATACATATTGGAATAAATTAGATTCTTGGCTAATAAAAGATAAAAAATTAAATATTAAAAATAGAAAGGCTTTTATGATTACATCAGCAAAAATTAGATCAGCTGTTTATAGTCGAAAATTATTGGAAAATTATTAAATAACTAACTACCTGGTGGAAAAGATAACCACTAAGTACAAGTAATTATTAAAGATCGCCAATATTTAACGAAAATACAAAAGCTTAAATTTTTTAGAAACTACATACTTTTTGGCGCCAAAAATATATTGTTTAGAAAACATAATTTTTAATTTATTTAAATTTGCATATATTTAGGAGTTTTATCTATAAAAATAGCATTATCTATAAAAATCAAAAGATCAATATCAACAAATAAACTAAATAAAATATTGCATATCAATAGGATAAATATAAACTAAGAACAATATGAAAGAAAATATATTAAAAGCAATCGAGCACATGAAAATCGAAATTAAAAATGAAATATACTAATTCACGGTTTACCAGAAAATGAAAAAAACCAAAATTAACTTGAATCAATATTAATAGATTTAATAAATCAAACTATTGGTGTAATATTGAACTTAAACGAAATAGATTCAGTATATAAAGTTGGAAAAAAATCTACAAATAAAAATATAAAACCAATATTACTAAAATTGACCACATATAGGGAAAAAAAGCATGATCATGGATAGTAAAGATAAACTAAAAGAACTACCATATGTAGTATATTTCAATAATGATTTACCCAAAGAAATAGCTGAAAAAAATAAAATATCAAGAAATGTAGTAAAGGAATTAAAAAACCAAGGCGTAAACACGGAATTACAGAAACGTAAAATAATAGCTGATAATGAAGTGATATCTTATGAAATAATTCAATCAATAAACCAAAAACTAATGGATGAAAAAACCGACCAAATTAATTCAAAAAAACGGATAAGATCAGAAGAAGAAATATCTTCAGAAAAATCCGATAAAATCAATATTGAATTAAATAAACAGGAAAATAAATACCAAAAACAAGTTATGAAAACTACAATGGAAGATTTCTTAAAAACACAATTACATAATCATATACATATAGCAAAAAACAGAAAAATCAAATAATATTACATAATATGTAGACCCAACGAAACCTCAACGGATAACGAATATAAACAACGAAATTTACACAAATCTCTCAGAACGGTTGTCCTCCGTGAGAGATTATGACCTAAACCCCCCAACCCTCAGATATTGGTAGTAATGATAAAAACAAGAAATAATGGAATATCTAAACATATGCACACTAAATACAAGATCTCTAAACTCAGAATCAGCTCAAATTCAACTCTGCACTAGAAAAAATCAACTGGGATATCATAGGAGATAGGACTATCGAAAACAAGGATATACGGTGAAAAAATTATAGAAAAAAATAACGGCAACATTTTGTGCTACACAGGTAAAACAAAAAGATTATATGGAGTTGGATTTATAATACATAAAAGATGGAAAAGAAATATTGAAATAAAAAATTTTAACGAACGTATTATAAGTCTCATATTAACACGAAGTAGTACTAAAGTCACCATTATTCAAATATATGCTCCAACAGAAAACGCTACTGATGAAGTTATAGAAGATTTTTATAAAAAACTAGAAAAAGCATACATAGAAACAAAAAATCAACTCATGATAGTAATAGGAAATTTAACGCGAAGTCAGGTTCGAGAAATGAAGGTGAAGAAAAAATTCTAGGTAATTTCATCAATGGTCAAAGAAATTGCAGAGGTGAAAGGCTATCACAATGGCTATGGCAACATAACCTTTGCGTGGGCAACTCACTATTTAAAAAAAAAGCTAAAAATAAATGGACTTGGAAATCACCGAACGAAAAATTAAGAACGAAATAGACTTAATACTAAGCAATAAAAGAAAAATATTCCAAGATGTGTCAGTCATGAACAATTTTAAATATGATAGCGATCACAGACTAGTAATAGCCAAGATTACAATAAATCACTACACAAAAGAGTTTCATAAATCAAAACCAAAAAAAGATATTCCAAGAAACATATCAAATGATATGAAAAGCACATACATAGAAAAAATACAGATTGAATGTCAACATGAAACGATAAAAGAATTGTTGCGTTTATTATATCTTTTTCAACACCCTCGAAAAAGATATAATAAACGCAACAAACAATACAATATCTGTTACATTCGCAAACAAAATAAAGAAAATATCACAAGAAACACAAAACCTAATCGATAAACAAGAAGAAATTAGAAAAATTAAAAATCCGAGTATAGAAGAAAACCAAGAATTAAAAAATTTACGAAAATTAGTTAAAAAAAGATCCAGCAATGATATAAAAGAATTCAACGAAAATATGATAAGAAGAACAATTGATGAAACTAAATCAATAAAATTAATTAAACAAAATCTCTGCAGTGGTAAAGAATGGATACCAGAAATGAAGAAAAGTAGCAAAAGTATCATTTTATATTTAAATATGAACACTTACTTCAATTGGTGAATTACATTAATTAAATGGTAATGGTGTCTGCTTAAAAAAACATATTCCATTCTTTTGGCTGGTCAAAACATTGAAACGTGAGTAAGTACCATCTTTGCAGCCTAAAATTCAGGCCAATAAAATTTGTTGTAGAATCTAATAGAGAAACAATATTTTAATACATAAGCAAACTCATTTGTATCACTATACTTACTGAGTTTTAACATAGCTTATTTCCGCTGATTTTGAGGAAACTTGATTAGTGTATTCACCAAATATGTGTTTACTATTGTTCAAAATTCTTTAATACATCGGCTTACAACAGATTGCGATGTACAAGTCAAAAAATGTCCACCAATTTCTTTTTGAAAGGTCACTACAAAATAACTTTAGCAACAATATATTGAGTACTTCCCAGTAATTTCAATTATAAACTTACAAAATTTTTTACCTATATAAATTTAAAATAAATCAAATATTGAGGACAAATTCAGGGTTAAATCCGTTCGCAATATTACATACAGTTATTTTAAGTTATATTTTTTTTACAAAATATTATGTTGTTTGCTTTTAAAAGACAAATTAAATTTTGTGACTGTTTCAGAATATAACGTGTAGAAATATTTTGGTATATGAAATCGCCTTTTCGCGCGAATGTACATAAAATTATATCAAAATTGGTTTGTAAATATTTCATGTGTTTATTTGTGTAGTTTTATTTATTTACAAAAATATTATGTTTTTGCTCTTAAAACACAAATTTAATTTTGTGATCGTTTGACATTGTTTGTTAGTTTCAGAACATAACCTTGAAATATTTGGTACATGAAATCAGTTTTCGCGCAAATATAACATAAAATTATATCAAAAATGGTTTGTAAATATATTTCATTTTTATTTGAAGTTTTATTTATTTTCAATATATTAAGTTTTTTTCTTTTAAAGACAAATATAATTTTGAGATCTTTTGGGAATATTTGAGATTGTATAAAACGTAATTTTAGTAAATTACAAAAACTAGATTATTATTTTTCCCATTTTTAAAACCATTTCTTCAGATAAAAGAATTGTTCGCTTTGACCACGCATTAAAACATCAAAATGGGATATATATATATATGGTGTCGAATTTATGACAAAGTTTGATCTATACAAATATCCAATATCTTCTAGTAAGCTTGATATATATCAATGCTCACATAATACAACCCTACGAAAGTTGTGGAATATAATGCAATGTAGAACACAAACTTTTTTCTATGCAAAACGAAAGCTACATTATTTTTTTTCCACTATTACTGTCACATTGCAATTAATAATAAATATATAGATGTGTAATCTGGCAGCACTAATTTTCATAGTTTATAAAAATATTATATTTGTAATCTGACAACACTAAATTTGATTTTTTCTTGTTTTTTTATGTATTAGTTTTTTAGTAGTTTTACGACACAGTCGTTTTTGGTTTTAAAAGTAAAGTAGTCAGTTTTTAGTTTCTTTTATAACATTTAAATATAAATAAATATCATCATATATTAAAATACTGTTTGGTTTTTACTAAAATATATAATAAATCAACATTGTAGTCCTTCGAACCGGATAATAATTCGGTGTTTGGAAATATAAATATAAAAATATAAGTTTTCCATTTAATTTTAGGAAAACAAAATGTCTGCCATTTTTTGGGATTTTCGTAACAGATTTATTTTGGAAAAAATTAACAGTATGGCTGCTGTTCAATTAAATGAATTCCATCAAATAATGTACAAAGAAATCTGTAATGTTAATCAAATTAAAAATAAAATAGCGGAATTTCCTGGTATTGAATATGACGCCGTTGAGCAAAACGTAAATTAATTGCAAAATGCTGTAAGTGCAGACGGGTTGCAACATGTTTGTGAAATTTTGGGTATCCAAATCGACAAAAATGCTTTATCCAAAATAGATATGGCAAAACAAATAGTAAAATATTTAACTATAATTAATGAAGTCGAGGATTCTGAAAGCATCCATAGTGCAAAATCCAAAAGCTCACAGTGCTCATCATTGCATACAGAAATTATATTACGCCGCAAAATTCAAGTAATCAATGAAGAAAATATCGATATTCAAACTAAAATAAATGATGAAGAAAGTAAAATCGAACAAATCGATGAAGAAGTTGTTACAATACAAAAAAATCAAGATTTAAATTCGTATCAAATTGATATTCAAACAAAAAAACTTAATAACGAAAAACGACATATTGAAAGAAATTTAAATATTTTAAAAGCTAAAGCACAGGGTTTAGAAAGTAAAAAAGAAACTTTTAAAACAGCGATTGAAATCGAAAAAGAATATTCTAAGCCTGAACAATCAATAAAAAGTGCTTTTAAATCTAAATATGTAAACAATTGGGTAGAACAATCCACCAAAAATATAAATTTAAATGATGTTGATGTTTCGTTAAAAAATTGTACATCACAAATAAATCAAAATTCTGTTCAAGAAGATGTGGGTTTGTTAAAAGATACAATTTCTCAAATGTTAGCACGTCAAGCAGTTGGTATAAAATTACAAGATTTTGATGGCAGTTCTCCACTAATGTGGTATCATTTCTATTCGCAATATAAACTTACAACACAAAAATGTAAATTATCTCCAGAAGAAAATATGTTGCGATTAGATAAATGTTTAAAGGGAGAAGCTAGAGGAAAAGTTGATATGCTTTTAATACCTGCATCAAATCCTGATAAAATTATAAATATTTTAAATCCGCATTATGGTAATCCAGAACAAATTTTTCGTGAATTAATTATGAAAGCAAAACAAATAAAACCTGTCGATTCTTTACAAAAATTTGTGGATTATAATTGTGTTATACAAAATATCACAGCAGCAGTTGAAAATAGACCAGATGGAATGTTTATTCCAAAATTGCTTGCTATATTTACTGATAAATTACCACAACATTTAGTAGTTCAATGGGCTACAAATTTAATGTTAAAAAAAAAAATCTAAAAATGTTATATTAAAAATATTTGCTGAATGGTGTGAATAAATGTCATTAGTTGTATCTGATGTAACTTTTTATACAAAAATTAATCAACTAAATAATGAACCCAGCAAAAAAATAATGATTTACCAATACGTCAACTGATTCCGCCAAGTAGGAAAAAAGAATGTAAATTATGTCATGATGATTATCATCCACTTGAAAAATGTTCTGTGTTTCTGAAAGCTGATTCTAAAAAGCGATGGGAATTAGCTAAGAAAAATCACAATTTTTATTGTCGTTTACGAAACTATAGTGGACAGTGCAAAAAACGTGAACAATGTAAAGTAAATAGATGTGAAAGATATCATCATGCAATGTTACATAAAACTGAGTTAAAAACAGCTGAAATTACTGGCTGTGTAAACGAAAGTAAAAATTCAGTTTTATTAAAAATGTTAACAGTACGTATAAAAGGTCCACTGGGAATTGTAACTACAACAGTATTTTTAGATGAAGGAAGTACAACCACGCTAATAGATATGGATTTAGCGCATAAAATTGGTATTAAAGGTGAAGTCAAACCTTTATGTTGTAAGTGGACTGGTCGCATATATCAATATGAAGCATTATCGGTAACTGTTAGTGCTGGAATATCATCCGAAAATGGAAAGACTTTTTTTTAAAATGGATGGTGTACGCCCAGTTCCGAAATTAAATTTACCAAATCAATCAATTAACATTGCCAAATTAACTGAATAATTTCCATATATAAATAAAGTACAATTATCTAAATATGATCAACAGCCAATGATATTAATTGGACAACGTCATGCTGACCTTATTACAACTCGTAGTATTATACAAGCTGAAAATGGACCAATATTATCAAAAACCAAATTAGGTTGGGCAGTTCATGGATATAGTGCTAAAATTGAAAACAATAATGAAACAAATTTTATATGCTGTCAAGCAGTTGAAGACGATATTAATAATTTAGTAAAACAACAATTTATTTTGGAAAGTTTCGGCGCTTGTGTTGTAAAAGATGACAAAACGAAATCATTTGAAGTTAAATTACCATGGAAAGTAGAAAATATACAATTACCTAACAGCAAACAGATGGCAATCAACGATTGAAATGTTTAGAGCGAAAACTCAAAAAAGATAAAATATTAGCCAAAGCTTATCAGTTGGAAATTGACAAATTATTTGAAAAAGGTTATGCAGTAAAAGTAAATGAAAGTGAATTAAATAAACATAATAGAGTGTGGTATCTTCCTCATTTTGCTGTTGTCAATCCCAACAAGCCATTTAAGTCGAGAATAGTTTTTGACGCTGCTGCAAAGGTAAATAATATTTCATTAAATGATAATTTATTAACAGGGCCGGACTGGCTTACCTCAATTGTTGATGTATTAATTCGCTTCCGACAAAATCAAATAGCTTTTTCTGGTGATATACGTTATATGTTTAATCGTGTAATTATTGAAGAAAAAGACTCTTTTGCTCAATGTTTTTTATGTAGAAATTTAAATGATTGTATTCCACCAAAAATTTACAAAATGAAAGCTATGATGTTTGGAATAAATTCATCACCATTTTTGGCACAATTTGTTAAAAATTATAATGCTAATCTTCAAAAGGAAAAATATCCTCATACATACAATGCTATTGTATAAAATCATTATGTCGACGATTATTTAGATTCAACAAAAACAGAAGAAGCTGCAGCTGAATTAATAATAAATGT
The DNA here is from genome assembly GCA_963920725.1 of Rhamphomyia laevipes. Taxonomy (NCBI): domain Eukaryota; kingdom Metazoa; phylum Arthropoda; class Insecta; order Diptera; family Empididae; genus Rhamphomyia; species Rhamphomyia laevipes. The sequence continues at coordinate 82,608,223 of OY987255.1, forward strand.
AATCAATGTTCACAAACAAGGTGGTTTCGAAATACGGAATTTTATTTCAAATAGTAAACAAGTGATAAACAGTCTGCCAGAAAATTTAGTTTCCGAAAAATATAAAACAGAAATTGGTGACAAAAATTCACAACAACGAGTTCTTGGTATAATTTGGAACGCTGAATCAGATTGTTTAAGTTTTGCTTCATCTTTTCTTCGTGTAGCTGAAGAAATAATGAATGGAACAAAAATTCCGACAAAAAGAGACGTTTTGAAAGCAGTTATGTCTGTGTATGATCCGGTGGGTTTAATTTCACCAATTACAATTAAAGGCAGAATTTTAATGCGAGAAATCTGGCAGTCTGAAATTGGTTGGGACGATCAGTTGAAAACCGAAACTTTATTAATTTGGCAACAATGGAAAATAGAAATAAAAGGAATAACAGAAATCAATATTCCTAGATGCTATTCGTACTGCAATGAAGAACCTGCAAAAGTTGAACTTCATATTTTTAATGATGCAAGTCAACACGCATATTGCTCTGCTGCATATTTTCTTTTCATTTATAAAGCATTAAATGAACAAAAAATTAAAGTTGTTTTAGTAGCATCAAAGGCTAGAGTTGCACCAATGCCAAATAAAAATATGACAATTCCAAAGCTAGAATGTTTGGCTGCTGTTATGGGTAGTCGGTTATGTCAAATGGTTCAAAATGTATTAAACATCCAAATATAACAACGGTTTTATCAACAGTGATAAAAAATTACGAGCATTTGAAGCATCAAGAATATCTGAAATTTTGGAAAGGTCTGAACGTGATGAATGGCGATGGGTGTCAACATCTTGTAATGTGGCTGATAAAAGTACCCGAAATGTTCCAGCAAAATTAACTGAAGAGTCAGAATGGTTTTTGGGACCAAAATTTTTATACTTGACAGAAGACCATTGGCCAAAATTAGAATCTAAAGAAAATAAACAAGGCATAATTGAAGACATTGTATTAGTAATTTCAGCGAATTATTGTGTATTGCCACAAATAGATGAATACATTCAATACCGTCCATTATGTCGCCTTACTGCTTGGATGAAACGATTTATAAATAATTGAGCAAAAATAAAATGGTGGCAAACGGTACAAAAAGAATGTTTTCCGAATGATCTTCTACAATTAAAACAAGGTAAGAAATTCAAAATATTGTTTAACTTTAGATGATGATGCCGAAATGCGTTTTCAACGCGTATTGAAAGAACTAAAGATATTGAAATTATCACAAAGCGAGCAGTAATTGTTGATGGTAAACATGAGTTCACTAAAAGATTAATTTTATATTATCATCAAAAGGCTGGTCACGTTGGCTTTCAAGTTGTGGTTCATCAATTTAAACAGAAGTTTTGGATGCCAAAAATGAATTTAAATATTAAAAATATAATTTGAAAATGTAAGAGTCTTTGGTGCAAAAAAAGAAAGTTTAAACCGAGTCAACCATTAATGGGACTTTTACCAAATGAAAGATTTTTGACATTCAAGAAACCGTTCACAGCAACTGGAGTTGATTATTTTGGACCATTTTATATAAAACATGTACTATCATTAGAGAACCGATATGGTGTAATGTTTACTTGTTTAACGACTAGAGCTATTCATGTTGAGATAGCACATTCGCTCGATACTGATTCGTGTATAAATGCAATTAGAAGAATGATGGCTAGACGTGGACAAATTGAACAAATGTGGTCGGACAATGGTACGAACTTTCATGGTGCTAATAGAGAGTTGATAGCTGCTTTTGAAGATCTGAATCAAAATGATATGTCAAAAAAATGACAGATTATGATATCGATTGGAAATTTATACCAGCTGGTGCTCCGCATTTTGTTGGGTGTTGGGAAAGTTTAATTGGATGTTTTAAACGAGCTATTGAATCCGTGATCTCAGTAATCGAAATCCATCAGATGAAATTCTTCAAACGGTATTCGCTGAAGCGGAATATTTGGTAAACAGCAGACCATACATTTTGGAATCAGAAAATCCTAATGATGAAATTGGATTCACACCAAATGACTTCATGATGGGTAGGACAACAGATGTTAAAAATCCAGGCAAATTTAATAAACAAGACAGTATATGCTGCGTAAGCAATGGAGAATTGCTCAATACTTAATTGACTGTTTTTGGAAAAGATTTGTACGAGAATATATTCCTTCATTAATAAATCGTTCAAAATGGACGTCGAATTCCGAAACTAACATTGATGTTGGTGAGATTGTGGTTTTGAAGGATAATACATTACCAAGAGGTGAGTGGCCGTTGGGCATAATAAAGAAATCTATTGCTGGAAATGATGGTATTATTCGTGTGGTGGAGGTAAGAACGAAAAGAAACACTTATGTAAGACCAGTCAATAAAATCTGTAGATTAAAAATTCAAACTGCGGCAGTTTATAACAATCGTTCGGACGAGCTGTTGTATAAAATTAAAATTGTAACTTGCATAAGGTTCAATTACCTGACACGCGTAGTTACAATAAAATATATTAATTAATATATTTTATTATAATTGCAGCGGAAACGTTCTTGCTTAATTAACACTTTTGTTAATTAAGTAAAGTGCAAAAATAATAGGTAATGGAACGCAAATAATGAGACCTTGATTTTTGTTAGAATAACAAAAATTAAGGTCGATTATTTTTGTAATGTAATTTTGATTTTATTAATTGATTTTAATTGAATGAGAGAGTTGATTCGCGACTTTAAAAGTAATCGGTTGATATTTTAAAGGAAGTTAATAAAAAATTAAACTGGCGTGGTGATCAGTCACCACGCCAGGATTTTAAAGTAATAATTGTCAAATAATAAAATAAATTTAAAATAAAATAATATATAAAAATTAAAAAATATGTCTTGTGAGTTTTTATTAAATAAGAATAATAATGTTATTAAAAATAAATATAACTAGAGGGGAGAATGTCACTACCGCATTGCAATTAAAAATAAATATATAGATGTGGGAACACGGTTATTCTACGTACTCTTTTCTATTATATTTCTTTTCTTTTCTTTTCACTGATATCAATAATTAACTATTAATTGAGATTTCTAATTAGTTCAGTTTTGACTGAGTTCAAGTAACGTAGTAACGATATAAAAATAAAGTAAATTAAATGCGAAGTAAAGTAAAAATTAACGTAAATTAAAAGTAATGTAAATTAAATAAAAGTAAAGTAAAGTAAATTAAAAGTTAAATTGAGTATTTTAAAATAAATATCTTTGTATTAAATTGTTTTAGTTTTATTAAATATTAAATATTTTATATTATAATTAAAAACCATATTGTTTTATTTAAAAAGACTTAATTTACCATCTCGCGACTTTGTACCCACATGGTTCTGGTGTCAGAAGTGTATTTGTCGCGATAGTTTTTTGCATATATAAAACTTGTGGTTAAAAAAGTTAAAATAGTAAACAAGATATAAAGAATTGTAACAATTTTTTAATAAATAAAATAAAAATTATAAAATAAATTATCTCTAAAAAAAACGCAACATACAATAGCATATAAATTTTTGCGAATTGCGACGGAATGCTTACAAAATATATAGAACGATAATACCGTTTAACCTTGAAAATAGTTGAATATTAAATTGCAACTTGCAACGTCGGATGTCATTTTTAGTAAAGCCGTGAAGACTTAGAGTGGTAAAGAAAATTTTTTGTAAAGAAAACCGATAAAATTATAATTCATATTCGCGCCGGTAATTTATTTGAATATTAAGGTGCATATTATTAAAATTATTAAAAAATTAATGTGATTATAATTAAAATAAACAATTCTCGAAATATAATATAATCGGAAAAGTATAATATAAAACGTAAATACTATTACAATTATAAAATTAATAATTAATATTATTTGTGTACCTAATATGAAAAATGATTACATTTTAATTAAGTTATACTGCTAAAAATAAAGAGTATAAAAATTTTAAATAAAAGAAAAATTAATATTAGTATGTAACCTTAAAAAAATTTCATTATTTAGTAAAATTTGTAATAATTTAAAATATAAAATTTTAACATATAAATTTTAAAAATGGTTGCCCATATATTGTAATTTTTCTTCACTATAAAAAAAAAAAAAAGTTTAACACTTGTGTAAAATTAATATTAATAGTTGTGTAAACTAATTATAATTTCTAATATTGAGTATTCAGCTGAAGAACGCAAAAGCTTTATTTTCATACTATTACGCATACTATCATTGAGTTTGTGAAAGCTCGCTCATCGTGCATGGTTGGTTTGGACATAGTTGTTGGAGAAATTTCCCCTCAATTCATATAGAAAATATTATACATGCACAAAAATAAAAATAGTGTAATCAATTTTGCTCTCACAGAAAAATTAATATTATCATGTAAGATAATATATAAAAATATTTCAGTGGTGACAAGGAAGACTTTCATAAAATAAAATATCAAAAAAAAAATATTATTTTGATAATTTTATATAGTCCATAATATTATTTTATATTTAAATAATAAAATTAAAAATTAAATTAAAAAAAAAAATATAAAAAATATCTTGTAGTGAATTGATATTTTAATTTTTTTTTATAAAAATAAATAACATATAATTTTTGTTATTAATATAATGAATACACGTTTTTTTTAAAAAAAAAATATATTTTAAAATACTGTGAATTAATGAAATGATAAATTCACGGAAAATTAAATAAAAATTAAATAAAATTTCTTGTAGTGAATTGATATTTTCATTTTTTTTTATAAAAATAAATAACATATAATTTTTGTTATTAATATTTTTGTTTATTAATATAATGAAAAATTATATGATGAATATTTATATTAAAGTCAACGATCATAATAATATAACATTTAATTATTTGGTCAGCTGTTGATATTAAAAAAAAAAAAAAAACTTATATTTTATATAACATTTGAAAGCTAGCTAAGAGAATAAATAATAATTATAATATCGGTAATACCTAATATTTACGGTATTAGTATTACGAATGAATATTATTTACGTGATTACGATTAAATAAAATTTACAGTGTTACGAATAGATAATAGTTACGGTATTGGTAACAAATAACAGTTACGGTATTACGAATCAATGTTATTTACGTATATACAATCAAATATATTTTACGGTATCAAGAATAAATTATAGTTACGGTGTTACGAGTTACGACTAAATATTATTTACGTGATTGCGATTAAATAATAACACTTGGTATTAAGAATAAATAAAAATTACAATTTTAATTTATAAATAAATAATAAATACGATTTTGTTATTAGAATTTTAAAACGAATAAAAATATTTAAAAACATTTAAAAAATAAATAAATAAATTGTTAAAAATATTTTATTAATAATTTATATTTTTAGATCTATTGAATATGAATTAATTACCATTACCTAAATTAACATTTCATGAATGGATGACCTAAATAAATTAACTATTAAACAATTAAAAGAATTATTACTTCAGAGAAATTTGGCAACAACATTTAAATTAAAGATAGAATTAGTAAACCGATTATATGAAGCTTACGATAAAGAAGGTTTAAATGAAAACGATATTTTGAATATTACTAACGTTTTTGAGCAAGAAGGATATTCTGATAAATTGGTTGATACTGATAATTTGGACGAACAAAATTTAAATAAAAGTGTTGACGTCAACGAATCAAATAAAAATAGACATTTAAAAGCTCAAATGGTAAACGAAAAATTAAATAATAATACTGAAAGTAACACTAACAACAAGAATCAAGATTTCAAGATGACAACCAATAATAATTTTTTATTTAAAGATGTCGAAGATTCGCTCACTAAATTTAATGGTGAATCTGGTAAAAGTTATGGTTGTTGGATTAAAGAATTTGAAGAAGTAGCTGAAGTATGTGAATGGAATGACATCCAAAAATATTTATACGCTCGTCGTCTACTAGTGGGTTCAGCAAAGATGGCAGTTGAAGCTAGTAAAGGTATAAGCACGTACGGTAAACTGAAAGAGTTATTAAAAAAAGAATTTGTTGAAACGAAATCTAGCATACAAGTACATAAATTATTAGAAAAACGGAAAAAGAAATATTCAGAAAGTTATCGTGAATACGTATACGCAATGCAAACAATTGCTGATAATAGTACAGTTGATGAAGAATCGTTAATTACCTATATCATTAATGGTATACCAGATAATACTTAAAATAAAACTATTTTATTCAGTGCTACAACAATAGATGATTTAAAATATAAATTTAAAATTTACACAAATATGAAAAATGCACAAATGTCATATCAACAAACAGCAAGTCTTCAGCAGAAACCAGCAACGCCATTTGTTGGAAAAAATACAAATCAAACAAGAAGTAATCATAATCAACATAATAATTCAAGATGTAAAAATTGTGGTTCGATGTCGCATGCTGAAGATAACTGGCCGAATAAAAGTAAAGGTACGCGATGTTTTAATTGTAATGAATTTGGACATATTTCATCAAAGTGCCCAAAAAAAATGATCGAAAGGAGATAAACAAATTGAATCTGTCAATAGAATAAATAGTACCGAAGATCGCATTGCTATAAATATAGAAAATAGATCATTTAATGCATTCATCTATAATGGGAGTGATGTTTCATTAATGCAAGAATCTGTAAAAAATAAAATTGAAATTTCCGTATATGATGAACCAGGTATTACGTTGAGAGGTTTTGGAAATAATACCTGCACGACTTTAGGATCATGTTATGTTGTGGTAATATTACAAGAAGTACAATATAACATACGGTTTCACATCGTCCCTGATAGCTGGATGAATGATAGCATAATTCTAGGTAAGAATTTTTTACAAAACATAACATTAATATTACAGCATGGTAAAATAAAAATCCTACAAAATGTAAAAGAAAATAAAATAATTAACATTACGGAAAATGATATTTTCAATATTAATGTAGAAGATTTAAATCATGCTAAAAATCTAGAATTAATAATAAAAACGTTGAACAAAGATACGAAAGATGTTATAATTCAACTTGTTAATTCATATCAGCCAGATCCTATAGAAAAATCATGTGTACAAATGAAAATTGTATTAGAAGATGAGGTACCTGTATATCAAAAAGCCAGAAGATTAGCACCAAAAGAACGCGAATCTGTAAAGACGCAAATTCAAGAGTGGTTATCAAGTAAAATAATCAAGGAAAGCGAATCTGATTTTGCATCGCCAATTATACTGGTGAAGAAAAAAGACGGTACGGATAGAATGTGTGTTGACTATCGGAAATTGAATGCTAAAATCATTAAAGATAGATACCCGTTACCGCTAATCGAAGATGTTTTAGAAAAATTGTATAATGCTAAAGTGTTTACAACTCTGGATTTGAAGAACGGTTTTTTTCACGTTGATGTACATAGCAATAGTCAAAAATACACATCTTTTATCACACCAGATGGCCAGTACGAATTTTTAAAAACTCCGTTTGGATTATGCAATTCCCGTCAATTTTTCAACGTTTTATCAATACTGTTTTTCGTAAATTAATACAGGAAGGTTTTGTCATCATTTACATCGACGATTTAGTTATTCCAACATGCAACGAAGAAGAAAATATACGAATTTTAAAAGAAGTTTTGAGAACTGGAAAAGAAAATGGATTATTGTTTAAATGGGAAAAATGCGTATTTCTGAGCAGAATTATTAAATTTCTAGGTCATGTTATTGAAAATGGTTCAGTGAAACGATCTGAAGAAAAAATTAAAGCTGTAAAATTATTCCCACTACCGAAATCAATCAAAAACGTTCAAAGTTTTCTTGGCTTGACAGGTTATTTTCGAAAATTTATAAAAGATTATGCAATAACCGCAAAACCTTTATCAGACTTGCTACGGAAAGATTATAAATTTGAATTTAAGGAAGATCAAATGAGGGGCTCAGAATCAGAGTGGCCTAACCCACATTCAAATTATTTCGAGAAAAATACAAAACAAAAAACATGATAATTGAATGTGCTTGTGAAATGTCCACTATGAAGATATTGATGCCAAATAAAAACTTATAATTATAGATTTTCCTCTACTTTAATTTGATGTATGCCATTTTATCAAAATCTTAACGGAAAGGACATTTTTTGTGGGTTAGGCCACTCTGATTCTTCAGAATAATTTAAAAAAATGATAAATTGCGGGATAGGTTGAAAATTTGAAATATTTTTTAAAGGTGTATTATTGCGACTTTTAATAAAAAAAGTATGAAAAATAGATATTTAGAAGAAAAAAAAATATATAAATAAAATTTATTTTTCAGAATTAAAAATAACATTAATTATTAAATAATTATTATTCTTCTGCTTCACTTTAACTAAAAATAATTTCTTCGGTGTTATTTGCAGTACGTATGCATTTATAAAAGTTATGATGTACTGGAGGAATGTATTTAATTAATTCCTCCAGTATTAAATAGATATTGCTCTCCCAATCGGATAAGCGATATCGTGGCTTAAAAAATCTGGAGTACTCATTTGTCTCTTTTTAATTTTTAAGACCGAAAAGTTTTCTGTTGTTATATTTGATTATTTGAAAAAAAAAAAATGGTTTGTTAATCAATATTAATTTTAGCAGTACAAATATTTCTGCAATTGCAGTTACCATTTTCAATTTTTTTTCTGGTATAATAATGTTTTTGGTATTTTCATATTTTTTACCAGAATTTCTTTTATATTTTCCAACATTATGTTTCAATTATTTGGATTTCTTAACCTATGCGGACTTTGTTGCACACGGCAATAATTCATCTAACATATAAAAAAATATAATATTATGAAGTCATATTTTCTAGTATATAATTCCATAAAAAAATTACCTTCGCAAGGATTTAATTGATATTGAAATATCTGAATAATTATCCTGATCAGAAGGAATATATTCTGACCCAGAAAACACAAAAATATCTAAATTTCAAAATAACAAGATGAATTTTTTTTTTTATTTTTATTAATTTTATTTATATAGCTAAATACCTGGAGAAGAAGTTGAATTCATATTGTTTCAAAAATACAATTTTTAACTATATTTATATAATATATTTCATTGATTTTTAAAAAAACTGAAATAAACTAACACGTGGTATTTTAAAAAATATAACTATAAATTTTAAATTTCTCGAATAAATCTGACAAACTTTGTATTAATGCCAATAATAACAAGCTTAATAAATACGATAATATAAAATAAATGATAATTAATTAGTATAAATATTACTTACAGTTATTACTAAGACTATATAAAATTATACAAATTAATATTAGTGAAACTGTAAATATTGTTTTTAAATCATTTTCTTTTTCAACAATAAAAAACATTATATTTATAATATAATAAAATATTAATATGCATATAATTTTTAAAAAATCATAGTGGCCTAAACCACATTGTGGGTTAGGCCACTCTGAATTTTACGAAAATTAATAATTCGTTCAGAATCAAAACTGATTTTTTTAAAAATAATATAGATTTTTGTTTTGTTTTTTGTCGTGATCAATAGCATTATATTCTAGAGTAGCTTTAGCACCGATTAAGCAAATAAAAGCAAAAAAAAAAATCATGTGGGTTAGGCCACTCTGATTCTGAGCCCCTCAAATAATAGCTTTTGAAAGTTTAAAAAATACGCTATGTAATGAACAGGTATTAAAACTTTTTAATCCAAATCTAGAAACCGAGTTGCACACGGATGCAAGCTTTGATGGATACGGCGGCATTTTATTACAGAAACATGCGAATAGTTTTCATCCTGTATTTTATTTGTTTCAAAACGTCACCAGTTCAAACACGAGCTATGAACATGAAGTGTTAGCGATTATAAAATGTATAGAAAAGTTACGAGTTTATTTGCTGTGATTGAAGTTTAAAATTTATACAGATTGCAAAGCGTTTCAAGCAACTATGAACAAAAAAAATATTTGTACACGAGTAGCTAGATGGGCTATTATTTCATTGCACCGTTTTGCATCGGTCAGGATCATCTATGAGACACGTTGACGCATTAAGCAGATATCCAATAGTTATGAAAATTGAAAGTGGTATATTACATAAAATTGAAATGGCGCAAAAAAATTATGAATTTTGTAAACTTATAATTACAATTCTCCAAGATCGAGAGCATGATGATTTCGTGCTAAGAAACAATATTCTTTATTAATTTGCAAATGGTTCAAATTTATTAGTCGTGCCGAAATCGATGCAACAAGAATTAATTGGAAGCGTACATAACAAAGGTCATATTTATTTTAGAAAAGTAGCAGCCATTTTGAGTCAAGATTATGTAATACCAAAATTGAACAATAAAATAAAAGCATATACATCAATAATTGTATAGCATGCATTTTGTCAAATCGTAAAAGTGGCAAGAAAGAAGGATTTCTAAATCCCATTGAAAAAGGTGATATTCCGTTGCATACTTACCATATTGACCACGTTGGACCATTAACAACCACGTCGAAAAACTACAAACATTTATATATTGTTATCGATGCTTTTACGAAGTTTTCTTGGATTTATCCGGTAAAATCTACTACATCAGCGGAAGTATTACAAAAGTTGGAATTACAAGCAAATATATTTGGTAATCGATCACGAATCATCACAGACAAAGGAACGGCATTCACATCCAACGATTTTAATGAATATTGTACGAATAATAAAATACAACATTTTAGCATTACAACGGGAGTACCACGCGGAAATGGTCAAGTCGAGCGACAAAATGCCACGATAATCGAAATTTTAAAAAAGTTAAGCATCAACGATCCGGCTAAATGGTATGTACATGTTCCCCGTGTACAGAAAATTATAAATTCCACAATCAATCGAAGTATTGGTAAAACGCCTTTTGCAATAATGATGGCCGAGTTGTGGGAACACGGTTATTCTACGTACTCTTTTCTATTATATTTCTTTTCTTTTCTTTTCACTGATATCAATAATTAACTATTAATTGAGATTTCTAATTAGTTCAGTTTTGACTGAGTTCAAGTAACGTAGTAACGATAAAAAAGTAACGTAAATTAAAAGGGAAGTAAAGTAAAAAGTAACGTAAATTAAAAGTAATGTAAATTAAATAAAAGTAAAGTAAAGTAAATTAAAAGTTAAATTGAATATTTTAAAATAAATATCTTTGTATTAAATTGTTTTAGTTTTATTAAATATTAAATATTTTATATTATAATTAAAACCCATATTGTTTTATTTAAAAAGACTTAATTTACCATCTCGCGACTTTGAACCCACATAGATGTGTAATCTGGCAGCACTAATTTTCATAGTTTATAAAAATATTATATTTGTAACTAAATTTGAATTTTTCTTGTTTTTTTATGTATTAGTTTTTTAGTAGTTTTACGACACAGTCGTTTTTGGTTTTAAAAGTAAAGTAGTCAGTTTTTAGTTTCTTTTGTAACATTTAAATAAAAATAAATATAATCATATATTAAAATACTGTTTGGTTTTTTACTAAAATATTATAATAAATCAACAATTACATTGTTAATATAAAGTTTGTTTAAAAATCTTTTTTATTAAACAAATTTTAGTTTTTCTTATATAGGTACGTTATATAGACATAATTATGATCTTTGTTTTGGTTTTCTAAATTTAATTTCCTACAAGTGCCAGTAAATTTCATTACTTTTCTAAACTTCATAATATGAAGTATGAAATATTTCAAACTTTCATAATATTTCATACAAATCTTTTGGACTGAGCTTTTTTAAGGTTAATCTATATGTTGTATTATGTGCTGTTTCTGATTCTTTCCAGATAAAACCATGTATGTAGTATTAGAAACATTTGAGGAAGGTTCAAGATTTGTAAGTGCTGTACCATTAACTTGGGTGAATGGTGATATATTATATTGGCCACCAAGAACAAAATTAAGAAATTTTATAAAAGATGTAAATTCAAAACCCGGCGATGACTGGCCAAAATTTGAAGGGAAATTTACTTTGTTGTGTGACGGCATTTGTAAGTTCGTTACAAAATTTTATTGATTTCTTTAAATATTAAAAGTTTTTTTTAGCTACGTACGAGCAGGCTCGTAAAAAAGAAAAATTTTACTCCAAATACACGAATACGGAATCGGAACAGGAAGACAAATTATAAAAAAAAATGTGGCGTTTGCATCCAACAGATAAAGTTGATTTGTCCGAGAATTCTTTTAACAATACATTTGATGAATTACTTTTACAAAATCAAAATACAACAACATTGAGGACGATCAATCATTCTAATGAAAACTGCGGTACAATACCAACAACTCAAACTTCACCTAGATTAGATCCTGACAATACATTTACAGCAAGACCAGCATTAAGTTAAATTCAACAAAAATCACAAAAGCGACGACAGGGTATTTTTTCATCATCAGATTCGTCATCAATAAATTTTGATTCATCTCCATCATCATCCGAATCCTTATTTAAAGAAAATATGGTGAATCCTGCAACATTAAATTTACTAAATCAAATAAGTGAAAACTATCTTAACCAAACTGAAACATGCAAGAAGAAATATAAGTCCAAAAAGAACCAAGTAGAAAAAGTTTTTAAGAATTCCGGTAGTTCTTCTATAATACTCTCACAAACGAAGCCTATTGATAATATAAACCAGCTGTATCGTCATATCGGTGCTTGGTGATTCAATTGAGAAAAAAAAAATGCCGACTTTTACTCAGAGTTGCATATAGAAGAAGAAGATATAAACAGTGTTCTTCATATCAATTTTCAACAAAACAACCTAGCTGAGATATCAAAGAAAAACACTAAATCTTGTAGGAAACGAAAAGATTTAAGTAGTATTATGTCGTCATCACAAAAGAAGAAAAAAAATATACCTACTGCAGATAATAATTAAAAACATACGACTGTTATAACGTAGGCCTCTGTGAAGAATTTCAATGAACCAGTACATAATTTAAATCCATGTAAAGAGATATTAATTGCATTTACATTAATTGCACTTGCTGCAAAAAATGTAACGAGAATAAAAGACAAATGCAGGTAATAGAATCAAAAATTGATTTACGTTCCAACAAAGTCGATACTCTTTTTGATACTGTGTGTTGTATAAGTTATACTAGTTTAACTAAATAAAATAATTAGATGTTTATCATTTCATGTCTGATATAAAAGTGTCTTTATTAATAATGATATGACTTATTCTAATTAATATTACTTTAATTATTGTATTGTGTTTAAGTATAAGTATTTATTAATATAATACATAAATATTTATACATAAATTCAAACTTTAATTTTTTTTTTCTCAATTCATTATTTTAATATCAATTCATTTTTTCTATTCATTCATCTTCCTCTTTAATTATTTTACAAATTTACATTTAATACTTAATTTGTGAGGAAAAACTATTATCTTCTAACTTCAATATGTTAGTCTATCAGGAGGACGACAAACTCGACCACTCCTGGTTGTATAGTTACTACTTGGACTATTATTACTTAATATTGTTTCATTATTTGTGGTAATATTTGTATTATTATTATTAGTAGTAGTTTCGGTAAATAGTGGAACATCATCAATTTTGGATCTAAATTGTACTTGATTATAAGACTTTCTCATGTGAGTACTATTTCTTCTAAATCTGTTGTTATATTTATCCTTCACCCAATATGACCTTGGTGTTGAATGTTGTTGATCCACTATTCCCGAAACCCACTGATTATTTTTCCTAAAAATTATATTTTGGTTATTTTCAAAATTAGGACGATTACACGCATTTTTATTATAATTTTGTTTCATTTTATTTTGTTTATTTTCCAATTCAAATTTATAATTGTTTTTATTTAAGGGTACTAATAATTTATCATTTATAGGTAATTTTGTACGCAAACGTCTACTCATTAACATTTGCGATGGTGTTACATTTAAACCCAACACATTCGTATTTCTATACTCTAATAATGCTACTGAAATATCTTGATTTGAAACTTGACTTTTCCTCAAAATGTTTTTAGCAATTTGCACTGATATTTCAGCCTGACCATTAGATTTTGGATAATTTGGACTACTTGTAATAATTTGGAAATTCCATTCTATACTAAATTGTTTACATTCGTAAGAATTAAAAGGTACATTGTCTGCAATAACTACTTTTGGAATTCCATGCGTTGCGAATACATTTTTAAAACAGTCAGTAACGTCAGCTGACGTTTTTGATTTTGTTTGAATAATTTCTATCCATTTTGAATAGTAATCTACAATTACTAAATATGATTGATTACCAAATTCAAAAAAATCACAACCGATTTTCTCGAACGGCAAATTTGGTACGTCATGTGCTATCATGGGTTCTTTTATGTTTCTACTTCTATAATTTTCACAAATTTTACAACGACCTATCATCTCTTCTATTTCCTCATTCATCCCTGGCCAGTAAAATAGCGTTCTCGCTCTGCTTTTGGTTTTACACACACCAAAATGAGCTTCATGTAACAATTTTAACATTTTGTCACGCATATTACTTGGCACTATAATTCTATCATTTAAAAATAAAATATCATTATCTACATAAATGGTATCCCTAAATTTCCAATAAAATTTTAAATTTTCTGATAATTCATTTTTCGACCTTGGCCAACCTACATTATATAAATTTATTAAATCTTTTGTTATTTTGTCTTGTTGTAAATTGTGTTTAAATTCTATTTCTTTTTCTGTTGTCATATTTATTGTATGTATTTGCTCATTAAAATATTCGATAACTTCTGTTGGTTTTATTTTAAGTGGACAACGTGATAAAATATCTGCTATGTATAATAATTTACCTGGACTATAAAAAACATCAAAATTGTATTTCAATAATTTTAACTTCATCCTTTGAAGTCTTGACGAATATATTTTACCTAAATCTTTTTTAACTATTGTTACTAATGGTTGATGATCACTTTGTACTTTAAAATCTCTACCGTAAATATAGTGATGAAATTTATTACATGAAAAAACAATAGCTAACATTTCTTTTTCAATTTGGGCATAATTTTGTTCGCTTTGTGTCAAACTTCTTGACGCATAACATACTGCTCTTCCATCTTGCATAAGACATCCACCAATACCATCTTTAGATGCATCAGTTTGAACAATTATATTTTTATTATTATCAAAAATTCCTAACGCTGTTACTTTACTAATTTCTACTTTAATTTCATTCAAAACTTTATCATGTAATGGTAACCATGCCCATTCATTGTTCTTTTTTAATAACTCTCGCAACGGCGATATTTTTTCTGATAAGCAAGGTATAAATTTCCTTAAATAATTTATTAAACCTAAAATTCTCATTAATTCTTTTTTATTATTTGGTTTTGGTATATTTTTTATTGCTTCTACTCTTTCGTCATCAGGTAAAATTCCTTGTTGTGTAAATAAATGACCTAAATATTTAACTTTATTTAACTTGTATTGTACTTTGTTCTCATTAAATTTAACATTATTTTCTCTGGCTGTTACTATAACTCTATTTAAATTTTCATCATGTTCTTTAATATTTCTACCTGCTACCAATATGTCATCAATATAAATTACTACGCCTGGTAAGTCACCAAAAAATTTTTCGTTGATTTTTTGAAATTGTTCTGGTGCTATATTAAGACCAAAAGGCAATCTTTGAAATTTGTAGCATCCAAATGGAGTACTAAAACTGCATAAATTGCTAGATTCCTCTGACAACTTTATTTGCCAAAAACCATCCTTCAAATCAAGAACAGTAAAAAATTTCATATTTGATAATTTAGACGTTAAATCATCCAGTGTGGGAATCGCAAAAAATTCTTTTTTAATTACTTTATTTAATTCTTTTGGGTCCAGACATAAACGAAGTGTTTTGTCTGCTTTCTCTACAATTACTAAATTACTAACCCATTCACTTGGATTTTCCGTTTTAACAATTATATTTCTATTTTCTAACTGATTTAATGTTTCTTTAAGTTTTGGTTTTATACTTAATGGTACCCTACGCGGAGGATTTGATACTGCTACTGCATTATCATTTAAATGTATTACAAAATTATCTATAATTTTACCCAAACCATTAAATAAATCATTATTCTTTTGTATAAATTTAATTTTTTCATTACCATTATCATTATTATTTTCATTAATTGAATTTACACGTGCTATTAGACCTAATTTAATGCATGTATTCAATCCTAAAATTGGTTTTGATTTACAATCAGTTATTATAAAATCTTGATAAATTGATTCATTCTTATATTCACATAATAAACTTACTATACCAATAGGTTTTATTTTAAAACCACCATATGCTTCTAGCAATATTGGTGTTTTTAAAATTTTAAATTGTTTATCTACCTTTTTAAAAAATACTAGAGGTAAAATATTTACTTCTGACCCGGAATCTAATTTAAAATTTATTAATTTATCTTCGATTTGTACATATTCAGTCCATATTTTATTTTTATTTTCTTCCATATTTATTAAATTTATTTCTGTTTCTATGCTATTTACAAACAAATCATTTTGCTCATCATGACTTGTAGAACAATATTTTAATTCTTTTATTTGTTTTACAAAATGATTTGGTGATGAACATTTATTACAACTTTTCCCAAATGCGGGACATTTATTAAGACCGTGCTTTGTTCTACAACGATAACAAAGAAAATTATTGCTTTGATTTTGATAATTATTTTTTGATTTAATATTTGAAAATTTATTTGGAAATTTATTATTCTCGATTTTAAAATTATTTACATTTTTTTCTTGATATTTATTATTTGTTTTAGCACTAAAATTATTATGAAATGGTTTATTTGTTACCTTCATTTGACCTTTAGCCACGTGAAAGACATGTGATGTTGAGCCTTCACCATGTGCTTGTAAAATTTTTGTTTGTTCACCTAACAGTTCTGTGGCTCCGCATGATTTTTCTGCTTTCTTCAAACAAAGGTCCTCCATTTTAAGTAACCTTTCTTCAAGATCCTTGTCTCGTATGCCAAGAACAATTCTGTCTCTTAGCATTGTTTCTTCTTCATTAAATTCACATGATTTTGCCAACACTTTTATTTCAGTAAGAAAATGATCAAAAGATTCATTTTCTTTCTGCTTGCGGTTATAAAAAACGTACCTTTGATAAACTATATTTTTTCGCGGTGTACAATATGCTTCAAATGATTTCTGGATATTCTTCAATTCTTTTCGCTGCCCCTCAGTTAAATCAAATGTGTTGTAAATTTCTACTGCTTCTTCACCGATGATGCTAAGAAAAATTGCCACATGTACTTCTGGTTTTTTCTCCTCACCACCTGTTGCTTTGAGAAAAATTTCAAACGACTGATTCCTTGTAAATTTAATTCTTTCGGAACTCTCAACTCCATTATAAATTTATTTAAAATTTAACTTTTACTTTAAAACTTTATATTTAAATTTAATTAGCTCACCAGTTATTTTTTTTTTTTTTTACACCGACTGCGCCATGTTGTATAAGTTATACTAGTTTAACTAAATAAAATAATTAGATGTTTATCATTTCACGTATGATATAAAAGTGTCTTTATTAATAATGATATGACTTATTCTAATTAATATTACTTTAATTATTGTATTGTGTTTAAGTATAAGTATTTATTAATACAATACATAAATACTTATACATATATATATATATAACACTGTGCTTGCGCTATCATCAAAAATAGAACAACAAAAACCGAAAATAATAATACACGAGCTTTTTAATATGCCAAATTTGCCATTTAAAAATTACGAAGTTATAGCAGAATTAAATACTCAACGTTTAAATGAAAGAATGTCTTGACCAATTGGTAATAAAAAAACTATTTTTTACTTTAAAGTTTGTTGGTTTTTTTATTACGAATAGTATGAAATACTATGAAGTCTGGTGATGGGTTGGATGGTCAAAAAAAAAAGTTCGCTCAAAATTTTTTTCTAGGCGTTTCCGAGGTCGGGGAGTCCGAAAATGCAAAAAAAAAAAAGGGTCCGGGGGACGCGTACGCGTACGCGTACGCGTACGCTTTTTATGTGCGCACCAACATCTCCTAGAACCGCTTGTCCGATTTTAATGAAATTTGGCACACAGGCTCTAACATACCTCGCGCAGGTGCCGGTACAAGATGAGATCGATCCTTTCAGTGGGACCATGTTAGATTTCCCCAGTTATGTGGCAACCTACGTGTTTTTGTTCTACGGGAAAATGTAAAAAAAAATTTCATGTCTCAGATTTGGATGAAATTTAAAACATAGGTTGGTATCATGATTGTCCACAAGCCTACCAAGATACAGGTCTGTAACTTCAGGGGGTCCCTGGTAAAATTTCCGATTAAAATTTCGTATACTCTAGAGCATATAGTAATTTTTATCTAATTAGCATAAATTTTGGTACATATGATAGTTTCCGTATGTACTTGGTGTCTGTAAAATTTGAAGTCAATACTTCAGTGGGTCCATGTAAAAATCCGTAATTACTTTTCATAAGTTGAACTATCTATATCTACCGTACCTTTCACCCAATTTCAATGATATTGAACACACAGTTTCATTTAGTTATCTATTTGATACTCCACAAATTTGTAGTTGGTAGGTACAGTACGTTCATGGGAAACTAATATATGAGCAACTTAGTTTCCGAAGAATATTTTCTTTATGCTCTACAGCTTGTAATTATTATCCGATTTCAATGAAATTTGGTACACAGGTTGAGTTCATGATTCTGCATTGGTTGACCAAATTACAGGTTAGTAGGATTAGGGGGTCCATGTTAAATTTCCGATTTAATTTTTAATTTTTTTTTTTCATATGTTCTACAGCATATAGTAATTGTTAACCGATTTCAAAGATATTTTATATATAGGCTAATTTTGGGATCTAGTTGGCTCTCTTGAAATTTGGAGACCTTCAGGGGGTTCCTAGAAAACAGTTTTAGTTTCCGAATTTTATATAATTACGTGTTTTATAGCATGTAATTATTATCTGATTTTAATGAAATTTGGCACAATGATAGATCTTCTGATTATGCATGTGTTGGCCATGTTAGAAGTTAATACCTTCGGGGGGTACATGCTAAAATTTCCGATTAATATTTCATATGTTCTAGAACATATGGTAAATATTATTCAATTTCAATGAAATTTTGTACACAGGTTGGATTCGTGATTACGCATGTGTAGACTAAGGTAGAAGTTAGTAGCCTGAGGGGGTCCATGCTAAAATTTCCGATTAATATTTCATATGTTCTAGAACATATGGTAAATATTATTCAATTTCAATGAAATTTTGTACAAAGGTTGGATTCGTGATTACGCATGTGTAGACTAAGGTAGAAGTTAGTAGCCTGAGGGGGTCCATGCTAAAATTTCCGATTAATATTTCATATGTTCTAGAACATATGGTAAATATTATTCAATTTCAATGAAATTTTGTACACAGGTTGGATTCGTGATTACGCATGTGTAGACTAAGGTAGAAGTTAGTAGCCTGAGGGGGTCCATGCTAAAATTTCCGATTAATATTTCATATGTTCTAGAACATATGGTAAATATTATTCAATTTCAATGAAATTTTGTACACAGGTTGGATTCGTGATTACGCATGTGTAGACTAAGGTAGAAGTTAGTAGCCTGAGGGGGTCCATGCTAAAATTTCCGATTAATATTTCATATGTTCTAGAACATATGGTAAATATTATTCAATTTCAATCAAATTTTGTACACAGGTTGGATTCGTGATTACGCATGTGTAGACTAAGGTAGAAGTTAGTAGCCTGAGGGGGTCCATGCTAAAATTTCCGATTAATATTTCATATGTTCTAGAACATATGGTAAATATTATTCAATTTCAATGAAATTTTGTACACAGGTTGGATTCGTGATTACGCATATTGGTTGGTTGGTTTAAGTGGCGAGTCCCAGCAGCTTGCCCGGCGACTCCAATTAGCGCAAATGCGCCGTTTTGGTACCACTCATACTCTTGAAACCGGCTTGGTTACGCGGTGGAAAAAAGGATTTAGATCCACCTCGTGTTATTCAAGAAGCGAACCGTATCTCTGGGTTGCTTCGTGGCTATGTCGTTGAGATCGTTAAGGAATGGACTGCCGAAAGAGTTGTGTCTGGCTCTAGCCAGTGCAGGGCACTTGCAAATGAAGTGCGTTATGGTCTCTTTCTCATGCGGTATTTTACAGCTGCGGCATGTTTGGTTGAATGGGATGCCCATTCTGGCCGCATGTTCACCGATTGGCCAGTGCCCCGTGTATGTAGCTATGGTTCTAGCTATATCTTTGCGGGGTAGTTTTAGAAGGTGGTCTGTTTTCCTTTTTTCGTAAGACGGCCATGTTTTCCTGGCCGTTCTACACGTGGTTAAATTCTTCCATCTTAGGTTGGCTAATGACAGGAAGTATAGATGGATGTCTCTTTTTATGGTGTTTATTGGGAGGTCAACTTGCTCTGCAAGAGATACATTCAGATCGGAGCCCCTCCTTGCTAGTTCGTCAGCATATTCGTTCCCTGGGATGTTCCTATGACCCGGAACCCACAGTAGGGTTACATTATACTGGCTACCAATGAGTGCGAGCTCGTTCGAGCATTTCTGCACCAGTTTAGATGAAATAATGGCTGAGTGGAGAGCCAAGATAGCGGCTTGACTGTCCGTAACTATTGCTACGTTGTTTTTAGGAGAAGTGTCATTTCTCACCAGTATACATGATTTCCATATTGCTAGCATTTCAGCCTGGAAAACACTAGATCTGTCTGGAAGTCTATACGATTGAGCCAATCCTAGCGTTTCTGAATAAACACCGGCGCCAACACCACAGTCCATCTTTGAACCATCGGTGTATAGTACAGTGTCGATTCCGCCCAAGGGATTTCCATTCTTCCAATCCCTCCTTGTTGGTATCTTAACTATAAATTTCTTGTCAATCTCCAACTTGGGTGTGGTGTAGTCAGTAGATTTGGGCACCAATGTCCTGGTGACAGTACTAAGGATATTACTATGTCCATAGGGTTTTTCCAGCCAGTACCCGTTTTCTTTGAGTCTGACTGCACTGCAAGTGGCTAGCTGTTTAATGTGTAGATCCGGTGGGAGAAGATAGAGAATTGCATCCAAAGCATCCCCCGACGTAGATCTTAACGCCCCTGTGATGCTTATACATGCACTCCTCTGCACTCTGCCTAGCATGGTACGAATATATTCCTTTCCCACAGCTGGCCACCATACTACTGATCCATATGTGAGAATCGGGCGTACTATGGCGGTGTACATCCACAAAGCCATGCTCGGCTTTAATCCCCACTTTTTTCCAAGCATTTTTTTACAGGAGTACAAGGCGATACATGCCTTCCTGGCTCTTTCTTCGATGTTAGATCTCCAATTCAGTTTCGGGTCAAGTATTACACCCAAGTATTTCACTTTGGAGGATAGTTCAAGCGTTACACCTTCCAGTCTTGGTCGGATGAACGTTGGTATCTTTGTTCTCGTTGTAAACAGCATGAGTTCTGTTTTAGCCGGGTTAGCTCGGAGGCCGCAATCTTTGGACCATTTGCTGACCATGCCCAAAGCCCTTTCCATAATCTCGCTGATTATGTTAAGATACTTTCCAGAAACTAAGATCACAAGATCGTCAGCATATGCGACCGCTATAATACCTTCCTCTTGGAGTTTTTTCAGAATTTTGTTCATTACCAATAACCACAGTAGGGGAGACAGCACACCACCTTGCGGAGTTCCCCTGCTTACCTGTCTGGTAATCTGATGATTGCCGAGATCAGCCTGGATCTCCCTAGTCAGAAGCATGCTAGCTATCCATTGGCTAAGTGTGCCTTCGACACCTAATTCGGCCAGCGAGTCTTGGATGGCTGATACATGAATATTGTTAAAAGCACCCTCTATGTCCAGAAAAGTGGCTAAAGTGAATTCTTTATATTGTATCGACTGCTCGACAGTTCGCACTACCTCACTCAGTGCCGTTTCCGTTGACTTTCCCTTACAGTAGGCGTGCTGATATTTGCACAATGGAGTTCTCTCCAAGGATTTCCTTAAGTCCACTTCGAGTATGCGCTCTAAGGTCTTTAACATGAAAGATGAAAGACTTATTGGCCTGAAATCTTTAGCCATTTCGTGTCCTCTCTTTCCAGCTTTCGGTATAAAAACAACCTTCACCCGTCTCCACAGCTGCGGAATGTGTCCAAGTGTTAGGCTACCTTTGAATAACTTCATCATTACCGGAACAGCTAGTTCTTTAGCTTCCTGTAACATCTTCGGAAAAATTCCATCCAGACCAGCAGATTTGTATGGAAGGAAATTGTCAATTGCCCAGGCAATTTTCTTTTCTGTGATAAGTGAACTAGCCCACTCCCCTGAACTCCCTTGGTTTTGGTTGCCATGATCTCCCGTCTGGGTCATCCGGCCAATAACCTCTGTGTTTCCAGGGAAATGTGTGTCCACCAGTAAATTCAATGTTTCTGAGGACGACTCCGTCCAAGCTCCCTCCGTAGTCTTTAGGAAGCACGGGTTGGAGTGCTCTTTGGATAAGACCCTGCTTAGTCTGGCAGAGTCTCTTGTGCTTTCGATGGATTCGCAGTATTCTTGCCAACCCTGGTTTTTGGCTGACCTGATGGCTTTTTTGTACTCTCTAAGATGGTCCTTGTTGGGTTGCCACGAGTTCTGTTTATAACAGACATTATAAGCCTCCCTAGTCACCTTCCTCAGATTCGTAAGGTTTTCATTCCACCACACGGGGAATGTTTTTTTGCTACGCTTAATGGGACATGACACTTCAAAAGAGACCCTCATGGCCTTCGTGAACATCTCTGTCCCCTCTTCTAGTTCGGCGATCGTTACTATATCGGTTTCGGAGCTACCTATGACTGGTAGCTTTTGTTTCAGCACTGATCTGAATTTTGTCCAGTCAGTGTTTTTCGGGTTTCTATAAGGTTTTGGCTTACCGAATAGGAGATTGACTTTGAAGAGTATCCAGCTATGATCCGAGAAGGATCTTTTCTCGGACACTCTCCAATTTTCTACTTTTAGGCTTTCATCATTACCAATACAGGTAATGTCAATAACATCCTCCCAGCCAGGAAATCTTTCTGAACTGGGAAAAGTAAATGTAGGGGTGTTACCCCTATTGCATATTAGTAGGTTAGTATTCAAGATAAAATCAAATAATGACTCACCTCTTTCATTAGTTTCCGAGCTGCCCCATAGGGTGTGCCTAGCATTAGCGTCGCAGCCGACAAGCAATCTGCGTCCTTTGGCGTGGACCAACTGCTGGAATTTCGATGGTGGTGCCGGTTCGTCGTGAGCCATATACATTGAGCTAATGTATAATTCCTTACCCTCCGAACCCTCCACCTTAACCACTGTTAAATCTTCATAGCTATAATTGGGACAAAGATGCGCATTAATGTGTTTTTTACTAAGATACACGTTCTTGGCTTACCTTGATCTGTGTCTACTGTCTTGTAGAACAGGTTATAATCTTTGGATTTGAGACCTCTGATCCTGGAGGTGTTAATCCAGGGTTCTTGGATCAGGGCGATGTCGAGGTCTTCCTCACTTAGGAAGACCATCAGGTTATCCGAGGCACTCTTAGAGTGCTTTAGGTTAACCTGTACTACCTTCATCACCATGTCTTTTTTCAACTGCTCCGGTCTCTTTAGCAAGAGACATCTCCTCGAGCAGATCGCTGGCTTCATCAAGGTCGTCCACTTCCGGACTTCCTGACTGGAATATCTTCAGCTTGGCTAGGCGAATACCAAATCGCAGCTTGTAATCGAGCTTTTCTAGAGGCTGAAGGCTTTTCTCGTTTATTAGCAGAAGAAACGATATACTGTTCTTTGGCTGGTCAGACATATCCGTTTCCTTTTTTATTACAGCCCAGTTTTCCATTGGAACTCCTGGATTGTGAATCCTCAAGCACGCAAGGAGCTTCTCTCCCTCGATCTCCATCCTAGGTAACCAGATGCGGGCTCTAGGTCTCCTAGGGATTTCCTTAGCCGGGATGAGGTTAATCTTGGCTTCGTCCCAAGCGTCACTAATCTTAGCGACACTCTTCCTAAGGAAATCCATCGAGAACTGATCCTCGCATCTAATTACCCGGTAGCCCCTGACTACCTCGGACGAATCGAAACAAGGAAGTGGCCCCCCCTGGCTTTCTAGGACGAAATCCATCACAAGTTCCGACAGTTTTGCTTCGAGCTGTACCCACAGATCGGCCGTGACTTGCCGATTGCTGGACTTTTCATTGACTATGGCAAGTCGCAAGTGATCTTTAGCTATATCACTGAATTTTAGTTGCGCTGTGGGTTTAATCAATTTACTACTGGTCTCAGTTCTAGCGACCTTTGATTTCGGCATGGCCCCACAGGGCTCTTCTTGAGACCTGTCTCTCTTGCTGTTCATACCGGCTTTTTCTGAGTTATGTGTCTCAAACTGTCGCACTATCTCAGAGTATCTCTCTTTATCTACCTTGTCCCTCTCATTTACCTTACCTTCGGCTTCGTTCCGAGCTATCTTGCCCAATATGAACTTGGCTTTCAGTAGCCGTCTCTTGAGGAGGGAGCCGGAGCTTCTCGTAGAGGTTTTTGCTTTCTTAATCGGTTTTGCAGCACTTTGTCTGGTACTGGATTTACCTGGATGTTTTGGCGTACTGTGGCTGGTACTGTCGCTGCATCCAGGAATGGTGTTGTTGGTACTCTTACCTGTACCTGCTTTCGTTGCAGCACTTGCAGTACTATGGCTGGTACTAGTGCCGTCTATAATCGTCTCCTGACTGGAGAGGAGCAGATCATCTTCAGAAGATGATCCAATATCATGTTGTTGTTGATTGTTGTTGTTGATTGTTGTTGTTTGTAAATTGTTGTTCATTGTTGTTCCCACGAGTATGTCCGGATAAACGGTCCATCCTGGCAGAGCCGACATACCAGGATAAGGCAATTATACAACCGACCTCGCCTGGGCATCGGAGGGAGCTCGCTAGCGACTGGTTTAACCCCCAGCCTTTCAGTCCTCGGCACGGTGCTCACACCACCTTGACATTAGGTTTGGATAGGGTAGATGGATATTGGAAAGGAAATATGAGGAGGGATGGGAGGGGATTTGGGGAAGGTGTTGCGACTGTTGGCTACGTAGAAACGCATTGCCCAGGACGAACCAGCATGATTGACGTGTCATGCATACTTGGAGGTCGCCGCAACTCGCCCCACGCATATTTATACTTATTATAGTTATTTTAATAATATTATTTATTATTAAACAAATAAAAATATAAAATTAAATCAATAAATAATAAAGATGAGCAATTTTTGAAGAAACCACTGTTTGTTACAAAGATAATGTTAATTACAAAAAACTTTTGGACATAAATCGCTGTTAAACAACATACTATGAGTTATCTGCTCCCCCTAGTTAGCAGCTTTTTTTTTTTAAGGCAATACGGTTCAAAAATGTCGTCAGCTCAAATTTGCAAAAATCTGTAAAAAATATTATGGAACGCCTCATTGACTACTCTCTTTTAGTGAAATTTAGCTGGACTGGAAAAGTAAGTATATTATTAATATATAAATATCAATTGCGAATAATTTTAAATCTTTTTCAGTGCAAACAAAACATATTTTTGCTGATTTGAATGGAATTTTATATTTGTTCATTCACACATTTAAAATATCAAATGTTTCGTTTGTAAATGAAGATATTTTAAAAACAGTCAAAAATTTGACGCAACATTTTCAAGGAAGAACAGACCAAATAAAACTTAAATTTTAAATAAAAATATAATTAAATTTTTAAATTTTATATATTAAAGTATATAATTTAAATTTTGAATAATATTAAAATTAAAATAGTAATATCAATTTATTTTGAAGCAAACACAAAATAAAAATATACTCAAATCTTGAAATAAAACTTAAAAATAAAAAAAAAAATTGCAATTCAATTAAAATGATATTTAGCAAGAAAAAACACCAAATAAAACTTAAATATTATATAAAAATATAATTAAATTAAATTTTATATTTTAAAGTATATACATTTAAGTTTTGATTAATATTAAAATTAAGATATTGATAAAAAATTATTTTGAAGTAATGTCAAACTAAGAATGTAATCAAATTTTGAAATAAAACTTAAAACTAAAAAAAATTGCAATTAAATTAAGTGATTTTGTTTCAAATTATATTTTGAAGTGTTTTTGGAAATAAAAATAATAATTTCAAACTAAAATATTTAATTTACCAGTGCAAATTCTAAATATAGCTTACGATAAAATCTAAAGATTACGATATACGATTTCGCTATAATATATACCTTTTGGTGTCTATTTGGCACTAATTTAAATCCGTCGGAACCAGTGCTGTGAAACCCTTAGGTTTTTTAAGGGTTCGGTTCCGGTTCGGTTCCACAATATTTTTTTTCATTTCGGTTCGGTTCCGGTTCGTTCTAGTTCTGTTTTTTTTAAAAAAATTAAATATGAAAGCAAGCAAACTTGTTATTAAACAAAATAAAATAAAAAATAAGGAACACAAATAGAAACCAAATTCATTATCATTATTATATTTTTTTTATTATATTAAAGATAAATTAATAAAATATATTCTAATTCTAAATTCTAATAACACAAAAAAGTTTAAAAAATAAGTAACAAAAATAAGGCAATTCATTTGCAGGAACAAAAATAAAGTAATTAACAAAATTCATTTTATATTATTTATTTATTTATTTAAAACATTTTTAAAGGGCTTACAACTCAATTTGGTTTTTAAAGCCCACAAAAACATATTAATGATTTTACCTTTTAACTAAGTAATAAGTACAATTTTATTAAATTTTACAAATTCATCTTATTGATATAAGTATTTAAAATTAAATTTAAATTTGTAATTTTTTTCTCCTAAACATAATTAATTTAATTAATTTAGTTCTTGTAAAAAAATTATTTATTATTTATGATTTTAAAGTCTTTCCAGAGCTTCTTCATATATATTTTTTAATATACGTGTTACTAATTTATTTTTATCTATATGATATTATTTATAATAATTTTGATTTTAAATGTGTGCTATATAATTACCATTAGTATTATAAAATACATATATTCTGTTTTATAGATATTACATTTAATTAGTTTCTTTTATTTATTAATATTGTATTAATATTATTTGTAATTGATATTAGCTTATTTATAATTAATATTCTGATTAATAATATTCATAATTGGTATACATAATTATTTTGTTTTAAAAAGTTATTTTGATTCTTTTTTTTTAAATTTCATAAAAATTTAAGCATATTTATTATAATTTTTTTTTTTTTAAAAACAAAAAAAAAATCCATATACATAGCTAATACTTTTTTTAAAAAGAAAAGAGAACAAAAAAAAAAACAGATTAGCTTCTAGCTTTTAAATTGATTTAAACAAATTTATTTTCTTTAAGAATTCAATAATTTGTTCATTGGAATTATGATTATCTTCAGTTAGTAAATTTAAACTAATATTGTTAACGGATCTTTCTCTAGTATACAGTGGACAATCATCAATTATATGTTGAATTGTGTGGACAATCATCAATTATATATTGAATTGTTATTTTACAATTTAGATTACAATTGCATGTGGGTGCTTCTATTCTCGGGTTTTCAAACAGGTAGCTATGTGTTAACTTGGTATGCCCTATTCTAAGACGGGTTATAATAATGGAGTGTTTTCGATTTAAGTTATCAATGTCTTTCCATTTGGTTATTTGTGTTTTTATATTTTTTAATTTATTGTTGGTAATATTATCCCAATTACTTTGTTGTTCTTGACAAATAATTTGATTGATTTTTGCTTTTGCATCACTTGCAATGAATTTAAAATTTGATTCTACTAGATTTTTGTGTTTCAAATTTATAATTACTTGTAAAAATGTCTCTTAGCATCGTTTTGAAAAAAGGTTGGTAATTATTTTTCTTGTCTTTTAGCTTTAAGTACACGTTGTCGTCTTCAATAAATTCTGTCAATGGAATTTTCAAAGGACATTATTTTTGCTCCGTAATTTAATCCGTATTTTTTGCTCCTCAAATGTAGGGGTATTTCGCCTGAATCTACAATAAGACTATCAACAGAGCTTGTGCGAAAAGCTCCTGTTGATATTCTTATTCCTAAATTTAATACAGTATCTAAAGATTTTAAAATATTTTTGTTTGCTGTGTCATATATAAAACATCCGTAGTCAATTATAGATAATATAATGATATTTAGTAGTCTAAGTAGAAGTTGTCGATCTGAACCGAAATTACTCTTTGAAAGTAATTTCAAGATATTTAGATTTTTTATAGCCTTTGCTTTTATAATTTTTTTGTGTTGTGTCCATTTTAGTTTTTGATCAAAAACTAATCCCAGATATTTATGACTATCTACATATTGAATTTTTTCATTACCTAAAAAGAAGTCTGGGTAAAATACATTTCGTGTCTTTCTTGTAAATAACATAGCAACTGTTTTGGTTTGTGAAAATTTAAATCCAGTTTTGTCGCACCATTTATTAAGATTGTTTAAGGTTCTTTGTAATTCTTTTTGTATTTTATTTAGGTTTTTACCAAACATAAATATTGTTAAATCATCAGCATATATGATATATTTAATTGTTTTTTTTTATTACTTTTACTATATTATTTATAGCTATTATAAAAAGGATTACACTGAGTACAGACCCTTGTGGGATACCATTTTCAATTGATTTTTCGTCTGATTTAATATTTCCTATTGTCACCCAGTTAAAAAATTTTGGATAAATTTTAACATATTACCCGTAATTCCCATTTTAATTAGCTCATCAAGTATATGCCTTTTACACACCATATCGTATGCTTTTTCTAAATCGAAAAAAATAGATATAAGGAATTCATTTCTGGATAATGCTGTCATTATTTGTGATTCCAAATATGATAGATTATCAATAGTTGAGCGGTTTTTACGGAAACCAGATTGGTAAATAGAAATAAAGTTATTTTTTTCTAAAAACCACATAAGTCTTTTGTAGACCATGCGCTCAAGAATTTTACAGCAGCAATTTGTAAGGGAAATGGGACGATAGTTATTCGTATTTTTCGGGTCCTTTCCGGATTTAAGAATAGGTATGAGATTTGCTTTTTCCAGTTTTCAGGGAAAGTACCTAAGGAAAAAATTTCATTATACAGATCTAGGAGGGTTTCCTTATGATTTATTTCAAATTGTTTTAACATTTCATAGTGTATTTTATCAGGTCCTGGAGAGCTTCCCTTACAGTCTCTTAAAGCATTTTCTAATTCTATAATAGAAAATTTTTTATTGTAAATTTCGTTACTGTCTAGTGGTATTTGTAATGGTGTTTTTTCAGTTTTGTTTTTGTATGTAATAAATTTATCTGAATAGTTTTCTGTGCTTGAATTTTTTTTAAATTGGTCTATGATTTCGTTAACTATTTGAGTTTTGTCAGTAATTATTAATTCGTTTTTAATAATTGATGTTATTTCTTGATTTTTGGGTTTTCTGTTTAGACGCCTTATCTGATCAAATACGAAAGATGGAGGTGTATTACTATAATTTGTTCCCACAAAATTTGCCCATGATTCTTTCTTTCTAATTCGAATTAATTTTCTGGTCTCATATTTCGCTTTGATAAATTTTTTAAAGTCAGGTATGTCTAGAGTTCTTTTAAATTTTCTAAATAATTTTTTCCTATTTTGAATTGCTTTTTTTATTTCGTCACTCCACCAAGGTACTTTCTTTTTTAATTTACTAGAGTTTTGGGTTGGTATAGTTTTCGTTGCAGCGTTTATAATAACTGATTAACAAGTAACATGTTTTTCATACACATTTACATCTTCGAATTTTATTTGTTTAAACTGTATTTCTTTTCTAAATTGATCCCAGTTTGCTGCTTTCAAATTCCATTTATCTTTAGATCCGTAGGAGCAATCGTAATTTATTATACTGAGGACTATCGGGAAATGGTCACTATTATGTAGATCTTCGTCTGTCTGCCAGTCAAAATAATTTTGCAAAGAGCTACCAATTGTAACATCTATTGCACTAAAACTTTTATAAATTACAAATATTTGTTTATATTTATAAATATAAATATTCATACAAATCGGACGTGTTTTAATTTCGCTCCGTTATTAAATTTTAAAAATATAATCACATTCTTTCACCCAGTACATTCACCTTTTAATTAACGCATATTCAAATTAAATATTAAAAAAGTGAACCAGCAAAAAATTAAATAAAAAAAACAAAACAATATATATAATATATAAAATTTGATCATATTTCACATAATTATTTTTGCAATTTAATATATAGTGCAAATTTTGTATTATTTTTTGTTGTTATTAATGACATTGAACTTTACTAATTTCATAGTGTATGAATTAAAGTGTATAGGCATTGAACTTTATTAATTACTATAAATTGTAAAAACATTGAACTTTATAAATTATTTATTTGTTGACATACTTTTCATCATGGTCAAGTGTTGTAGTACTAATTGCTCATCAACGGATGGTGACCTTATTGCATGTAATGGTATTTGTCAAAAGTCTTTTCATCTACACTGCTTAGGTCTATCACGATCAGCTTTTAAACATTTAAAGGAATTTAACCAGATCTTCACATTTTATTGTAGCGAGTGCAAAGAAATTAGTCTTTCACACCTTTTGTTGGCTGTTAAATCTAACAATGATTTATTGAAACTACTTTCTGACTCGGCTGAATCAATGAACAAAAAATATTCGCTTTCAGAGAAAAATGCGTATAAAAAAGAAGATACCATGTTATCAATATTACAACACGTGCATGATTTATGCTCTCAGATTGATAACATTGATAGCAAATGTAAATCGCAAATAGACAATATTGTAAGTTTATCAAAAAAAGTTGACAAGTATAATACCAATATTGAAAGTATCCACGATAATTTTAACGAAAATTGCAGTAACAACTCGCTAATTGATAAAGTTAAATTTCATCTTGATAGTATTGATTCATCTTTGAGAAAATTAAAAATTATCTCTAATAGTAACTCAGAAAAACTTCAATCATCATTAGATATTCAATTTTCAGATAATAGCAAAAATTTTCGTGATATATCAAGTGAATTAGATAAACTAAAGACCAATGATAACTTGTTAGTCATTAGATCTCAATTATGTCACTTTGAAGATATATTAATTTCATCTAAATTAATGGTAAAAGAAGCTATTGAAGAGATTAAATCCATGAGTTCTAATAGTTTTCCAATAAAAGCAGTTTATGATAGAAATCTTTCATCTCTACATGACGAAATCGTTAACTGTGATTATTATGATGACAATACTATTAAATTAGTACCGGAAGATACTCATACACCTGAATTATCAAAAGACATGGATGTCGACAATTCTCCTAATAACACCAATATCAACGGTAAAAATATAATTATTGTTTCGGCAGATATCCATACACAACCCTATTCGCCTTCAAAATTAAGAAGAATCTCGTTAACACCTGAGTTAAAACAACAGACTCCAGACTTATCCAGATCATCTTCTCCTACTTCGTTACCTACATTAGTTCACCAAGGTTCACCTGCCAAAATACCAATTATCGAACTTGGTATAGAATCACTAAACAACAAAAATAAAAAAAATACAAGTAAAATTATCAGTAAGGAACTTAAAGCTAGTTTAAATGATGTAACAAAAAAGGTCACTCCTAAATCACGTCAAGATATTGCTACATTCCACATCAAAGGAATTGGTAGTGAACCTAATGTAAATCGGATAAGAAGTTATATTGAAGATAAACTTCATATTGAAATTATTTCCTGCTCTAAACTACGTCCGAGGTCTAAGAAATACAGGTCGCCTAAAAATATATTATCGTTGAAGCTTCAGATACCTTGCAAATATGCTTGGTTATTTACAGATTTACATATCAACACCTATAAACTTGGCAACTTATACTTTTGTCCTTGGAAAGACCACCAGAAAGTCAAAACTGATAGCAATAATATTAAGAATAACAACAACATTAATATTAATAAAATTAGTATTAACGATAATAACAAAAATATTAAAATGATTAATAACAATAGTATTACCAATAATAATAATAGTGATAATACTAATAATAATAATAGTAATAATAATAATAATAATTTAAATAATTATAATAATAATAATAATTTTAATGATAACAATAATATTGAACACTATAATGATATTATTAATACTAATTACAATAACAGTAGTAACAATAGTACTAATGTTCATAATTGTAGGTATAATAATCATAATAATAATAGTTGTACTAATAACATCAATGGTGAGAATATTAATAATATTTCTTGTACTAGTAATGATAATAATGGTAAGAAATCTTATAAAGCTTTTATGAAATCAACTTCAAATAATTTAAAAAAAATAATAAAATTCGTACAGGGACCAACCTTAAATCCTCTAATACCAGTTAGTGAAATTCCTCATATTTATAGTCCTAATTACGACGATATCTCTCAGTACCAAATCAATAATTCTCAGATATCAAACGATGTACCATTCAATTCAGAGAAATCTTTTCTAGATCCTCTATTACCACCGATCGTAAAACTAACTTATAATTCTGCCAGATGTTCTGATAATCACTACCTTTTAAGTCGTTTTAGAGATAACATCATTTACAACAACGTCAGACTTTATCTAGCTTATCTATATATAATAAATCAAGTTCAGTCTGTATATAAGGCAAAACCAAAACGAATGTTATGATCGGAATTCAAAAAGAAGGGCTTCCAACTGACATCGGTTCTCTACGACAATTATATATTAAGTATCATGAACATTTCGATATTTCTGCTGACCAGGTAATATGTGATCTTGCTTCATACGCTTCCCACATTAATTCTAAGAGAATATCCTTTCTGCAAAAATCTCGTGAAAATACCAACCACCTTTTTCGTCCCCTACCTCAAAAACAATCGCCATTTTGGTAAATCACACACTAACAATAATAAAAATTTAATATACCTAAGTAATCCCCCCCTTAGTACCGTATCAATTAATCTACCCAAAAAATTATTAATTTACTATCAAAATGTAAGAGGTTTACGCACTAAAACCTCTCAAGTATATGTTAACTCTAAAACTTTGGACGTTGATGTTTTTGCATTAACTGAAACTTGGTTACCACATTCTATCAATTCATTAGAGCTATTTGATCAATCTTATACTGTTTTTAGGAAAGATAGATATACTAACAATGTAAATCCAATCGTACCAAAAGGTGGTGGGGTACTCATTGCAATAAAAAATAATTTCAGATTTATTGAGGTATGTCTAACACAATTTCCAGATCTTGAGATAATTGCAATAAAAATAGAATTCAATAATAAATCTCTCTTCATCATTAACTGCTACATACCTCCAAATTCAGACGTAGCCACTTACAATAATCTAATTCAGGCTGTTGATCACATATCATATTTACTGAATAATCTCGATGAATTGATAGTATGTGGTGATTTTAATTTACCTAATTTACGTTGGCATCAACATGATGAAGAACCCTTTATGATCCCAAGTCAAGTTGCATCAAATTTAGAATGTATTATAATTGATGGTTTCAACTCAAATTACCTACAACAAGTTGCCCCAATAATAAATTATCAAGGCAGACAACTTGATCTTATTTTTACTTCTAATTGGATTAATCTTACTAATATTCACAACAATATGCCGTTAGTAAATATTGATGCATTTCATCCTCCAATTAGCTTCACTTACTGTTACAATAATCCTATAGAAACATTACCAATTATATCCTATCGATATAATTTTTCAAAAACAGATTTTTTATCCTTGAATGCCTACTTATTATCTATAGATTTTAATTTATTATTTCAAAACTTAGACATTAATGATGCAGTAAATAAATTTTATGAGGTCTTACTACATGGATTTGAAATTTATGTACCCCTTGTTCGTGATAGAGGCTTCGAAACTAGCCCACCATGGTTCAATCATGAACGAAAGAAGCTAAAAAACCAAAAAAATAAAGTCTGGGGGAAATATTTAAAAAATATTAATAATGAAACTTATAATAACTTCATCAACCTTTTCAATACATTTAAATCACTAGTTAAAACAAAATATGATAATTACATTAAAGACGTCGCTTCGAAACTTAAAGATAATCCTAAATCATTTTGGAAATTCGTAAATTTAAAAAGAAAATCGGACCAATTTCCTAACTTCATGTCTTTTAATGGCCAAGTTTCAAATAATTCATCAATAATTTCAAATAATTTTAAAGACTTCTTTTCTAGTTCCTACGGTAACAGTTTTTTTGAGGTAGATGAGGCTAATTTTCCTCACCTAAATAGCCATCAAGAATTTAATTTTACAGCAATCGACCTTTCAACTGATATAATAAAAAAATATATAATGAGACTAAACAATGACGCATTTCCTGGGCCAGATAATGTACCAGAAATTATATTAAAAAATTGTTGTGAATCTCTCGCTAAACCGTTAACCATTTTGTTCCTGCAATCTTTAAAAATGGGAATATTTCCTGACTACTGGAAAAATTCATATATTAGAACAGTACACAAAAAAGACTCAAAAAGTGAAATTACTAATTATCGGCCCATTGCAAAACTCTCCAGTATTCCAAAATTATTTGAACTTTTAATCTATGACTCAATCTATAGTCACTGTTCGGACGCATTAAGTCCTAACCAACATGGATTTATGAAATGTAAATCTACTGTTACAAATTTAACAGAATGTTGCTCACAGTTTCTAAACACAATGGAGACAGGATTCCAAACTGACGTAATTTATACCGACATGAGTAAATCCTTTGATCTCCTCCCTCATAGCGTTATCATTTTTAAACTAAAAAATCTAGGCTTTCCCATTTTTTTAATCAAATGGACTTTATCATACCTATCTAACAGAAGCTATAGTGTGCTCTTTAGATCTGCTTTATTTGAACCGTACTACGCTAACTCAGGGGTTCCACAGGGTAGCCATCTTGGCCCGTTATTTTTTATTGCCTCTATTGATGATGTATCATCCATAATTGTTAATAGTTATATCGGAATATATGCAGATGATATGAAAATCCACAAGATAATTCGCACACCAAACGACAATACTCAGCTTCAAGACGATTTAAACGCTTTTGAGAAATGGTGTAAATATAATAATTTATTGCTCAATATTGAAAAATGTGCCTTAATAATATACACTCGTCGCACCAATCCAATCATCACAAATTATACTTTTGTAACCAAAAATATTAAACGGGTTACGCAATTTAAAGACTTAGGTGTCCTTTTTGATGATAAACTGACTTTTAAACAACACTTTGATGTAATAGTCAATAAAGCAAACTCGATGTTAGGTTTCATTAAGAGATGGTCCAAGGAATTTGATGACCCATACGTCCTCAAATCCTTATATACTACTCTTGTTCGACCTAACTTGGAATATGCAAGTTAGGTTTGGTCGCCCAATTACAAAAATCATATTAATAGAAAAGAAGCAGTTCAAAAAAAATTTATCAGATTCGCGTTACGTAACTTACCTTGGGCTAATCCAACCATATTACCACCGTATAGAAGTAGATTACTACTTTTACAATTAAAATCGTTAGAGTCTAGAAGAGAAGTTGCCGATATAGTTTTTATTGTATTAATTTATAATGGTAAAATACACTCATCTTATATTAAAGAACAATTTATCTCCCATGTTAACACTAGCACACGTTTTCGTCATGAAAACATTTTTACTCTTTCCCATCACCGTACGAATTATGGGAAATATGAGCCCATTAATAGAATGGTCATGAATACTAATAAATATAAGTACTATATTAACATTTCTTTAACGAAAGAGCAACTCAAGAAAACCTTATTCTTACAAATATCATAACACAAAAATTTTTAACCATTTCATAAATTCTTTATATGTAATCGTTTATCATGTCTATTTTATTAATTTATATTTTTTTTTTTTTTTTTTATTTTTATTTATATCAAAAGATATATTAAAAAAAAGTTTATAACAAACTATTATATAATAATATAAATTTAATTTATATATTATTATAATACAAATTAAATTAAATACTTGACAAAGACACATATTGTCCTATATTATCATATTTAAAATTTTCTTTAATTGTTGAATTATGTTATATGTATTATTTAGATTTAAGTTTTTTGTAATATGTTTGTATTAAGCATAATAAATAAATAAATAAAATAAATAACCAAAACTGAAATGAGTTGAATTACCATTATTAAATATTGATAAATTGTTGATAAATACCATTATTAAATATGGATTTATCAAATTTTCAATTAATTTCCCCCTTGAATCTGTTTTATTTGATCCCCATAAAAAGCTATTACAATTGAAATCTCCTTGTAACAAAAAATGACAGTCAAATCTATTAATTATATTTTCAATGTCATATTGAGTTATATTAGTGTTTGTTGGTAAATATAAATTGCATATAATGAATTCTACAGGGTAAAATATTTTTATAGCAACTGCTTGTAAGTGTGTGTTTAATACAATTTCTTCACAACTAAAATTTGGGTTAACAAATATAGCTACACCACCATGAGCAACTGTATGTGAATCAAGGTTTTTATAAAAAGTTTTAAAAGTTTTAAATGTTGGTACATGATTAAATTTGAATTTTGTTTCCTGTATACAGAAAACAATAGGATTGTATTTTGTTGTTAGTAAATTAAAATCATTAATGTGTGAGTATAATCCATCACAGTTCCATTGCAAAAAATTATTCATGATCATTTGATTCCATTAACGACTCATCATCGCTAATTTCAGAACTAAAACTAACATTTAGAGAATTATTAGAAATTGATTTATCTGTTGTTTTTTTTAAATTTTTATTTTGTTTTAAGTCTAGTTTTTTTAATTCTCGTTTTTGTTTTTTACTTAAATTTTTAGTAAATAAGATTTTATTTTTACCTATTTGCTTACTTTGGTATAATGGCATTATTCCACTTGTTGATGGCTGTTGATGTTGTACTATATTGTTATTTCCAGTATTTAAGTTAATTGATGAAGACGAAATGGTTTTTTCATTACTTTTTTGTGCATTACATGTGCATTTGCAGCCACATTCTTTATTTTGTGATACAACATTTGAAAAAGTATTTGGCAGCGGATTTCGGATGTTATAACGTCTTATAGCTTCTTTAATGTAAACATTTTCTTTAACTTGAATTGTCTTAATTTCTTTTTCCCTCTTAAAACGGGAACATATTTTATCAAAAGCGTTATGCGATCCTTGACAATTTACACATTTGGGTGGATTGGTGCATTTTTTTTGATCGTCCTTTAAACAGTAATCTTGAGCACAGTTTGGGCAGGTTTTATTTTCTTTTTTACATTTATCTGTAAGATGATTAAAGTGCAGACAGTTATAGCACCTAAGTGGTGGCGGTATATAAGGACGAATATTATATATTTGGAAACCAATATGTACATATTGTGGTAATGTTGTTGTTGAAAAAATCAGGGTATATAGCCTGTTCTTGTTTCTTGTTCTTCATTTTGTACTCTTTTTTTAAATCTTTTAATACCAATTACATTTTGGTCCTCCATTTCGATTAAGATCTCATCATATGTAACTGATTTTAGTTCTGGGCAGAAAATAACTCCTTTTGCCTCATTCAATTTTTTGTATTCTTCTACAGAAACATTAATTGTTGAATCTAATTTAACAAGTTTCACTAATTTATCTGCTTGATTGAAATTTTTGGTTTTTATTAGTATTGTTCCATTTTGCAATTTATTACATTTTTCAACATCGCCTGCAATACCTTTTACAACTCTTTGTATAAGGAAAGGTGAAACACTATTTAAATCTTTATCCATATCTATGCGTCTCATTATTAAATATTTTTCGCATTTCACTTTATTTGTGATTGTTTTGGTGTTGTCTAATTGAAACGCATGGTCCGTGAAGACAGGTTTCGTTTTAAATGAAGCACCCGTTTTATGGGGAGCTCCATCTCCCATTTTGAAGGTTTTTTTTTATTATTTATTTATATATGTATTAATGATAATTTTATTTCTATTTTAATCAGAATATTTTATACCTAATATTTTGTTTAATATTAGTTATAACCTAAAACTTAAGTTTTCGAAAAGTTTATTTTTTTCGGTTTTCTATTCAAATTTTATTAAATGCTAAATTTAACAATGTACACCAAAATAACAATTTAATTGAATTCATTCGCACATCTGCTTTCTATCGCATCAGAAAGAGTACTGTCATTTTATATTATAAAATTAAAGTTAATTAGAGTTATATATCTTTAATTTACAAAACTAAATAAATTATATGTTTAAATTAAAAATTTATTGAGTTTTATTAATAAAATGTCTTCCAATAGCTTATCGCAAATCGAATTTCTTTTATCAGAAAACATATAATTAAAGGACGAAAAGGCTCTTTCAACCGAAACTTGAGTTCCTGGTACTGCAAACACAATTTGGGATAGTTCATATAAATGACAAACGAAGCCTATTGATAATATAAAAAAACACCAGCTGTATCGTCATATCGGTGCTTGGTGATTCAATTGATAAAAAAAATGCCGATTATTACTCAGAGTTGCATATAGAAGAAGAAGATATAAACAGTGTTCTTCATATCAATTTTCAACAAAACAACCTAGCTGAGATATCAAAGAAAAACACTAAATTTTGTAGGAAACGAAAAGATTTAAGTAGTATTATGTCGTCATCACAAAAGAAGAAAAAAAATATACCTACTACAGATAATAATTAAAAACATACGACTGTTATAACGTAGGCCTCTGTGAAGAATTTCAATGAACCAGTACATAATTTAAATCCATGTAAAGAGACATTAATTGCACTTACATTAATTGCACTTGCTGCAAAAAATGTAACGAGAATAAAAGACAAATTCAGGTAATAGAATCAAAAATTGACTTACTTTCCAACAAAGTCGATACTCTTTTTGATACTGTGCTTGCGCTATCATCAAAAATAGAACAACAAAAACCGAAAATAATAATAAACGAGCTTTTTAAGAGTTCTCTCTGAACCTCGACAGAGTGTAGAAGTAGAAATTTTGATAGTAATTAATATTATAATTATAAAAAATATTAATGAATTATAGTTTAATTTCCAAAGTGAAAAAAAAGTATACATATAAACATTATATATATATGAATAATTCTAAAATATTCATAATTAAAAAATATATATACCGCATATACTTATAATTTAAAATAAATTAAGATACGCTATATCTAAAAATAAGAACTTTAATTAAAATTAGTAATAAAAATTTTAAGTGAAAAATGCCGAAACCAGCAAGAAAAAAAAACATAAAGTTAATGATGATACAATTGATAAAACAATTGATTCCAGTTCCAATATGGAGAGTGATTGTCTCTCGAATATCGAGAACGTGCAACAAATGCAGAACAACGATGAAGAGCAAAATTCTAATCTGGTACTACATGTAAGTAGAGTTAATTCAGCAGAGCACAACTCTTGGAAAATCATACAACCAAGAAAAATTTACTCAAATACTAACAACCACAACAAAGAATTTGAAAGGCAAATAAACAATCCAACGGATAATAATAATCGTTTCCAATTATAACAAAAATTAATAGAACATAATGAACAATCAAACATTGAAAATAATAATACTATACCTAATTTTAATATTAATAATAATAACACTAACAATACCAACATTGATAAAAATTTAGAAATTACTAATTTAAATAAAAATAAATTCTGCACACCAATAATAGTGACAGAAGCAAATTTAAAGCAAATTATTGAGTATGTAAAAACTAAAATTGATATAAATAAGAATAACTTTAAAATCATTAATAGCATATATAAAAATAAATGTAAAATTTTTGTGACTGACACGGGTCTACATAGAGTCTTATTAGAATACCTTCGCGAAAAAAATACGGAGGCCTATTCTTTTACACCAAAAGAACTAAAAGGTACAAATTTGATACTTAAAGGTCTAAATAAGACGTTTGACGAAACCGATATAGAAAATGAGCTAAAATCAATGTTTCCTAATATTAATTTCAAGAAAATTTGTAAGTTTTCTACTACAAACTTTTGGCCCTGCAGGCGCTAAACATTGGTTGTAGACAAAATCATACTGGATAAATTCCAATATGATTGTCCAAAAATGACCATATAAAAAAAAATTAATGTACAGCCAACAGGTTATGTTGGTACATTTCTCAATATAAATTGGGAACCTAAAATTTATATAAAAAAAAGAATAGAATTAATATTAACAAAAAATTTAAAATAATTACTTCTCCACTCCAGGAAATATCCGTACCCAAAATAAATGCCATTTTTGTATTTTTTTTATATAAACCAGAAAAAAAATAATGGCAATTATAAATGTCATTTTGACATGATAATTGTGAATGTCTATTACACATGTCCATCTGTTGGTGAATACAGAAAACGAAAACCCCAATTAGATCGGGCAGGCCGTATTTTTGAATCGGTACAGGCGGATTTGCGAAATTTCGAAAAGGGAAGGAAAAGAAAAGAAAAACGTGTTTCGGGGCTTCGGAAAAGAGATTTGGCAGAGAGTAGCGTGTGGTCTGCTGATGTAGTTTTTTTTTTAAATCATTTATAAAGAAAAAGTAGTTGGTATATGTAATATCACCAAAATTAAAAAAAAATAAAATAAAACCAGAGTACCATATTAAGAGTTAGTTGTGGTACGAAAAATCGAAGCGGTGCTGAAAATTTAAAATATTTCGGAAAGTCCGAAATATCAAAAAAAATATATATTGAAAAATGGAATTATTGGTGATGCAGGAAAATTATAGATCGACCGAGCTACAGGTCGACCGCGGAAACCGGAAAGAATTGGATGAGCTGGTTGGCGACTTGCTGGACGATCCCGAGAATTTTTTTTTGATTTATAACATCTGTAAAAAAATTATAAAAAAAAAAAAAAGTGGTGTTCCCACAGTGCTGGGTGTAAATTTTTTTAAAAAAAAAAAGAAAAAAAAAGTGTTTGATTTAGTAGAGTAGTTTTTTTTGCATTTTTAGTCGCAAATTTAATAGTAATTTTAAGTTTTTTTGTTATGATTGTTTAGTAGATTTTTTTTTTTTTTAATTTTATTGAAATATGTTTTTTTGGATTTTTTATTATGTTTAGTAGATAAGCTTGTTTTTTTTTTTTTTTTGATTTTTAAGCGTATTAATTTTTTTTTGGTTCAGTATTGTGGTTAAATTAGTTTTTTTTATTTTTAGTGCTAAATTTTTTTTGCTGGTGGTAGTTTTAGTGTTTTTTAATTATTACATAAACATTAATTTTTAGCCGGACTGCGCCAGACTAGTCGGGACAGCACCGTGCAGGAATTAAAAAAAGGTATGTTTTTTTTGTTAGTTTTTAATTATTGTTGGTGAGAAGACCAACCAATGAAAAAAAAAATTGAACTGCCAGCAGCAACGCTAATTAGTGTGCTAAATAAAATAGTGATTATGATTTAAAAATTTGATTGTTCAATAAATATTAGGAATTAGTTGAGAAAATCAAAACAAAATTGTTGCTATTTTTTTTCATTTATTTATTTGCTATTTTTTTGGTTGCTGAATTTTAGAAGGATTGATGACGTCGCCGCATTCCCTTTTCTCCCTTCCTATGTTTGATGATGATTTGATTTGCAGGTAGGATCGATTGGTTGACTCACGCCCCACAGATTGTGCTAAGCCGGCAAAAAGGAGGAAATCCCAATCGGTCCTTGAAACTTTCAAGGTTTTGTTTTGATACAAATTTGGTCTTGTTCTGTTGGTGGTCCGCGGTTGTGGATCACTCAAGACCTGGCGCCCACATAATTGAAAACCTTGGAAGTTTCTAAATCGCGTCTCCTCCGCAATATGTGGTGACTCAGGAATCACCCTGTAACATTTCTTACAAAACTCATTTAACATATTAGTTACAATAATTTGTTGTAGCTAAATGAGTTAGCAACAGCTTAGAATCTAACTTAACATCAATTATCATTGCACATTTGGCAAACGCCGATTGGTTAGTTGCATTCAGCAAATAACCAATTACATGATAATAGATAATAAAAACGAACTTCACAGCTTAGTTTTTTTTTCAGTTGGTTATCAAGATTCTTACGCGATAGTTTGAAATTAAATAAAATTATTTTCCTCGATAAAAAGTTAAATACAAAGTTAAATAACAAATTATATTTTACACAAAAAAAAACAATAAAATTAGTTAGTTGGTAATATTAAAATAAATATTAAATAAAAGTTAAAATGTTTGTTAATAAATAAAAACATAAACATAAATAAACTTAAATAAATTTAA
Source organism: Rhamphomyia laevipes (assembly GCA_963920725.1). Taxonomy (NCBI): domain Eukaryota; kingdom Metazoa; phylum Arthropoda; class Insecta; order Diptera; family Empididae; genus Rhamphomyia; species Rhamphomyia laevipes. Next base: position 82,650,690 of record OY987255.1, read on the forward strand.
ATAAATTTAAATTTTACAAAGTTAAATAACAAATTATATTTTACACAAAAACAATAAAATTAGTTAGTTGTTAGTATTAAAATAAATATTAAATAAAAGTTAAAATGTTTGTTAATAAATAAAAACATAAACTTAAATAAATCACTCTTTTATTTATACAATAACAACTACAATTGGTGACCCCAGTTTGAACATTAATATATGTATTTAACATTTAAAAGTTACAAACATAAAGTGTTAATACGCTAAAACATTAATAAAAATTGTATAATTCAACATTAAAAAGTGTAAAAGTGTAACCAGTGTTGAACATTTTCATTCCACAAACATATTGTTTTAAATTTAGCTGAAACATTTTAAAATTGCTATAGTGGACATAACAAAAAAAACATTATATAATTTAAATTTTAAATATAGAAGTTGGTGTAATACCATAAAAATTACAATTAATCATTTCAATATTATATAAATGTTCGACACAACTGTACCAAAATTTCAAATAAAAATATTAATTATATGGTGAATAATAGATTACGTCATATCGTTCGATAATTGTACGTACATCATACGATATCAGCATATTTATATTGGTAATCATCAAGATCATCAGATTTTATTATCAATATTAAAATCATCGAGATCATCGTTTCATATTGTCAAGAATCAAATCATCAAGATCATCATATCAACGTATCAACAATTTATTTATTGATCATCGAGAATTTACAACAAAAATCATCAAAAGTATCATACTGCGAGCAACGATTTCAACATCATCATCATCCAACGAAGAAATACATCATTTGCAGCATACATTTTGTATTTTTTTTTTTCCAAGTAAAATTGTTTAAATTATTAAAAATATCATATTATATAAATTTTCAATATTAATATATCATATTAAAATAATAAAATTGCAAAAATAATTTTTGCAATCAATTTTTAATAGTCAAAAGAACTTTAATTAAAATTAGTAATAAAAATTTTAAGTGAAAAATGCCGAAACCAGCAAGAAAAAAAAACATAAAGTTAATGATGATACAATTGATAAAACAATTGATTCCAGTTCCAATATGGAGAGTGATTGTCTCTCGGATATCGAGAACGTGCAACAAATGCAGAACAACGATGAAGAGCAAAATTCTAATCTGGTACTACATGTAAGTAGAGTTAATTCAGCAGAGCACAACTCTTGGAAAATCATACAACCAAGAAAAATTTACTCAAATACTGACAACCACAACAAAGAATTTGAAAGGCAAATAAACAATCCAACGGATAATAATAATCGTTTCCAATTATAACAAAAATTAATAGAACATAATGAACAATCAAACATTGAAAATAATAATACTATACCTAATTTTAATATTAATAATAATAACACTAACAATACCAACATTGATAAAAATTTAGAAATTACTAATTTAAATAAAAATAAATTCTGCACACCAATAATAGTGACAGAAGCAAATTTAAAGCAAATTATTGAGTTTGTAAAAACTAAAATTGATATAAATAAGAATAACTTTAAAGTCATTAATAGCATATATAAAAATAAATGTAAAATTTTTGTGACTGACACGGGTCTACATAGAGTCTTATTAGAATACCTTCGCGAAAAAAATACGAAGGCCTATTCTTTTACACCAAAAGAACTAAAAGGTACAAATTTGATACTTAAAGGTCTAAATAAGACGTTTGACGAAACCGATATAGAAAATGAGCTAAAATCAATGTTTCCTAATATTAATTTCAAGAAAATTTGTAAGTTTTCTACTACAAACTTTTGGCCCTGCAGGCGCTAAACATTGGTTTTAGACAAAATCATACTGGATAAATTCCAATATGATTGTCCAAAAATGACCATATAAAAAAAAATTAATGTACAGCCAACAGGTTATGTTGGTACATTTCTCAATATAAATTGGGAACCTAAAATTTATATAAAAAAAAGAATAGAATTAATATTAACAAAAAATTTAAAATAATTACTTCTCCACTCCAGGAAATATCCGTACCCAAAATAAATGCCATTTTTGTATTTTTTTTATATAAACCAGAAAAAAAATAATGACAATTATAAATGTCATTTTGACATGATAATTGTGAATGTCTATTACACTTAGAATTAGATCGGGCAGGCCGTATTTTTGAATCGGTACAGGCGGATATGCGAAATTTCGAAAAGGGAAGGAAAAGAAAAGAAAAACGTGTTTCGGGGCTTCGGAAAAGAGATTTGGCAGAGAGTAGCGTGTGGTCTGCTGATGTAGTTTTTTTTTTAAATCATTTATAAAGAAAAAGTAGTTGGTATATGTAATATCACCAAAATTAAAAAAAAATAAAATAAAACCAGAGTACCATATTAAGAGTTAGTTGTGGTACGAAAAATCGAAGCGGTGCTGAAAATTTAAAATATTTCGGAAAGTCCGAAATATCAAAAAAAATATATATTGAAAAATGGAATTATTGGTGATGCAGGAAAATTATGGATCGACCGAGCTACAGGTCGACCGCGGAAACCGGAAAGAATTGGATGAGCTGGTTGGCGACTTGCTGGACGATCCCGAGAATTTTTTTTTGATTTATAACATCTGTAAAAAAATTATAAAAAAAAAAATAAAGTGGTGTTCCCACAGTGCTGGGTGTAAATTTTTTTTTAAAAAAAAGAAAAAAAAGTGTTTGATTTAGTAGAGTAGTTTTTTTTGCATTTTTAGTCGCAAATTTAATAGTAATTTTAAGTTTTTTTGTTATGATTGTTGAGTAGATTTTTTTTTTTTTTTTTTAATTTTATTGAAATATGTTTTTTTGGATTTTTTATTATGTTTAGTAGATAAGCTTGTTTTTTTTTTTTTTTTTGATTTTTAAGCGTATTAATTTTTTTTTGGTTCAGTATTGTGGTTAAATTAGTTTTTTTTTTTTTTGGTGCTAAATTTTTTTTGCTGGTGGTAGTTTTAGTGTTTTTTAATTATTACATAAACATTAATTTTTAGCCGGACTGCGCCAGACTAGTTGGGACAGCACCGTGCAGGAATTAAAAAAAGGTATGTTTTTTTTGTTAGTTTTTAATTATTGTTGGTGAGAAGACCAACCAATGAAAAAAAAAATTGAACTGCCAGCAGCAACGCTAATTAGTGTGCTAAATAAAATAGTGATTATGATTTAAAAATTTGATTGTTCAATAAATATTAGGAATTAGTTGAGAAAATCAAAACAAAATTGTTGCTATTTTTTTTTCATTTATTTATTTGCTATTTTTTTTGGTTGCTGAATTTTAGAAGGATTGATGACGTCGCCGCATTCCCTTTTCTCCCTTCCTATGTTTGATGATGATTTGATTTGCAGGTAGGATCGATTGGTTGACTCACGCCCCACAGATTGTGCTAAGCCGGCAAAAAGGAGGAAATCCCAATCGGTCCTTGAAACTTTCAAGGTTTTGTTTTGATACAAATTTGGTCTTGTTCTGTTGGTGGTCCGCGGTTGTGGATCACTCAAGACCTGGCGCCCACATAATTGAAAACCTTGGAAGTTTCTAAATCGCGTCTCCTCCGCAATATGTGGTGACTCAGGAATCACCCTGTAACATTTCTTACAAAACTCATTTAACATATTAGTTACAATAATTTGTTGTAGCTAAATGAGTTAGCAACAGCTTAGAATCTAACTTAACATCAATTATCATTGCACATTTGGCAAACGCCGATTGGTTAGTTGCATTCAGCAATTAACCAATTACATGATAATAGATAATAAAAACGAACTTCACAGCTTAGTTTTTTTTTTCAGTTGGTTATCAAGATTCTTACGCGATAGTTTGAAATTAAATAAAATTATTTTCCTCGATAAGAAGTTAAATACAAAGTTAAATAACAAATTATATTTTACACAAAAAAAAACAATAAAATTAGTTAGTTGGTAATATTAAAATAAATATTAAATAAAAGTTAAAATGTTTGTTAATAAATAAAAACATAAACATAAATAAACTTAAATAAATTTAAATAAATTTAAATTTTACAAAGTTAAATAACAAATTATATTTTACACAAAAACAATAAAATTAGTTAGTTGTTAGTATTAAAATAAATATTAAATAAAAGTTAAAATGTTTGTTAATAAATAAAAACATAAACTTAAATAAATCACTCTTTTATTTATACAATAACAACTACAATTGGTGACCCCAGTTTGAACATTAATATATGTATTTAACATTTAAAAGTTACAAACATAAAGTGTTAATACGCTAAAACATTAATAAAAATTGTATAATTCAACATTAAAAAGTGTAAAAGTGTAACCAGTGTTGAACATTTTCATTCCACAAACATATTGTTTTAAATTTAGCTGAAACATTTTAAAATTGCTATAGTGGACATAACAAAAAAAACATTATATAATTTAAATTTTAAATATAGAAGTTGGTGTAATACCATAAAAATTATAATTAATCATTTCAATATTATATAAATGTTCGACACAACTGTACCAAAATTTCAAATAAAAATATTAATTATATGGTGAATAATAGATTACGTCATATCGTTCGATAATTGTACGTACATCATACGATATCAGCATATTTATATTGGTAATCATCAAGATCATCAGATTTTATTATCAATATTAAAATCATCGAGATCATCGTTTCATATTGTCAAGAATCAAATCATCAAGATCATCATATCAACGTATCAACAATTTATTTATTGATCATCGAGAATTTACAACAAAAATCATCAAAAGTATCATACTGCGAGCAACGATTTCAACATCATCATCATCCAACGAAGAAATACATCATTTGCAGCATACATTTTGTATTTTTTTTTTTCCAAGTAAAATTGTTTAAATTATTAAAAATATCATATTATATAAATTTTCAATATTAATATATCATATTAAAATAATAAAATTGCAAAAATAATTTTTGCAATCAATTTTTAATAGTCAAAAGTCGCATGACACATTCTCATGATATATTTTTTTTAATATTGAAGTCGTATTCCGCATAGATATATTTGAAAATTTATATAATATAAAATTTATTAATGGTAATAAATATATCCTTATTACATATTGATTATATTAAAATTATAATTTAATATAATATAAAACATATAATAAAATTCATATTTTTCTATATTAAAAGTAAAATTTATATATTATATACCAAAAAAAAAAATGTATCATACATTTATATATATTATTTTTTTTTTTATAAAATTGAATACAAAATAATTAAATTATATACACAAAAAAGAATTTTTTTTTTTTGCATATAAAATATATTTATTGTTGCCTTTTATCGAGAATATAATTTTAAAATTTATTGGGCCCGTCCAAAAATTACATATAATTTTGGTATTATTTTCGGGTTATACAAATATCACGTTACAGATAAAAAATAAATTATTACTTCATAAATATGTTTAGTTTTTTGGCGACTTTTGAGTGACATTACATATTATATCGATTTATTACGTGGGAAACAATTTATTTTGATTAGTTTACGATTTTTTTTTTCTATTATTTTAACACTATCATACCTAACGAAACAGTTGGTAAAAATCCTAAACCAAACACAAGTGCCGGTGAAAATGACCGTCAAAATAATATAAATACGTCACAGGTAAATGAAGCTCAAATTAATTCGGTGCGCGTGAAATTACCACAATTTTGGCCAGCAAATCCTACGACTTGGTTTATTCAGGCTGAAGCTCAATTTGAAGCATATTGTATTACAAACGACGATACGAAATATTGTCTTGTAATAACCGCATTACCACCAGAATCTTGTGACTCGATTATCGACATTTTATCCGATCCACCTGTTACGAATCGTTATAGCAACGTCAAATCGGAATTAATTAAACGCCATTCTGTTTCAGAAACAAATCGTTTAGAGACGTTGATCGCGAAAGCAGATATCGGGGACAGAAGCCCATCCGAACTTTTAAGTTCCAGGAAACAATTGTCGGGACAATCATTTAATGACACTATAGTAGTATATGGGGCGCTTGAGTATGGGAACCAAATTGCGTGGGTGCGTGGGTGCGTGGGAGGTGTGATTTTAATGTGTTTTTAATGGGTGTTAATGGGTGTTGTTAATGGGTGTTGTTAATGGGTGTTGTTAATGGGTGTTGTTAATGGGTGTTGTTAATGGGTGTTGTTAATGGGTGTTGTTAATGGGTGTTATCAATGGGGGTGTGCGGCGCGCGCCGCTTTTTTTGGTTCTCTTCTTTGTGTTCTTCTTTCTCGTGTCATGGTTGAGTGGATATTGTGTATATGCCTTTTCGCTTGAATGATTTTGGTTTTCTTCTTTGTCCTCGTGTCATGGTTGAGTGGATATTGTGTATATGCCTTTTCGCTTGAATGATTTTGGTTTTCTTCTTTGTCCTCTTCTTTCTCGTGGATATTGTGCCTGCGGTTGAGTGGATGCTGCTGGTATGGAATTTTTTTTTAAAAAAGAAAAAGTGTACTTTTGAGATTTGAACTGGGGAACGTGGTGTTTTATAAGTCTGCGCTCTACCTACTGAGCTACCGACTTGTTGGAAAATCTGCATCTTATTGCTAATATGAACGTGAAAAATAGAATTGATGGTTTTTAAAAAAAACATTTTGGTTCCAACTGGATTTGAACCGTGAATGTTTCTATTTTGCTAAATAAGAAATGTTTGGACATGATTGCACATATATTTATATATCGAAACATGTTTACTCTTGTTAAATCAAAAATGTACACTTGATATATATATATTTTTGGAGTTAATATATAAGTTTTATTTATAGTTTTTACTCAGTGTGTGTAATGTTGTTGACTACCGTGGATATAGAAGTAATTTCTACTTTTTTAAAAGAATATAAACTGTTACTCGATATTGAAAATATAAAAAAATTAGAAAATCTTGAGGAGAAACTGAAATTATTAAATGAAAGCGGAGTAAAAAAATCACAATTTGGTCTACATTATAATTCTTGTATTTGGTCTGATGATAAGTCAACATCAGGGCCTGATACATGTATTTGTGTATCAATAACCTTTAGATATAGAGAAGTGTTAAAAGTAATAAGAAATTTTAAAAATCTGCTGTATAGAATGCAAAATTTAAGTTTATGAACATGTTACCATTTATACACCCTTTCACCATGATTATAGCAGGGCCTTCGGGATGTGGAAAAACAACTTTTGTTTGTAATTTAATACTACGACATATGGAATTAATCAAACCGAACATAACCAAAATAATCTGGTGCAATCCAGAATTAGGCGCTGTACCTGGAAATTTGCCTTTTGAAAACATTGAATTTTTAAGTAATATACCAGAGCAAATTACTAATGAAAATAATGACAACATTTTAGTGGTGTTGGACGATTTAATGCTCGAGACATATAATAAACAAGTATGCGAGTTATTTACAAAGGGGTCACACCACAAAAATTTATCAATCATTTTATTAATACAAAATATTTTTCACCAAGGTAAATACTGTCGTGATATATCGTTAAATGCTAAATACTTGGTTTTATTTAAAAATCCGCGTGACAAATCTCAGATCGCACCTTTAGCGCGTCAAATTTTTCCAGAAAAAACAAGAGAATTTATGAGAGTATATAATGAAGCTACGTCAGCACCTCACGGTTATATCGTGTTAGACTTAACACAGAACATCAATGAATTATACCGTATACGAAATAATATATTTGAAAAAAATTACTGTGTTTGCTATTGCACATCAAATGATTTAAACAACATAGTTTACTGTGAAAAATATGAAACGATTGAAAAGAAACCAACATATATTACATCTTTTAAAAAAATCTAACAAAAAACTGCGTAATAGTGTATTAAAGACATGTGATGATGATGTTATAAAGGCAATAATTGAAATTGCAATTAATACTTTAAACGGGAATAACCAAGCTCCGAAAAAAATTATTTCATTTTTAAAAAAACATAAAAATACAATTCGCTGCTTAGCCAGTACTAAAAAAAGTTTGAAAGCAAAACGACGAATACTTATTCAAAAAGGAGGCTTTTTACCTGTTTTAATTGGAACAGTGTTATCAGGAATTATTGGAAAATTAATAAGTGATTATCAGTCAAAAAATGAATAATATGCAGCGTATGATAGTTATACCACCCGAAGTTTTTTTAAAATTTAAAAAATTATTGCATGATGAAAATAACATACATATTTTAAATCAAAATATGGAAAAGCTTTTACATAATAAAGCTCTAAATCCTATTCAGAAATGGTACATGTTAAGACAAAACTTAATAAAATATAATAATCAAAAAAGAACAACACCTACTGATTATGTTAAAAAAAACCATTTTACTACAACAGGTAAAAATGTTGAAACCCAAACTAAATTTAAATTACAGAAAGACAAAGAAACACAATACGAATCTGAAATACAACAACAAAAAGATTTTGACAATATTAAACAAGATGATGATGATGTTTTTTACTTTGATCCCGTAAAAGAACAACAACGACAACCACAGTCACAAATACATTTTGAAGATAGTGATGTAGATATGGAATTTGGAATGGATGATGACGATGCAGCTGACCTTGCTTTTACACAAGCATTACCCAATGAACGTTTAAGCAGAAGATTATCTTCAACACCAAATGTGAGAATGTATGAAACAAATACAGGTGATATTATTTCAGTTGCACTACCTGATAAATCACCTACACAATCGCCTATAAATACAAGACAACGTCTGCATACAATTGGTTCATATATAAGACCTAGCATTTTATCAAAATATCCTGAGGAGCGAAATGTAAATAAACGAAAACAATTACCAATAAATAAATCACCACCTAAACAATACAAGTCGAATTTTACACCACCTCTTTGGACTTCTTATAAATAAGACACAAAATTAAAATATATGGCACTAGCAACTATGAATTCAAGAGATGATTTTTACATCACGTTATTTAGTAATGATTCAATTAATTTTTTTCCTGATAATACACTCTCAACTTTTGAAAATAGAATACCAACACATTTAGATTTAACTAAAGCTGATTGGAAGGTTGGTCTTTCGGAAATTTATGTTAACGACTATCTACAAACAGATACTTATGAAAAAGTAAAATCAGCTACTATTTCACTAGGTACCCATGAGGTTACCGTAGGTAGAAATAGAGAAATAGTTAAAAAACGTATGGGATATACATTTTACCATGACGATGATTCAAGATTTAAGTTTGATGATTGGAAATCAAATTTTTTACCAACACTTATTAACAATATCACACCATTGGGCGAATATACGCGCGCTGAAGTTTTACAAGAATTTTATAATGAAGTCCTTGTCACATTATTAGACGACACCACCTATAAGGGTACTTACACTCCCGTTACCGCAGCTAATCAACTTAAAATGATACGTATAGCAAGATCTTTTAACAAAGAAAGTTTTTTTTTAAAACCAAATTTTGAATATACTATACCAACTTTGATAAAAGAACTCTTTCAGCAAAAACAAAATATACATTTACTGAAAAGCACAATAGTGGATTTGTTTAAAATTGCTTTTCAATCATATGATGATCAAAAAAGAGGTATGATGCTAGTATATACTGATATAATTCAACCGGAAATTTTTGGAAATAACAAAATACGAGCTTTGCGTGCAGTAAATATTGATAATTGTAGAAGACAAAACAATATAGAGTTTAAAAATATACAATATGTTCCGCTAGCAAAAAATAATTTTGAGACCATAGGCATTAATATTTCCGATCAGTACGGTAAGAAAATTGATTTTGTACCAAATTTCTATCCAACAAAAATTGTTTTACATTTTAAGAGATTTTAATAAAAAAAAAGTATATAAATAAAACTGTTTCATAAGACTTTGTTATCGTTTTATTCAAACATGCACAGCGAATACATTAAATACTACCAATCTCAGGCTGGTGGTAATATAAATGAAATAGGACCACTATTACAATCATATCAACGAATTCAACGAGGTCGTGGTCTTGGAAATTTATTTGCAAGTTTATTTCGTTATCTTAAACCTTCATTGGTCGCAGGTTTAAATTTACTTAAAGACGAGGCTTTAAAAACTGGCGCCAATATTTTGTCTGATATAGCGTCAGGAGCGAATCCAAAAGAAGTATTTCAAGATCAAGCTAAAGCAGGTATAAAAAATTTAAGAACTTCAGCAATAAACCAATTACATTCAATGTATGGTAGTGGTAGAAAAAGAAAACGTGTTAGTAAAAAATTAGCACAGATAAAAAGAAAACGTAAAACTATAAAAAGACACGTAAAATCAAAATTATATTCAATTAGTAAAAGGCGTCGCATAGGAAAGATAAAAAATAAAAAAAAACAGCGTGTTTTAGACATTTTTAATTAAAATGGTTGTTGAATGTATGAAATCAGAACTGGATCTTTTTACCGTGCCACCTATACAAACAAGTATTTTACGCTCTGAAGAGGTTGTCTATAATCCATTAGCTTCGTTAGATGCTTCGCCTTCTACAATAGAGTTTGTCTCACTCGGTCATGGTGATACATACAGAGATTTATCTTCAACTTATATTAAATTTAAAGTTCAGATTTTAAAAAGTGATGGATCAAGATGGAATAATGATAAAACAGGCACAGGAGCTGATCTAAAAGTTGTACCACAACCAGGTGTGGTAAACAATTTATTACATTCAATGATTAAACAAGTAAATGTCACATTAAATGGAAAGAATGTAACACCTTCCGATTCGTTTTATCATTATAAAGCATATTTAGTTTCTTTATTAAGTTACGGCCAAGATGCTGGAAATACTCATTTGGAAGGATCGGGGTGGGAAATGGATAAGCCAAATGTTCATGATTATAATAACACTGGATCCAAAGCAAGACAAAAAAAATTTAATAATTCTAATATTGTAGAGCTAATGGGAAAATTACATGTAGATTTTTTCAACACGCCTACTTTACTATTAAACAATGTTGATGTGAGAATTTCATTAACATTAGAAAAACCAGATTTTTATTTATTTTGCGCTGATTCGGAAGAGAGTTTTTTAAAAATTCATGAAGCATCGCTATACATGAAGCACGTTACAGTCAATCCTAACATTTTGTTGGCTCATAATACTATTCTTGCAAAGACCAATGCAAAATATCACTTCAAAAGAGGCGAATTAAAGACATTTACAATACCAGCAAATACCTCAAACATTTCACTTGATAATGTATTTATTGGTCAGTTACCAAACACATTATTATTTTGTATGGTAAACAATGATAATTTTAATGGAAAACGATCAAAAAATCCATTTCTTTTTGATCACAATAATTTAACACAGTTTGTACTATACGTAAATGGTGTACAAATACCCAACTCACCAATTGAAACAGATTTTTCTTCACTATGTTGTAATACTAGAGCTTATTTAACATTGTTTAGAGGTACAGGAATACACCATTCTGACAAAGGTCATCAAATAACAAAAGAGCTTTTTGGAAAAGGCTATACAATATTAGCTTTTGATTTATCACCCGATGGTTCAGATAATGAAACATGTCAAAACCTGTTAAATCAAGGTACAGTAAGAATTGAGGCAAAATTAGGCAATTCATTATCATCAACATTAACATGCATTGTCTATGGTGAGTTTGATGCCTCATTAGAAATTGATAAAAATCGAAATGTTTACACAAATTTATAAATATAACCGACAAGAAATAATTTTTTTATTATGCCTGCGATCGTAAAAGGTGGTAGAACATGAAAAATAATAAATTACCATCATATGCCTTAGTGGACATATCTTTTGCCTGCGATAAATTAATTACTTTTGGGCATAAAGTAAGCATTGCAGGAATTGAAGAATCAAATAAATCAGTACACTACGAATACAAATATTTATACCCAACATCAAAAATAAATGCAGAACAACACAATTACATAACAAATGGTAATTTATACAACGATAATATAACTCAAGCTATAAATAAAAAATTAAACAAATTTGATGTGTTATTGGTTAATGGTAAAGACAAAAAAGAGTTTTTATTTCACTATGTAAAGTGTACAACCAAAATTTACGATATTTCAAACCTAACAGATCAGCATGAATACACAACAGATTGCAAAAATTCTTCGGACGAATAAATACACCAAAACTTGTTTTAGAGGCGTGTATGCTTTTAATCGTATACCAAAACATATAAAAAAGAAACCATTTTGTATTGTTGTAAATTCAGATCCAGACACAAAACCTGGCTTACATTGGTTTGCGTTAAATTTTCCAAAAGAAGGTTGTGCCGAATATTTTGATTCTTATGGAGATCAAACAATAAAAACAAATATTATAAAAAAAATCAATCAAAATTCAAGGCAGAAATGTTTTATAAAAAACAGAAAACGCATACAAGCAGACAATTCAACTGTATGTGGATATTATTGCTGTGTCTTTTTATATTTTCGATGTAGAGGAATATCGCTGCAGGAATTTTTAAAAAAATTTAGCTCTAAGAATTTTATTCGCAATGATAAGTTAATTTTAGAAATGTTTTATAAAATTTTCAAATTTTGATCTTATATGTATAATAATAAGGAAACATTTATAATTTTTTAAAGAAATGTCAATAAAAGAACTAAAAATCAAATCAAATATGTTTTTTTATTTATTTTTATTTTTCAGCACATAACAAAGGTATTTCTACAAAAAGTTTTGAAAAATTAAACGAAGTATTAAATTTGGGTAAAAACAAATGTTCTTGCATTAATTTTTTAACATTATAAATTTCACATTTTTTGTTATATTCAGACACATAATCTTTTACATATATTTCATTTATATAATTAAAATATGCATGACTGGTTATAAAATCCCTGATTTCGTTGACCTGCCTCCATTCCTTGTCGTCTAATAAAAATGTTAAATTATGAATTTCGTCATCATTGCAAATATTTTGCACGAACATAATCCAGAGACTATAACAAAATTTCATTGGTGATTTACCAAATTTGGAAATTACCACTATTGGTTTTAATGTAGTTGGATGAAAACCAGATGAAATTTTTGCTGTAAGCTCCTCGTTCAAAAAAAAATGATACGCAAGAAGTAAATTACCAGAATCTTTGCAATTAGGTGTTTCCATTTTGACAATAAAATTATAACTAATCAAAAATAACAAAAGAACCATATATTTTTCTTAAAAATTAATTTTATTGTATTTTAACATATACATGTACATATTAAAACAATTATTTAAAGCACATCTCTTTAAATTTTGTTGTTCTACGGAGTGCACTACACAAAATGTAGTGTAATGTTGTAATTCGGATAATTTAGGTAAAATAAGAGTTAGATCAGTAATTTTAGTTGTTTTTGGTAGATATTTAACAAGAATATCTTTTTTCTGTTTTCCCTTAACAAAAACATTAAAGTGTTCAAGATTTTTAAATATACATGGTAAAGTGTTATATTCTATAACGCCGCTTTCCCATTCCAGGCCGTTTATGTTATCTTTGTTGTATTCATTTTGCTGTAAAATGTCCTGCTTCAGTTCTTGTTTACGGTATGGTGGTTTAAACAAATAAAACGTTGGTAATAAAGATCCCTGCTGTAGTGTAGCCATTTCTTTTATAAAAAATTGTCTTCCATTACCAACTACGAATTGAAAATCAACAAAAATTATTGTTTTCTGCATTTTAAATAACAACCTATAACTTTGAAAAAGCTTATATAACTGAGCTTAATTTAGTAATTCAGTTAGTTACAAACTGTCAATATGAGTAAAAAGTCAATTGTAAATGAGCTACATAAGCAGGTGAGAATAAATTTTAAGAGACGAAGTGTTAAACAAAAAGGAATTAATGACACCTGGCAGATTGATCTGGTAGAAATGATACCTTTTGCAAAATTTAACAGAGGTTATAAATATCTATTAACCGTAATTGACATTTTCACAAAATTTGCGTACGCTGAACCAGTTAAAACTAAAAGCGGTAAAGATGTAACAAATGCATTACAAAAGATTTTAGATAGAAGTAAAGTGTCACCAAAAAATATACATTCAGATCAGGGAAAGGAATTTTTTAATTCACATTTTCAAAGTTTGATGAAAAAATTAAATATAAATCATTATCATACATATTCAAAGCTGAAAGCTTCAATTTGTGAACGTTTTAATAAAACATTAAAGAACCATATGTGGAAACAATTTAGTATACAAGGTACTTATGCTTGGCTTTCAATTTTGGATAATATAATACATAAATACAACCATACATGGCATCGAACTATAAAAATGAAACCGTACCAAGTAACAAAGGAAAACGAACAACGTTTATTAAATACAATTTTCAATAAACCCAAATTATACATAAAACCAAAATTAAAACTCAATGACTTTGTACGTATTAGTAAAATGAAAGGAATTTTTCAAAAAGGTTACACACCCAATTGGTCAACAGAGATTTTTAAAATATCAAAAGTTAATTTAACAAACCCTGTAACATATTTTTAATTGATTATAAAAAGCAACCCATTTTGGGTACTTTTTATGAATATGAATTACAAAAAACAAAATATCCTGATAGTTACCTTGTTGAAAAAATAATTCGACAAAAAGGAAATCAAGTTCTGGTTAAATGGCTTGGGTTTGATGACACACATAATTCATGGATTGACAAATACGATATTTTAAAATAAATATTCCATTTTATTTCTTAATATTGAAATTAAAATGTACGAAAAAGAAATTACAAATTTTAATTATATGTAATTTATATTGATATTAACAATAATAAAAAATTGTATGTTTTAATTAATTTTTATTAATTTATTTATTTATTTTTATTTAACATTTTTTATAGCCGTAAGGTACAGAATTATAATCATCTAAAAATTTTCGTTTTTTAGATACAGGTTGGTACTTTTTAATTTCAGGAACAACAATTACATTATGTTCTTTAGTTCTACGGAACATATTTGATAAAATTTTAACTGGTTCTTCGTTTTCGTTACTTATTATCATATTTTTAATAATATCGAAATTTATTAATTGTAAATTTCTGTGATTTAAGCAGATACCTTTAACTTTACAGGTAGTTTTATAATTGTTTTCAAAAGTTGAAAAAACTTTAAAAGCATAATTTTTTGGTCCACCGCTTACAAATTCAGTTATATAGCTACCAGGTCCATAATCACCTTCTAGCTCATCCGTCATATCACCAACAAAATTTCCTGTAGGGGGGTTGTATAAATCTGGTTTACTGATATAAATAACTGAGTCTGTATCGTAATAAAGCACTCTGTTGTCAAGTTTTTCCAAATAACTGTACAATTTAATTCTTGCCTGAGCTGTGGTATACGCTGCTATGCAGACATTTGCAGTTAACAAACCATGACTCTCTTCATCAATAGGCTTCCAGTTGACTATTACAGTTTTTTCGTTAATCGGTTGTATGTTGTTTATTATTGTTAGAGGATCTGAAAACATTTCAAATAGCTCTTCTGGTTTATTTAAAATTGTTGTTTTCGGTAAATTTTCACGCTGTCCAAATTTTCCCCAAAATGAATTTAAGATTAATTTCGCTACTGATCTAAGACCGTTATTTTTTGTTATTGAGTTTATATCTAATTTAATATTTTCATTTTTTAAAAAATCTTCAATATATTTTAATTTATCTTCATCTGTTGAACAATCTGCTGGAAAACCTGAAGCAGATTGCTTCATTTTGATAAATCTGTTCATCATGTCTACAAAAAGACCATCAGAATCTTTAGTGTACTGTTGAATTTTATACTCCCATATTTCATAAATTTCTAATATCTGATAATTTTTTTCTATTGCTTTATTAACTTCATCAATGACCCAAGTTCCTGTTAATGCTTTTTGGTCGTCATTGTGTGTGCATTCGCCAGTAAAAAATTCATCTGAACAACTATTACACAAGGTGAATATCAATTTGTTGTTCTGCTTTATAGGTAAAACTGGATGATATAAATTAATATGTGGTAAAACTTTACATTTTATCAACCCATCAGTTTGCTGTAGAATAATATTTTTACATATATTATTTCCAACATGGAGTTTTGGATGACCTATTGGAAATTTACCATATTTACAAACCCACGGATATAAAGAACAAATATCGATGTATTTAATTTTTTCATTTGTTTGACATTTATAATATGTTCTTGTGTTACCTGTTCTACCTCCATAAAATGCATCTCTAGGGTTTAATGGTAATGAATTTAATATGGGGTGCGACTTTAAATATTTCATGTTTTTGTTTACTTTTAAATTTTTTCGAAACTTGCATTCCCACATTTCCAAAAGTTCATAACCACTAGATTTTAAATGCAGTGCTTTGCTAATAGTTGATTCATATCGTGTATTCAACGTTTCATTTGAGTTTTTATATAAAACATTATCACGATTGTATTTAAAACACCCAGGATGACCATGATAATAACAACCATAAAACTCAAAAATTTGATTGGTTTCCTTACAAAAGCCATCAACTTTAACACCCTGGATGATAATTTCTTTTCCATTTAAAGCATGTTGTATTTTTATATTTCTCTCTTTTTCTTCATGTAATAACCATTGTATCGCTATTTTTGATTGACCATTACTTTCATGATAATTATTTTTTGGTATAATGCTTATTGTATTAGGTTTCAAAAAATTGCGTCTAAAAACCAGATTACAAGTTGATGCTATCGTACATGCTTCAGTAAATGGACACACATTGCATTCATTTAACAACAGCTGACGAAATTTTAAGCAAGTCTCGGTTAAAATAATCACATCGTTTTGGCAGTATGAAACTAGTTCATTTTGCATATTAAAAATTTTATTTCTATTTTCATCATACCATTTTAAAAAAATCTCTCTTTCTGCACTTTTCATTGAATCACAATTGTAATATTTAATATCAGGTAATAATCCAATATATTCAGCATTTTCCAACGTGTTAAAAATGTGTGGGAAATAACCTTTTTTAGAAGTTGTTTGTAAATCAAATGCTTTTGGTAATTGTGAAAGTGCCATTGGAAAATAGTTTAAAGAGTCAATAAATTTTATATTTTTAAAAGACATCATCACAATTTTAGTCCCCTGCATTATTAATTGAGGTGTAATGTCTGTATTTACCAATATATTGTGTAAAATAAATTGATGATCAAAAGATTTTCCGTTATGAGCAATAACGGTGACTTTTTTAAATTTCTTACTCATCAGAATAATTTCGTTTAAAAATTTATTTATTATATTTTCCTTATGAATAACTTCACGAAAACCACATTTTTGGCAGAAGTATAAATTATTTAAACTGATGCAAACATCACAACGTTTGCTATACACGCACAAATTTGGCTCGTGAAGTTTTATATAGCCTATATCATTTTTATTGATACATTTTTCTTGTCTCGTTTCTAAATCATAAAATATAAACAATATATCTTTTAATATCGGTACTCGTTTATCAAGCTTTATAAAGCATTCATGTTCTTTTAAAACGGTTGATTGGCATGTCTTACAAAAGTATTCACCACAATTGTGATTTTTGTTTTTCTCTACTTTATAAGTTTTTAGACACAAAAAGCAACGATTTATTGTGTTGCAGATATTTTTACTATTTGAGCTAGACGTCAAATGGTTATTATAACATAGCTGGTTTTTAAAATAGCGATTGCATATGTTACACATAAGTTTTGTACTATCCTGTTTACAAAAAGGTGATAGTTGACAGCATAAACATTTTTTGATGCAGTTGTGGGAATTTTTGTGATTGTACGGCGTATTACAAAAGGTGCAGAAATAACTACAACAAAACGCTGCTGTTAATGAAGTTATTACATTAAAGTGATTTTCGTGGTACAGCAAATCTAATCTTTTTCCATCCTCATTTCCTTGAAACACAATTTCACGGCCTTTACAACCATATTTAAAAACAGTAATTTTGTAATCTGTTAAAAAAGCCTGAAATTTATTTAATTCTTCTATTCCGCCCCCTGCACCAGGTATATTTATTTTTGCTTTTTTTAACATCTCTGAAGTTAGTTTAGTCTGCAATTTTTTAGTGTCTTTTCTTATTAGAGCTTTTTCTTTAACATTATCTATTACAGCCATAGCGACAACTAACGCTCTTGGTAAACATAAATTATCTGTATTATTTATTGTAATAATACCTCTACGTTTAATACATTCTTCATTAAATGTAAAATATTTTGAGGTTCTTCCATTTCCTTGTGGCATACGCACAGATGTTACAGTTAAGCAAAAATTATCTGTACTTAAGCCTTCAGATTTACTTTGGAAAACTTTACTTATCAGATTCCATAAATCTTCAGTGGATACTAAACTAGCTGCCCTAAAACTGATCCACCCCGGTCCTCGCTGTTCAAAACTATCCCCGCAAAAACTTATTCCGACCTGATCAGTAGGTAAAAGATCACGTGTTGAAACATATACCACTTCCTCAATGGCTGATTTAATCCAATTTATTGGATCTTTGTCTACAGGTATCTCGTTTATGGTAAATTCAACCCTTTTAGCACATAAATTAAAACGTTTGAGAAATATATCCGATTCACTTTTAATAGAAATTAACGACATTTTTACCCGACACAAAATTAACTGTTGTAAAGCTTGTAACAAACTAAAGTTTTAAGTCATGGTAGATGTTTTTATATAAAGATTTAATTAATATAAATCTTATCTTAAATATTTACATGCACAAAGATGCATTTTTGTAAAGTTGAATATTTCGTTTAATAAAAATTATTTTTCACATTCTCTGAACCATAACTAATAACTAAGAAATCAAAAATCAATTAAAAAAGGAACCAGAAAATATTATTTTTAAATTTTTGTATATTGTTAATTGTTTTATGTATATTGTTTTATATATATATATATATATATATATATATATATATATATATATATATATATAAATCTTATCTTAAATATTTACATGCACAAAGATGCATTTTTGTAAAATTGAATATTTCGTTTAATAAAAATTTTGGCAAATTTAAAATTATTTTTCACATTCTCTGAACCATAACTTTGATTAGTGCTTAGGTACAGTAAATATTTATATTACAAAATTAAAACTAAGAAATCAGAAAATCGATTAAATTAATGTACCAGAAAATATCAGCTTTAAATATTTTGTATGTATGTACATATATTTTATTCATAAATGTTCAGCATTTTTGAATTTGCTCTTCGGGGTACAGGAAATACTTAAATTTAAAAAAATAAGAATTGAATAAAATATTAAAATACTGTGAACCAATTTACCAATTTGATAAACCACAAAATTTTTTCATTAAATATTTATATTAAAATTTGTATAAATACAGTAAAATTTTATATATTGATATCAGTTGATTTGTAGTCTAAAGAAGTAACGTTTATCAAATCTTTAAAAATGGTAAGTATTTTTGAAATTTAATATTATTATTTTATATTATAATATTATATATATATTTTATATTTCTAGAGTTTCACGGATAATTTCGAGAAAAATGCAGCAGGAGACTCCAATACAAACTACACCAAATTAGACGATTTATTCCAAAATAAGGCGTATGTTGTTCACAAATTTAAATTTGTGAAAACGCCTTTTGGAAACCAGGTAGCCGTCAACATACAGGATATGGTATCGGAAAAATTATCCAGCGTCTTTTTACCACAAAGAATATCTGCTTCTATTACCTCAGAGGCAGAAATACAGGAGCTAAACAACAAAGGGTATTACCTAATCTTCAAAGGACGGGATCCAGCACGGAAAAATATGGCGATTATCAAATTTACAACCCATCTGGACTCTCAAAAACATTTTTAATTATAGAATATAATGTATTATAATCAAAATATTAATATTTACAAGTTTATAAATAAATATTTTGTTAAAAGATTCAAATTGTATTTTTTAGTTTTTTCTTTGGACTTTTTTGTTCTGTTGTTCTAACTCACACACACACACACAAAAAAGAAAAATACAATTCTCTCAATTTCGTTTTGCTTTTTTGTATATTTTTGTATAGTTTAGAATTTTTTGTCCGTTTGAAAATTTGTATATGTTTTGCGTTTGAAAAACAATTCAAAACTAATAATTAATTAATGTTTTAGAATTGCATTTGGAATAGCTGCTGTAATCTAATATATTTTTTTTAAAAAAAATGCATTTTATGAAATAAATGCAAGTTTGTGCTATTTTGATTATCATAAGTTTTTTAAAAAATAACAAGTAAGAAAAATATTATTGTCTGGATTTCTATCTTGAAATTTTATTACTTTATTAATAAATAACATTTGATAATTTTCGATCCAATTTTTTATAATTGTATTTTAGGTCATTGCGTAATTTGATTATGCTATTTTTAAATAAAAATAATTTCAATTATTTTGCAGTTTCATGAAAACTTTAAAATATTGTTTGAACTTTGTATTTGCAATTTAATTATGTACTTTGATAATAATCAATAAAAAAACAATCTAATTCTACAATATCATCACGTAGTTTTAGTTATGATATTTTAGAAATTAACAAACAATAGATTTTGCTCTAATTTTTACAATATTATTGTTATATATCAGGTCCAAAAATATGTGTAATTTGCCGTGTTCCATAAATCTATGTATATTGTAAATATGCAGGATTTGTATATCCCAACAATATAGTTTTAAAAATTGTTTATATATGTGCAATCATGTCCAAACATGAAAATATTTCTTATTAAAACATTCACGGTTCAAATCCAGTTGGAACCAAAATGTTTTTTAAACCATCAATTGTAAAAGTTCATCTAAGCAATAAGATGCAGATTTTCCAACAGTCGGTAGCTCAGTAGGTAGAACGCAGACTTATAAAACACCACGTTCCCCAGTTCAAATCTCAAAAGTACACTTTTTCTTTTTTAAAAAAAAATTCCATACCAGCAGCATCCACTCAACCGCAGGCACAATATCCACGAGAAAGAAGAGGACAAAGAAGAAAACCAAAATCATTCAAGCGAAAAGGCATATACACAATATCCACTCAACCATGACACGAGGACAAAGAAGAAAACCAAAATCATTCAAGCGAAAAGGCATATACACAATATCCACTCAACCATGACACGAGAAAGAAGAACACAAAGAAGAGAACCAAAAAAAGCGGCGCGCGCCGCACACCCCCATTGATAACACCCATTAACAACACCCATTAACAACACTCATTAACAACACCCATTAACAACACCCATTAACAACACCCATTAACACCCATTAAAAACACATTAAAAATCACACCTCCCACGCACCCACGCAATTTGGTTCCCATACTCAAGCGCCCCATATACTACTCACTATAATAAAAAATGTATGGCTTCGGAATCTGCCGCAAGTCATACACGTCGCGTTAGTAGCGGTAGGCGATAAGCCGCTTAGTGAATTAGCTGATATAGCTGACAAAATTTATGAAGCGCAGCAAAGTACCAGCGTTTTTTCAATTACCGATAATAAACCGTCAGTTCAGAACACCGACAACTCTGATTTTAACGCGCGTTTATCTAGAATTGAAGCTATGATATCTAGACTCGACGCCGGTTATAGATAGATCGCGCAACGTAAACCATTCTAGATCGCGATATAATAATAATAATCAATCGAATCGTCAACGCAACGCGAGAAGTAATTCAAGAAACCGTCAAACTCATTCTGTTTCATCCGAACAACAACATTTATGTTGGTACCATAGAATTCTCGACAATTTTATCGGAATTTCCCGAACTGTCACAACCTCCGAATTATTTTAAAGATGTTAAGCATACGGTAGTACATCACATCGTTACGAAAGATCAACTCCCATTCGCGAAACCACGACGACTAGACCCAGCAAGACACAACGCCGCTAAAAATGAATTTAATATAATGGTTGAAACTGGGATCTGTCAACCATCGTCTTCTCCAGTTTCATCTCCATTACACATGGTGCGAAAGAAAAATAATACGGATTGGCGACCGTGCGGTGACTATCGTCGTTTAAATGCCGATACAATTCCCGACCGGTATCCAATCCCGCACATTCAAGATTTTGCAATGCGTTTAGATGGTGCTAAGATTTTTTCAAAAATTGATTTAATTCGAGCGTATCATTTAATCCCAGTAGCGGAGGAGGACATTCATAAAACGGCTATCACAACGCCTTTCGGTCTTTTCGAATTTCGACGTATGCCATTCGGACTACGTAATGCGGCGCAAACTTTTCAGCGGTTTATGAACCAAGTTTGTCGAGGATTAGATTTTGTTTTCGTTTATATCGACGACATCCTCATTGCATCGAACGACCCGCAAACGCATAAAAAGCATCTTCGGCAATTATTCCAAAGATTGTCGGAATACGGGATTACGATTAATCCTTCTTAATGTACTTTTGGTGTTACGGAGCTGAGTTTTTTAAGTCATCGCATTACTGCTGAAGGAATTTCGCCTTTAGAAGACCGGGTTGAAATTATTAAAACTTTTCCTACTCCTAAGTCCATTAAGCAAATCCAGCGGTTCGTCGGTATGGTAAATTACTACCACAGGTTTTTATCTAAATTAGCCAAATTTTTAAGCCCGATTTACGCTTACGTAGCACAGGAGTTAAAAACGAAAAGTAAAAATAAAATTTTAAAGTGGCCAGATGAATTGAATGCGACATTACAGAAAGTGAAGAATGCATTGGTTGCAGCCACCACACTCGCTCATCCACAGCCGAACGAAATATATTCAATCGCGACCGATGCGTCTGATATCGCGTTAGGCTCCGTGTTACAGCAGTCATCTGGAGCGGGTTGGCAGCCGCTAGCTTTTTTCTCTAGAAAACTTTCATCGGTCGAGCAAAAGTATTCAGCGTTCGACCGAGAGCTACTGGCTATATACGCAGCAATAAAACATTTTCGGTACGCGGTAGAAGGTCGTGAGTTCACGATATTTACCGATCACAAACCGTTGGTGCATGCCATTTGCTCAAAAACTGAACGTAACCCTCGGCAGACCAGACGTCTTGATTTTATAGCGTAATTCTCGACGGATATTCGCCATATTCCTGGCAAAGAAAATGTAGTCGCAGACAGTTTATCGCGTTTATCTGAAATAGTTTCAATTGATTTAGACCACTTCGATTTGCAAAAGTTAGCGCAACTCCAGGTAAATGATAAAGAGTTGGAATCATTATTAATAAATACGAAATCTTCCTGGAAACTTAATAAAATACAATTGCCAGATTTTGCTGTATATTGCGAAACAACAACGTCAAACAATAGACCTTTTGTACCAATGTCCTTACGTCGTGCTGTTTTTAATGGTTTACATAACTTGGCGCATCCTGGTATTCGTGCAACCAGAAAATTGATTGCATCCAGGTATTTTTGGCCAAATATAAATAATGACACGAATTTGTGGACTAAGACTTGTATTCCGTATCAAAAGTCCAAAATTCACCGTCATACAAAATCTGAACTAGGAATTTTCAATATACTGACAGGTCGTTTTGAACATATTCATATGGACCTAATTCGTATATTTTGACGATAGTGGATCGTTTTACGCGATGGCCCGAAGCATACGGTTTACCAAATATGACAGCTACTGCAGTTGCAAAAGCTTTCGTAGCAAACTATGTTTCGCGATTTGGTGTTCCAGCTAGAATTACGACCGATCAGGGCACCCAATTCGAATCAAAGCTATTTCAAGAGTTGACAAAACTGCTTGGTGTCCATCGCATTCGAACAAGCCCTTACCATCCGCAAGCGAACGGTTTAGTTGAACGGTTTCACCGTCAACTAAAAGATACTCTTCGAGCGCGTAATTGTAATGAAAATTGGCACAGCGAACTTCCAATCGTATTACTGGGAATCAGAGCCGCGGTAAAAGAAGATTTACAGTGTTCGCCCGCCGAATTAGTGTATAGTCACACTCTAAAGCTTCCGGGAGAATTTTTTATTACTGAAAAACCTGAACCCACCGATCATAATATCATTATCGAAAAACTCCGAGCAACAATGCAAAGCCTTATTCCAAAACCAACACGGCTGGGAGAGCAAAAATGTATTTTTATTCCTAAGGATTTGAATTCGTGCAATTTTGTGTTCGTTAGGAATGATAGGATTAAACCGACTTTATCACCGACGTATGACGGACCATATCGAATTATTTGAAGACTGCGTAAGACTTTTATAATATTAATAAATGATAAACAATCTTCAATTTCCGTTGATAGGCTAAAACCCGCATATGGAATTTCAGCGTTAAAATCGAAATAGATTGTTTCACGAAGTATTTAAAGTTTATATTATTGCTCTCAAAAAAAATTTTTTTAGTAACAACATATTTGTTACTTTTCGTTCATTTTATATACATATATTTTTATTTAAGATATTTTTTTTTATTTATTTTTTTATCACTCGGAGGAGGGTGATGTGGTGACTCAGGAATCACCCTGTAACATTTCTTACAAAACTCATTTAACATATTAGTTACAATAATTTGTTGTAGCTAAATGAGTTAGCAACAGCTTAGAATCTAACTTAACATCAATTATCATTGCACATTTGGCAAACGCCGATTGGTTAGTTGCATTCAGCAATTAACCAATTAAATGATAATAGATAATAAAAACGAACTTCACAGCTTCGTTTTTTTTTTCAGTTGGTTATCAAGATTCTTACGCGGTAGTTTGAAATTAAATAAAATTATTTTCCTCGATAAAAAGTTAAATACAAAGTTAAATAACAAATTATATTTTACACAAAAAAAACAATAAAATTAGTTAGTTGTTAATATTAAAATAAATATTAAATAAAAGTTAAAATGTTTCTTAATAAATAAAAACATAAACTTAAATAAACTTAAATAAATTTAAATAAATTTAAATTTTACAAAGTTAAATAACAAATTATATTTTACACAAAAACAATAAAATTAGTTAGTTGTTAGTATTAAAATAAATATTAAATAAAAGTTAAAATGTTTGTTAATAAATAAAAACATAAACTTAAATAAATCACTCTTTTATTTATACAATAACAAATCGAAGCGGTGCTGAAAATTTAAAATATTTTATATTTTAAATATCAAAAAAAAGTCCGAAATATCAAAAAAAATATATATTGAAAAATGGAATTATTGGTGATGCAGGAAAATTATGGATCGACCGAGCTACTGGTCGACCGCGGAAACCGGAAAGAATTGGATGAGCTGGTTGGCGACTTGCTGGACGATCCCGAGAAATTTTTTTTGATTTAACATCTGTAAAAAAATTATTAAAAAAAAAAAAAAAAGTGGTGTTCCCACTGTGCTGGGTGTAAATTTTGTTTAAAAAAAAAAGAAAAAAAAGTGTTTGATTTAGTAGAGTAGTTTTTTTTTTGCATTTTTAGTCGCAAATTTAATAGTAATTTTTAGTTTTTTTGTTATGATTGTAGAGTAGATTTTTTTTTTTTTGATTTTATTGAAATATGTTTTTTTGGATTTTTTATTATGTTTAGTAGAGTAGCTTGTTTTTTTTTTTTTTTGATTTTTAAGAGTATTATTTTTTTTTGGTTCAGTATTGTGGTTAAATTAGTTTTTTTTATTTTTGGTGCTAAATTTTTTTTGCTGGCGGTAGTTTTAGTGTTTTTTAATTATTACATAAACATTAATTTTTAGCCGGACTGCGCCAGACTAGTCGGGACAGCACCGTGCAGGAATTAAAAAAACGTATGTTTTTTTTTTGTTAGTTTTTAATTATTGTTGGGGAGAACACCAACCATTGTAAAAAAAATGAACTGCCAGCAGCAACGCTAATTAGTGTGCTAAATAAAATAGTGATTATGATTTAAAAATTTGATTGTTCAATAAATATTAGCAATTAGTTGAGAAAATCAAAACAAAATTGTTGCTATTTTTTTTCATTTATTTATTTGCTATTTTTTTTCGTTGCTGAATTTTAGAAGGATTGATGACGTCGCCGCATTCCCTTTTCTCCCTTCCTATGTTTGATGATGATTTGATTTGCAGGTAGGATCGATTGGTTGACTCACGCCCCACAGATTGTGCTAAGCCGGCAAAAAGGAGGAAATCCCAATCGGTCCTTGAAACTTTCAAGGTTTTGTTTTGATACAAATTTGGTCTTGTTCTGTTGCTGGTCCGCGGTTGTGGATCACTCAAGACCTGGCGCCCACATAATTGAAAACCTTGGAAGTTTCTAAATCGCGTCTCCTCCGCAATATCGTGAAGTAACCAGACTCACTTGGTTTTGTTAATTTTTTTTGTATTGGAATTTTTTTTTTGTTAAATTAATACAGTGGCGCTCCAAATTTTTTTTGTTGAGTGGGCCAAAATTTTATTTTTTTTGGTCGAAGTGTATAATGGTGCACGGGTACCATTGCCACCCCTGAAATAAAAATTAAATTAAAAATTAACAGGCCAAAGCCAAGTGGTGTCCTCCGGTTCTGTTGCAATTTGTCAACCGAACTGTGCGGTGTTACAAATGGCGCCCAAACTAGTGGCACGACAATACTAGTGGCCGAACAACAAACTAGTGCCATATTGCGTTGTAGGTAAATCAAATCATCAACAACGTACCTCTTCATCAGAATATTTAATGCATCGGGTTCAGTTCTGAAATAAAAAAAATAATAATTATTAATTAAATGTAGAGTAGAGTAAAATTATGTTTAAATTTCAAGTTTTTTTTTTTGTATTTTTTCCTGGCGTAAGAAAATTTAATTGGTAGTCCATTTAATGTTCCGTCAGCGGTAATTTTTGTTTGAGTTAGACAAATAATATTATGGTTGTTCATAATATAGTCCTCATTCATGTTTTTTTGTTAAGTGCCAGTTAGACTTTGTTTTCGTTGTCGAAAATGTCCGTCCTAGTACATGTAGTTTGTAGAACTTAGTTTTTTTTTTTGATTTTTCGTATATTATTTTTTTTTTTATTTTTTTTTTTTTTTTTTTTATTTTTGGTTCGGAATTCGGTGTGTTGAATATGATGATGGAGTTCCTTATCCTTTACCTAACTTCCCTTATAATTCCTCTACCCTTTTTATTTTGTCTTTTTCCTTATAATGCGGAATGATTGAATCAATCCTTGGTGGAAAAAAAAAAAAATTCTAAATTATTCTAAAACTTTTTATTGAATTTTTTTTTCTTGAATCTGGTCAACCTGATTTTTTTCGTGGGAAACGAATTTATTATAATTAAAATTTATTAAAATAATTAAGAATCGGCTATCGGCTGGGATTTTAAAGTCGGCAGTTTAAAGTATCGATTTTTTTTTTGAAATTTTTGCTGTGAATCGGGAGAGCGTGCAGCGAACCTGGTGGAATTTTTTTTTGTAGCGAAGGTGGAATTGATAAAAATAAAAAAGTTTTTGGATTTATTAAAATATAAGTTAAAATATTGGTGGAAATAAAATAGAGTTACCACCTGGTCTAAAGATTTAGGTATTCCAATTTATTTTAAATATTGCATATTCCATAAATTACTATAATATATTATATAGAAATTATAGTGAGAAAAAAAAAATATTATCACAAAAATTGATTTTGTTTTTTTTTAAATTTAATTAGTATTTTGGGATTTTTTTTGTAGGTTTAATTTTGTTAGATTTACTTTTTTTTGTAGGATTAAGTTAGTAGTATTTTGTAGTTATTAAGGGGATATAGTTAGTTTAGAATTAAGAATACATGCATTGGGAATTTGATTAAGAAGATTTTTTTTTTTCTAATATATATATTTTGATTATTTTATTTTATTTTGATATAATTTAAAATATATTTTTTTTATTATATATAATATTACAAATATATAAATTTTTTAATAATAAATTTTTGTAGGTTTTTTAGAAATTACATTATAGATAGTATTAAGTTTATAAATATATATATTTAATAAATAAATTATGTTTAGGATAGAATTAGAATTATATAGATAGATTAGGAATTTTGGATTAAAATTAAAACAATTTAATTGTGTGTGTTTTGGGTTGAGAACCAATAGTAAGTTTGCATTGGCCAAAGATTTTGCAATAGGAATTGGGTGAAATGGATCCGTCGATACTGGACGCAGAGGAGGCGAATACCAGGACAGCCATAGTACAGCAAAATATCTACAAGCGTAATGCCCGGCTATTCAGTCGGTAGAGCATGAGACGGCTCAGGGTGTGGGACAGCCCCACGTTGAGATGTGGCAAATATAAATAAATATATTGTTTTAATTTAGTTAAATTTAGTAGTAGGAAATGAATTATTAAATTAGGATTCTAGTAATAGGATTAGTTATAGTTATGGATAGGTTAAGGAAATTAAATAGAATTACATTTAGATTAATAGTAATAATTATATTTTTTTTTGTATTATTACAGTAGTAAGGTTACTTAGGTTAAGTTAGTTAAGGATTTTTTTAGTAAAGTAGCCTAAGAAAAAAATGAATTTACAGTAGCTTAAGAAAAAAAAAATTAATTTATAGGTTAAGAAAATGAATTATAGTTAGGTTAAGTATGTAGAATTATTCAGGATAGTTGGTAGTTATAAGTTATATAGGATAAATTAGTATGTAATTCAGAGTTGTAGCCACGTTAAGAACGGGTTACAAGCTTGTTTTGTGGCCCTGCAGGCGCTAAACATTGGGTTGTAGACAAAATCATACTGGATAAATTCCAATATGATTGTCCAAAAATCATACTGGATAAATTCCAATATGATTGTCCAAAAATGACCATATAAAAAAAAATTAATGTACAGCCAACAGGTTATGTTGGTACATTTCTCAATATAAATTGGGAACCTAAAATTTATATAAAAAAAGAATAGAATTAATATTAACAAAAAATTTAAATTAATTACTTCTCCACTCCAGGAAATATCCGTACCCAAAATAAATGCCATTTTTGTAATAATGACAATTATAAATGTCATTTTGACATGATAATTGTGAATGTCTATTACACATGTCCATCTGTTGGTGAATACAGAAAACGAAAACCCCAATTAGATCGGGCAGGCCGTATTTTTGAATCGGTACAGGCGGATATGCGAAATTTCGAAAAGGGAAGGAAAAGAAAAGAAAAACGTGTTTCGGGGCTTCGGAAAAGAGATTTGGCAGAGAGTAGACGTGTGGTCTGCTGATGTATTTTTTTTTAAGTTTTTTTTGGTTTTTTTTTTGGTTTTTTTTTTTTTTAGTTTTTTTTTAAATCATTTATAAATGATTTTTTATAAAAAAAAAAAAAGTGGTGTTCCCACTGTGCTGGGTGTAAATTTTTTTTTAAAAAAAAGAAAAAAAAGTATTTGATTTAGTAGAGTAGTTTTTTTTTGCATTTTTAGTCGCAAATTTAATAGTAATTTTTAGTTTTTTTGTTATGATTGTAGAGTAGATTTTTTTTTTTTGATTTTATTGAAATATGTTTTTTTGGATTTTTTATTATGTTTAGTAGAGTAGCTTGTTTTTTTTTATATATTTGAGTTAGACAAATATTATGGTTGTCCATAATATAGTCCTCATTCGTGTTTTTTTGTTAAGTGCTAGTTAGACGTTGTTTTCGTTGTCGAAAATGTCCGTCCTAGTACATGTAATTTGTAGAACTTAGTATTTTTTTTTTATTTTTCGTATATTATTTTATTATTTTTTTTTTTTTTTTTTTTTTTGATTTTTGGTTCGGAATTCGGTGTGTTGAATATGATGATGGAGTTCCTTATCCTTTACCTAACTTCCTTTATAATTCCTATACCCTTTTTATTTTGTCCTTTTCCTTATAATGCGGAATGATTGAATCAATCCTTGGTGGAAAAAAAAAAAAATTTCTAAATTATTCTAAAACTTTTTATTGAATTTTTTTTTCTTGAATCTGGTCAACCTGATTATTTTCGTGGGAAACGAATTTATTATAATTAAAATTTATTAAAATAATTAAGAATCGGCTATCGGCTGGGATTTTAAAGTCGGCAGTTTAAAGTATCGATTTTTTTTTTGAAATTTTTGCTGTGAATCGGGAGAGCGTGCAGCGAACCTGGTGGAATTTTTTTTTGTAGCGAAGGTGGAATTGATAAAAATAAAAAAGTTTTTGGATTTATTAAAATATAAGTTAAAATATTGGTGGAAATAAAATAGAGTTACCACCTGGTCTAAAGATTTAGGTATTCCAATTTATTTTAAATATTGCATATTCCATAAATTACTATAATATATTATATAGAAATTATAGTGAGAAAAAAAAAATATTATCACAAAAATTGATTTTGTTTTTTTTGAATTTAATTAGTAATTTGGGATTTTTTTTGTAGGTTTAATTTTGTTAGATTTACTTTTTTTTGTAGGATTAAGTTAGTAGTATTTTGAAGTTATTATTAGGAAATAGTTAGTTTAGAATTAAGAATACATGAATTGGGAATTTGATTAAGAAGATTCATTTTTTTATAATATATATATTTTGATTATTTTATTTTATTTTGATATAATTTAAAATATATTTTTTTTATTATATATAATATTACAAATATATAAATTTTTTAATAATAAATTTTTGTAGGTTTTGTAGAAATTACATTATAGATAGTATTAAGTTTATAAATATATATATTTAATAAATAAATTGTGTTTAGGATAGAATTAGAATTATATAGATAGATTAGGAATTTTGGATTAAAATTAAAACAATTTAATTGTGTGTGTTTTGGGTTGAGAACCAATAGTAAGTTTGCATTGGCCAAAGATTTTGCAATAGGAATTGGGTGAAATGGATCCGTCGATACTGGACGCAGAGGAGGCGAATACCAGGACAGCCATAGTACAGCAAAATATCTACAAGCGTAATGCCCGGCTATTCAGTCGGTAGAGCATGAGACGGCTCAGGGTGTGGGACAGCCCCACGTTGAGATGTGGCAAATATAAATAAATATATTGTTTTAATTTAGTTAAATTTAGTAGTAGGAAATGAATTATTAAATTAGGATTCTAGTAATAGGATTAGTTATAGTTATGGATAGGTTAAGGAAATTAAATAGAATTACATTTAGATTAATAGTAATAATTATATTTTTTTTTGTATTATTACAGTAGTAAGGTTACTTAGGTTAAGTTAGTTAAGGATTTTTTTAGTAAAGTAGCCTAAGAAAAAAATGAATTTACAGTAGCTTAAGAAAAAAAAAATTAATTTATAGGTTAAGAAAATGAATTATAGTTAGGTTAAGTATGTAGAATTATTCAGGATAGTTGGTAGTTATAAGTTATATAGGATAAATTAGTATGTAATTCAGACTTGTAGCCACGTTAAGAACGGGTTACAAGCTTGTTTTGTGGCCCTGCAGGCGCTAAACATTGGGTTGTAGACAAAATCATACTGGATAAATTCCAATATGATTGTCCAAAAATCATACTGGATAAATTCCAATATGATTGTCCAAAAATGACCATATAAAAAAAAATTAATGTACAGCCAACAGGTTATGTTGGTACATTTCTCAATATAAATTGGGAACCTAAAATTTATATAAAAAAAGAATAGAATTAATATTAACAAAAAATTTAAATTAATTACTTCTCCACTCCAGGAAATATCCGTACCCAAAATAAATGCCATTTTTGTAATAATGACAATTATAAATGTCATTTTGACATGATAATTGTGAATGTCTATTACACATGTCCATCTGTTGGTGAATACAGAAAACGAAAACCCCAATTAGATCGGGCAGGCCGTATTTTTGAATCGGTACAGGCGGATATGCGAAATTTCGAAAAGGGAAGGAAAAGAAAAGAAAAACTTGTTTCGG
Organism: Rhamphomyia laevipes; assembly: GCA_963920725.1. Taxonomy (NCBI): domain Eukaryota; kingdom Metazoa; phylum Arthropoda; class Insecta; order Diptera; family Empididae; genus Rhamphomyia; species Rhamphomyia laevipes. The sequence goes on from OY987255.1 coordinate 82,682,483, forward strand.
GGCTTCGGAAAAGAGATTTGGCAGAGAGTAGACGTGTGGTCTGCTGATGTATTTTTTTTTAAGTTTTTTTTGGTTTTTTTTTTGGTTTTTTTTTTTTTTAGTTTTTTTTTAAATCATTTATAAATGATTTTTTATAAAAAAAAAAAAAGTGGTGTTCCCACTGTGCTGGGTGTAAATTTTTTTTTTAAAAAAAGAAAAAAAAGTATTTGATTTAGTAGAGTAGTTTTTTTTTGCATTTTTAGTCGCAAATTTAATAGTAATTTTTAGTTTTTTTGTTATGATTGTAGAGTAGATTTTTTTTTTTTGATTTTATTGAAATATGTTTTTTTGGATTTTTTATTATGTTTAGTAGAGTAGCTTGTTTTTTTTTTTTTTTTGATTTTAACAAAAGAATGTGCTACCATCTCATTTATATTAACTATCCCAAATTGTGTTTGCAGTACCAGGAACTCAAGTTTCGGTTGAAAGAGCCTTTTCGTCCTTTAATTATATATTTTCTGATAAAAGAAATTTGATTTGCGATAAGCTATTGGAAGACATTTTATTAATAAAACTCAATAAATTTTAAATTTAAACATATAATTTATTTAGTTTTATAAATTAAAGATATATAACTCTAATTAACTTTAATTTTATAATATAAAATGAATTTTGTTAATTACTTTATTTTTGTTCCTGCAAATGAATTGCCTTATTTTTGTTACTTATTTTTTTTAGCTTTTTTGTGTTATTAGAATTTAGAATTAGAATATATTTTATTAATTTATCTTTAATATAATAAAAAAATATAATAATGATATTGAATTTGGTTTCTATTTGTGTTCCTTATTTTTTATTTTGTTTTGTTTAATAACAATTTTGCTTGCTTTCATATTTAATTTTTTTTAAAACAGAGCTAGAACGAACCGGAACCGAACCGAAATGAAAATAAATATGGTGGAGCCGAACCGGAACCGAACCCTTAAAAAAAACCGATGGGTTTCACAGCACTGGTTCCGATGGATTTAAATTAGTGCCAAATGGACACCAAAAGGTATATATTATAGCGAAATCGTATATCGTAATCTTTAGATTTTATCGTAAGCTATATTTAGAATTTGCACTGGTAAATTAAATATTTTAGTTTGAAATTATTATTTTTATTTCCAAAAATACTTCAAAATATAATTTGAAACAGAATCACTTAATTTAATTGCAAATTTTTTTTAGTTTTAAGTTTTATTTCAAAATTTGATTACATTCTTAGTTTGGCATTACTTCAAAATAAATTTTAATATTAATCAAAACTTAAATGTATATACTTTAAAATATAAAATTTAAAAATTTAATTTATATAATATTTAAGTTTTATTTTGTGTTTTTTCTTGCTAAATATCATTTTAATTGAATCGCAATTTTTTTTTATTTTTAAGTTTTATTTCAAGATTTGAGTATGTTTTTAGTTTGTCTTTGCTTCAAAATAAATTGATATTACTATTTTAATTTTAATATTATTCAAAATTTAAATTATATACTTTAATATATAAAATTTAAAAATTTAATTATATTTTTATTTAAAATTTAAGTTTTATTTGGTCTGTTCTTCCTTGAAAAATGTTGCGTCAAATTTTTGACTGTTTTTAAAATATCTTCATTTACAAACGAAACATTTGATATTTTAAATGTGTGAATGAACAAATATAAAATTCCATTCAAATCAGCAAAAATATGTTTTGTTTGCACTGATAAAGATTTAAAATTATTCGCAATTGATATTTATATATTAATAATATACTTAATATACTTACTTTTCCAGTCCAGCTAAATTTCACTAAAAGAGAGTAGTCAATGAGGCGTTCCATAATATTTTTTACAGATTTTTGCAAATTTGACGACATTTTTGAACCGTATTGCCTTAAAAAAAAAATAAAAAAACCAACAAACTTTAAAGTAAAAAATAGTTTTTTTTATTACCAATTGGTCAAGACATTCTTTCATTTAAAAATTGAGTATTTATTTCTGCTATAACTTCGTAATTTTTGAATGGCAAATTTGGCATATTAAAAAGCTCGTGAAACATGAAATGAAACATTTATTGTGCTATAATCAAATATGTTACATTGTTTTTACATAATCTACTAAATTTAATATTTATATTAAGCTATATATGTTTGGCTTAATGATTCTTTTTTTTTTTGTTTACAATCGTTCTTACGAGCTAGTTTACAATCAATTTATTTCTTAAGTCTATAATAATATTTTTTTTTCGTACTATTTGCACCGGATAGGTCGAATATTTAGTATTGCTTTAAGCTGACTAGAATTTATTTACACTAAAAATAAAAAGACAACACAGAAAAAGAAAATAAGAAAAGAAAAAACAAAAATATATTCATGTATTTAACAAATAATAAAACCAAAACACTATTTTCTTTTTAGGTACTTAAATTAACTATTATCTTAGTTTTAACTAACCTCTATGATTTATATTTGTATTTGTATTATATGTGTAAAATTCTGGTAATTTTGTAACATTTTGTAATTTAAAAAACTTTTCTTCGGAATTTAACATTACAAACGGTGACAAATAGTACGAATTATCAATAATGTGATTTCCATACTTATTAAAAATAGATGTAATAAGTACATTTTCATGATATTCTAGTTTTCTTAAATATTTTATAGCAAGTTGTGACATATATAACATAATTGGTGTGACTTTAGCCTCTTTATATATATAGTCATTAGAATATTTTTTATTTTCAGTTATGTAATATTTGTTTGTACAATTTCTTAATATTTTTCTTTCGAAAATTTGTATTTTTTTTGCTATTGTCGGAGATATTGAAAATCAACTGTTTGTACATTAGCAGTTTGGTTTTTGTTGTTAAATCCTTATGTATTAAAAGTGGCTTTAGAATAGATGCTGCTCTCCCAGCTTTAATTAACACTTCTCTTGCATGATTATTAAATTTAAGCTTATTATTAATATTGATTCCTAAATATTTAATATTGTTTTCTAATGGGACCAGTTTATTATTAATTTTTAGTTTTAAATTTTTACTTTTTTTTACAGCATTTCTAGGACCCTTACCACTAGCATTTCTAAGACATATTAATTTAGATTTTTCTATATTTACAGATATTTTCCATTTGTTATAGTAAGATAATATTTGGTCGGTATGATTTTTAATGTATTTTAAAGCTAGTTCTGGATTACTTGCATGTGCATATACTGTTGTATCGTCAGCGAATAATGTTGCCTTAGATAATAGTTGGTTTCTTCTATTATAAGTTTCATGTGGTATGTCATGCAAAAACAGATTAAATAATTTTGGACCTAATACAGATCCTTGAGGTACTCCTGAATTAACTTCAATTTTCTCTGATACTTGATCTTCTAAGTATATGTACTTAGATCTATCTTTCATAAAATTCAATAATAATCTTATTAATCTACTCGGGAAACCTATGTTTATAATTTTATATATAAAAGCTTGTGGCCACACTGAGTCGAAAGCTTTTTGTATGTCAAGTGACAAAACTAGTGGCATATTTATTTTCTAGATTTTCAATTGTGTCTGAATGAAGTTTCATTAGTGCATCTGTGGTTGAATGGCCAGATTTAAAACCAAACTGATAGTTGGAAATTACATTATTATTTTCATTAAATTCATCAATTTGGTCAGCGATAATTCGTTTAAAAATTTTCCCTATATTAGATAAGAGTGAAATCGGCCTAAAGTTACTTGGTTCAAATGATTTTTTATTTTTTATGATTGGTATCAGTTTTGATATTTTTAAAACCTTCGGGAAATAGCCATTATTTATACAGTTATTAAAGATTATAGTTAAAAAATGTATAGCATTTACAGGTAATTTTTTTAACAAAAAATTTGAAATGCCATCCGGACCACTAGTTTTTTTTTCTATTTAGTTTATGCAAAATACTTTTTATAGTACTAGCATTTACAAAATGTTGTACAGTGGGGTTAAGTGAATTGTTTTGGATATTGAAATTTGTAAGGGGTGTTATATTACCTAAATTATCTACTTGTTCATTAACAAAGTCATTAACTACTTGGTTAACTGAATTAGTTATGTCAGTATTTGCGTTGTAATCTTTTTCTTTATATAGTTCTCTATAATAATTTTTAAATAATTCTATTTTTTCTTTAATATTTGTAATTACTATTCCATCATTTGTAACTTTAACATTCTCATATTGAGTTTTTCCTATTATTTTATTAATTTCTTTAAAAGCAACAGGGGATGGATTAATTATTTTAAGTTTATTTTGAAATTGTAAGTTAAAATGAATTCTTATCTTTTCCTCTATTATTTGACGAAGACATTTTATTTTTGAATTTAATATTTTATACTCATTGGATTTTATATTAAAATATCTATGGAATATATATTTTAATTCTTTTTGCCAATTCCTTTTATTAGCTATTAATTTTTTGATATTTAGAGGTAAATTTTTGAATTTACGTTTATTTTTGTATATTAGTTCTGTGTTGGTATTAGTAACATCATTTAAATTTTTTATAAATTTATCTATATAGCTGTAGCGGTCGTTGCAGCTGATATTTTGTGGTCGTCGCCTTGCCGCTCGAGCGCAAGATATCAGTTGCAACAACCCTACGATAAACATCACATGTTGTATTTCTATTTACCATTTTCGATTCTCGATCGTTCATCTATTGTTTTTATTATTTGCTGATGCAATTGTCCAATAGAAATTTTGGTAATTTTTTATTGCCAAAGTTGTTGTTGGACAATTGCATGATTAGCAATTAAATTTCGCATCTCTTAAAAATTAATAACTATACTCAAGTTTTGAATTTCACACCGACCGGTCGATATTATGAAAAAGCGAAAGTAAAAGGAATTGTAAAGTTTATTTAAGTACAGTCTCGCGCTAAATTAAATAGTTAATCTTTTAAAATATTAAGTTGTTGTGTTATGAAAATAATCATTAAAATTATAAAACAATATATAATAAATATAAAATTAACTAGACTAAAAATAAATAAGTTAATTAATTAAACTAAAAATCAATAAGTTAATTAATTAAACTATAAATAAATAAGTTTTATACTAAGATTCTAAAAACGAATTAAATAGTAATTAAATAAATATATTTTATATTATAAAATATGAATAAATAACTTTTATATTAAATTATAAAAACTAATTAAATCAGAATTAAAACAATAATGATTAATATTTTTATAAATAAAAAACTTAAAAATAACTATATTAAAAATTATAATAAATGTGGATTTAAGGTGTGAATCGGAAGTCTTTCATTTTACCCTTTAACCCCACATATTGGTGACCCCGAGTTTTTTTTATGTATTAAAAAATTAACGAACACAAAATTAAAAACGTTTTAAAATTAAAAAAGTTTGGTTACAAGTCACTTTTTGTATATTTATACTATTATATAAATAAATATTATATAAATTTATTTAAAAAAAAAAAATCTAAAAAATCTGAAACAATATATTTAAAAAAAAAAAATAACAGTTTCATAGTTATATTTCATAGTGACTTGGCAACAAACAATAATTGTTTAAAAAGTGGTAAATTGGTGGATAAAAGTTTTTTATCTCTTTTCGTGTTTCATATATATAAAAAACAGTTATTTTAAAAACGAAAAGATTATTATTAAATTTAATTTAAATTTCAACAATCAAATATTAATTAATTTAATCAATCAACTACTAATATCGTCATTTCAACAAACCACTATTAATATCGTCATAAAATATCAACAATTTTCATAATTATCAACAAGTTTTCAAACATTTCAACATTTTTATTTTGTAATTTTTGCAACAAATATCAGCACAACAACGATTTTTACAAATATTCTACAGTTCCATAGAAAATACAGAAGCAGCAGATAAAAAAACATCGAATAGATCATCCAAGGTTTTTCTTCGTTTTTTTTATATTACATTTTGTAAATTTCAATTTTTAAAATTAAATTTTTTTTTTAATTATTAAAAATAAGTTCTTAACTTAATTTTATGTATTGAATACATTAACACCAAAATAAAATATTGTGATAAAGTACAATTGTTAATCATAAATATATTTTTACAAAATAATTAAATAATAAAAAAAAGGGAAACTTGTACAACAATCATTACAATTAAAAATATAATTGTAAATAAAAAAAAAAAAATCATTTCATATTATATAAAAATATACAGTATATACTAAATTATATTACAATATTTAAAATTTTAACAAAAAAGTTGTGCTATTGAATTAAATCTAATATATTAAATTAAATCATATTATAACATTTAAATTTTAATAACACAACTAAATCATCAATTATAACACAATTAAGAATTGATTTTACCAAAATTTATTTTACAAAATATATTTTTTTTTTTTCCGATTACAATAAATTCATAAATACTAAATCTTACAATCTTTTTACTTTACATCCATTTTTTTATATACATCGGGTGGTACCTTCTTCTTGCATTTTCGGCCTGAATTTTTCGTTTTTAGCATTGATTCATAATATTTTTAAATAAAAATGCCTAACACAGAAAAAAATATTGATTTAACGACTCAGGACAAAACGGTACACACTGACGCCATTGACTTTACTAAGGTGAGATTACCATCATTTTGGCCTAACAATCCCGCGACATGGTTTATACAAGCAGAAGCACAATTCGCCGTTTTTAAGATCAGAAAAGATGAAACCAAGTATTGTCTGACGATTGCTGCTTTACCAGCAGATACTTGTGAATCCGTCATCGACATTATCGCCGAACCACCTGCAAACGACAAATATTTACTTTTAAAAACAACACTTATTTCACGACATTCGGCATCAGAAAGCAAACGGCTTGAAGAATTGTTGGAAAGAGTCGACCTTGGCGATCGAAAACCATCAGCACTCTTCCGTTCAATGAAGCAGACGGCTGGTGATACATTCGACAAAGAGGTAATCAAAAAACTTTGGTTACGTCGGCTACCGCAGGCGCTAAACATTGCTTTGGTGTCTGTGGGCGACAAACCTACAGATGAGCTGATCACTCTCGCAGATAAAATCTTCGAAGCAACAGAAGCTTCTTCAGCATCCATTAATAGCCTTTCTAACAATTTTTCAAGCGGCGCAAAGAAATCTGAATCGTCCAATAATAACATTGAGTCCAGACTTGCCAAAATAGAACAATTATTATCAAAATTAAATTTCAATGACCGCAGCCGACACTACAGACAATTTTCACGTCACCGATCGAGATCACGATCAACCGGGAGATCGACAGATAAAAATATATGTTATTATCACAAGAAATTTGGTGACAAGGCACGCAAATGTGCTTGTACCCAAGTCTTGGATAATTCAAGAAATACATCACTTGCTACTGGTTCCCCAAACTAGAGCACCCTGTGGCTGAAACGGCACAGTCACAGATCGATCAAATAAGCCGTTTATTTATCAACGATCTCAATTCTAAACAAAATTTTCTGATCGACACCGGTGCGGATTTATCCGTTATACCAAGAAATAAATTAATTACAGAAAAACCATCAAAAAATAATTTAATTTTGACAGCAGCTAATGGATCCTTGATCAACACTTTCGGTTCAAAATTATTAACTTTAAATCTTATTAACTTTAAATTTTACTCATCCTTTTATAGTTGCTGCTGTGCAACACCCTATAATTGGTGTTGATTTTCTACACAAATTTGGCCTGCTAGTTGACGTGAAGCAAAAACGATTGGTCGATCCAAAAACCTTACTCCACGTATCAACCTTATCAAATCCTAAAATAGCTCTAACAAATGAAAAAATGTCACTCTCTATTAAACAGTTTTCTTGTCCTAACAAATTTACTAAGTTATTAAATAAATTTCCAACACTAACACAACCCACCAACTATTTTCTTCCCGTAAAACACAACGTTGTGCACCGCATTGAAACTAAAGGTCAACCACCGTTCGCCAGACCACGACGTCTGGACGCAACACGACACAAAATTGCTCAAACCGAATTTCAACATATGGTTGACATAGGGATTTGCAGACAGTCCGATTCTTCAGTATCTTCTCCTCTCCACATGGTCAAAAAGAAGAATAACTCTGATTGGCGACCCTGTGGAGATTATAGACGCTTAAATGATATCACTGTCCCGGATAGGTATCCCATACCACACATCCAAAATTTCTCAATGAATTTGCAGGGTTGCACAGTATTCTCAAAAGTAGATTTGGTCAGGGCTTACCACCTTATACCGGTGGCTTCGGATGACATGCATAAAACAGCAATAACAACGCCCTTCGGATTGTTTGAGTTTTTGCGAATGCCTTTCGGCTTACGAAACGCTGCTCAAACATTCCAACGTTTTATAAATTCAGTCTGCAGGGATCTTGAGTTCGCTTTCGCCTACATCGATGACATACTCATCGCATCCAAATCCGAAAGCGAACACATGCAGCACTTAGAAAAACTATTTCAACGCCTTTCAGAATTCGGCATTACTTTGAATGCAAAATGTGTATTTGGAGTCGAGTCTATCGATTTCTTAAGCCACAAAATCAATTCCTCTGGCATTTTTCCTGCACACGACCGAATAAAGGTAATCAGAGAATTTCCTAAACCTGATTCCATTAAGGCAATACAACGTTTTATAGGCATGATAAATTATTATCATCGTTTTTTACCAAAACTTGCTGAAATGTTAGCACCGATCCACTCACACTTAACGCTGTTACTTAAAAAGCCAAAATCTCCGAAAAATTACTACTGGCCCTCAGAGCTAGACCAACACTTCGAAAAGGTCAAGGAAGCTCTGGCCAAAGCTACTATATTGGCACATCCTCAAATAAACGGGCAATACAGCATTGCTACTGACGCGTCGGACATAGCCGTAGGAGCAGTCCTGCAACAATTCAATATAGATCACTGGGAGCCTATCTCATTTTTTTCTAAGAAACTTTCTACAACAGAACAAAAATACTCCGCTTTTGACCGCGAGCTGTTAGCTATATATCTAGCTATTAAACACTTTCGTTATTTTATTGAAGGAAGGCAATTTCAGATCTTAACTGATCATAAACCTTTAACTTTTGCGATTAGATCAAAGACAGAACGCAGCCCAAAACAAACACGACATCTAGACTTTATTGCTCAATTCACAACAGACATCATTTACGTAAAAGGCACAGACAATTTAGTCGCGGACAGCCTTTCACGAATTTCAGAAATATCTAAAGACAATTTCAACCTCGATAAAATAGCAAAAGATCAGAAGAACGACCCCGAATTACAGGAACTATTGACACGAGACAGTGACCCAACAACAAAATTCAAACTAGAAATTTTCGATTTTCCCGACATAAAAATTTATTGCGACACTTCCACCGGACAGAACCGACCATACGTACCAAAACAGCTGCGCCGTTCTATTTTCAATGTGTTGCACAACCTTTCCCATCCTGGCACTCGAACCTCTCGTAAAATAATTGCTTCACGTTATTTCTGGCCCGGCCTAAATAAAGATATCGCCCAATGGACCAGAAATTGTATCGAATGTCAGAAATGTAAAATACATCGTCATACAAAAAGTCCGTTGGGTACATTTCCTCTTCCTAACTGTCGTTTTGAAAACATCCACATGGATATTGTTGGCCCATTTCCACCGTCGGAAGATTTTAGTTACCTGCTTACCATTATCGATCGCTTCACTCGTTGGCCAGAAGCGTATCCCATGAAAGACATGACCGCCATTTCAGTTGCCAAAACATTCGTTGAAAACTACATTTCACGCTTTGGCGTCCCTGCTACAATCACTACCGATCAAGGCAGACAATTTGAGTCCAAATTATTCACCCAATTAAATAAAATGCTTGGCACGCATAGGATACGTACTTCGCCTTACCATCCACAATCCAATGGTTTAGTCGAACGTCTACACAGGCAACTAAAATCTTCATTACGAGCTCGTTGCAATCATCGAAATTGGACAACTGAGCTTCCAATAGTCTTATTAGAAATGAGAGCAGCAGTTAAAGAAGATTTAAAAGCTTCACCCGCCGAAATGGTTTATGGCCAATGTCTGAAATTGCCAGGCGAATTTTTCATCGATAAAAATAATAAACCCAATATAGACCAAGACTCCCTGATCACAAGACTGAAACAGACAATGAATGACCTCCAACCAACACAAACAAGACATAACCAAAAATCAATATTCTTTCCGTCAGACCTTAAAAATTGTGAATTTGTTTTCGTCAGAAAGGACGCAATAAAATCGAGTTTAACGAATCCATATACGGGGCCACATAAAGTAATACGACGTCTAAGGAACAATTACATCATCGACATTAATAATAAACACACGTCGATTTCTTTAGACCGTCTGAAACCAGGCTTCATCGAAAAGGTCGAAAATGCTTGAAGGGGGGTAATGTAGCGGTCGTTGCAGCTGATATTTTGTGGTCATCGCCTTGCCGCTCGAGCGCAAGATATCAGTTGCAACAACCCTACGATAAACATCACATGTTGTATTTCTATTTACCATTTTCGATTCTCGATCGTTCATCTATTGTTTTTATTATCTGCTGATGCAATTGTCCAATAGGAATTTTGGTAATTTTTTATTGCCAAAGTTGTTGTTGGACAATTGCATGATTAGCAATTAAATTTCGCATCTCTTAAAAATTAATAACTATACTCAAGTTTTGAATTTCACACCGACCGGTCGATATTATGAAAAAGCGAAAGTAAAAGGAATTGTAAAGTTTATTTAAGTACAGTCTCGCGCTAAATTAAATAGTTAATCTTTTAAAATATTAAGTTGTTGTGTTATGAAAATAATCATTAAAATTATAAAACAATATATAATAAATATAAAATTAACTAGACTAAAAATAAATAAGTTAATTAATTAAACTAAAAATCAATAAGTTAATTAATTAAACTATAAATAAATAAGTTTTATACTAAGATTCTAAAAACGAATTAAATAGTAATTAAATAAATATATTTTATATTATAAAATATGAATAAATAACTTTTATATTAAATTATAAAAACTAATTAAATCAGAATTAAAACAATAATGATTAATATTTTTATAAATAAAAAACTTAAAAATAACTATATTAAAAATTATAATAAATGTGGATTTAAGGTGTGAATCGGAAGTCTTTCATTTTACCCTTTAACCCCACATAGCTATCAATTTCTACATTTGTGAGGTTACTTTCGGTAGGGATTTGTAGTTTAGGTTCCTGAAATTTGCCATTAATTTGACTTATAAATATTTTCCAATTTGTATTTTGATAGGATCGAAATGTTTTTGGCTCCGCTAATGTAATTTTATAATTACTTATGTCTATAGTAAGTTTAACTAAAAAATGATCTGAAAATGTTGAGTAAGTTTTACAAACATAATTTTGATTAATTGGTTTATAGTATTATCGGAGACAATAAAAAGATCTAGGATTGATCCACTTTCAGGAAAAGTTGGAGAAAATGGTGAGACAACTGTTAAGGATGTTTCACCAATATTATCATCTAACCATTTTGTCAACATATCACCGTTTCGATTATTAATAGAATCTCCATATTTTATATGCCTGGAATTCAAATCTCCACCCAGAATGGTAAATTCATAATTTTGTGCTATATTATTAAGTTTATTTAATGTTTCTTTAAACGTTTTCTGATCACATTGTGATTTAATGTATGAGGATCCTACAAGAATAGTTTTTTATTATTATTATTTCTATCTATAATTGTACCTTGAGCTAAAGTTATTGGTAAATTAAAGCTTGATGTATCTATTTGATCTAATTCTATATTTTCTTTGTATAATATTGCCGAACCTTGTCCTATATTGTTTCGAAATACTTTATAGTTAGTTATCAATTATAAGATGGTTTTTTCAGTTAATCTAGTTTCGATAATAAATGCAAAATGTGGGTTTTTATCTTTTATCATGTCATAAAGAAAAGCTCTTCTACTTAAGCTCCTAATAGAGCAAACATTAAGTGTGATGAACGAAAGTAAATTATTTACATCCATCATTTGTAATTTGAATTATAAATTGAATGTAAGCAATTTGCTGTTCTTCGCGTGACTTTAAGCTTTTTAAATATGGTACAAAATCATTAACTTTTTTCACTAGCTGCAAAAGGCTCATTCCGAATAGACCATTAGACAATGAGAAAACTTCATTTATTAAATTACTTTGTGAAAGTTGACCATTATTAGTAGGTGATGGTTTATCATTATTATTTTTAAATAAACTGGAAAAAGATATACTACTATCTATTTGGTTAAATATATTATTATTTTCAGTTCTTTGAATTTGACTTGTTTTTATTTTTAATTTACGCTGTAAGATAAAGTCTTTGTAATACTGGCAACCCCTGTAGTTAGCAGGATGATCACCACCACAATTAGTGCATTTAGGTGTATCTTTTTCCTTAACCAATGGACATTCTTTAGGACCATGGCCCATTAGACATTTGACACATCTGTATGGCTTACAGCAATTATTTGCAACATTATTATTTGATTAAGCTCATAAACATGCAGACTTTGGAAAAAAGACGGGAAATGGCTGATGTAGTTTTTTTAAATGAAATTATTAATTCAAATATTGATTCTTCGTTTATACTAAATAAAATTGAATTTAATCATGACAATAGGTTTTTACAAAATTTGATTTAATTAATTAAATTGATATATTTAACTATTATTTTTAGTATTAATTTTAATTTATATAATCTTTTTTTTTCATTCAAAATATAATTTATTATTGTTAATTTATTAAATTAATAATTTTTGTTTTTTGAATTTAAATAATGTAATTAAATATATGTATTGTAAACTGTTTGAACTAAGCAAATAAATAAATAAGTAAATAAATAAACATGTCCAAACTCCTGACAACGCATACATTGGATGGGACTGTCAGAAAGTAACTTTTCCCAATATATATATATTGGTATAACATAATTTTAGTTTTAAGTAGATTAGTTATATCTTGATTTGGTTCTATTTGAATTAGGTAGATACCTAAGTCTTTGTTATTTTTTCTAGAGTTTGTAACACCGCACAGTTCGGTTGACAAATTGCAACAGAACCGGAGGACACCACTTGGCTTTGGCCTGTTAATTTTTAATTTAATTTTTATTTGTGGGGTGGCAATGGTACCCGTGCACCATTATACCCTTCGACCAAAAAAAAAAAAAAATTTGGCCCACTCAACAAAAAAATTTTGGACTGTATTAATTATAAAATCCACTGTATTAATTATACAAAAAAAAAATTCCAATACAAAAAAAATTTAACAAAAAAAATTAACAAAACCAAGTGAGTCTGGTTACTTCACGATATTGCGGAGGAGACGCGATTTAGAAACTTCCAAGGTTTTCAATTATGTGGGCGCCAGGTCTTGAGTGATCCACAACCGCGGACCACCAACAGAACAAGACCAAATTTGTATCAAAACAAAACTTGAAAGTTTCAAGGACCGATTGGGATTTCCTCCTTTTTGCCGGCTTAGCACAATCTGTGGGGCGGGAGTCAACCAATCGATCCTACCTGCAAATCAAATCATCTTCAAACATAGGAAGGGAGAAAAGGGAATGCGGCGACGTCATCAATCCTTCTAAAATTCAACAACCAAAAAAAATAGCAAATAAATAAATGAAAAAAAATAGCAACAATTTTGTTTTGATTTTCTCAACTAATTCCTAATATTTATTGAACAATCAAATTTTTAAAAATTAATGTTTATGTAATAATTAAAAAACACTAAAACTACCACCAGCAAAAAAAAATTAGCACCAAAAATAAAAAAAACTAATTTAACCACAATACTGAACCAAAAAAAAAATAATACTCTTAAAAATCAAAAAAAAAAAAAACAAGCTACTCTACTAAACATAATAAAAAATCCAAAAAAACATATTTCAATAAAATCACTCAAGACCTGGTGCCCACATAATTGAAAACCTTGGAAGTTTCTAAATCGCGTCTCCTCCGCAATATCGTGAAGTAACCAGACTCACTAGGTTTTGTTAATTTTTTTTGTTAAATTTTTTTTGTATTGGAATTTTTTTTTTGTTAAATTAATACAGTGGCGCTAGTTATATCATGATATACATATTTATAATAATAATTATTTTCCCACAATGAATAATTGCAATTTATGTATTTTTAATAATAATAATTTTCTCACACAATTTTAATATTTTTAAATTAGAAAACTTTATCTACTTAAATATCATATTACTAAATTTAATTATAATTATTTTAAAACTAATATATAAATTCTGATAATAATTGTCACTAAGCTAAGCATAAAAATAATATCAAGTAGAGTTCTAATTATATTTAAATCTAACAAAAAGTTTAGTCTGATTCGAGAGTTTAAATAAACAAGATCTAAAAAAAAAGGAGAAACGTTTTTTATTTTACATCATACATAACTTGCGCAGTCGGTAATCTTGTTGCAAAGTTTTCTATCGAAGAGAACTTTTCTATTTTGATAGTTAGGCAACAAGTGAACACAGTGAACTTACGAACTATAAAATTTTTGTGGAAGTAAAATAAATGTTTAAATTTTTATAAAAAAAAGAAATATACATATAAAATAATTTTTTTACAAAATCTTTTATAAATAAAAAAAAAATATAAAAAAAAAAATATTATAAATTTTTATATAAACACAAAAAAAAAAAAGTTTTTTTAAAAAAAATAAAAAATATTCCAATATAAACAATAATTAATAAAAGTGCTAAAATAATAAGTGCTAAGCAATCAAACTTCAAGACTCTACAAACTCATCAGAATTTGGTAACTTCGATCGTGATGTTTTCAACAGTTTTTCTGTGAGTAACAAAATTTTTATTAGCTATATTATTATCTAATGTCAGTTCCCTCTATATCCTCTGAATCATCCAAATCCTTCTGTGAAAACGGCAATAATTTAGAGCTAGATATAGATTTGATTACGGAAAATTTAAATTTTTGTTCTTTGAATAATTTAAAAGATACTGGTATAATAAAAAGTAATAAAGAGAAAATGCCGGATCAAGAAAGTACAATTCCAAATTTTTTTAAAGTTCATGCTGAAAAAATTCCAGAATTTGATGGAAATGTTAATGAACTGAATTTTTTTTAGAAAGCATAGATAGTATTCTATTGCATTTTTATGATGTCAAAAATTTGAATAACTATCAAAATGTTGTAATTTAACGAACTATAATTAGTAAATTAAAAGGGCCTGCAAGAGAGGTTATTAATATTAGCTGTGCAAGTAATATAGAAGATATTAAAACTGAATTAACCAGAAATATTAGTGACCCACGAAATGAAAGTTGTTTGTCTTTCGATTTAAATAATATGAGACAAAAATACAGTGAGTCTCCCAATCAATTTTATGATAGAATGCGTAAAATATTAAGCACTATCTCAAACTACCTGGCAATTCATGAAAAACAAATCGAAATACGTAAATTTAGGCAAAATATGTATAATGAGCAAGGATTGGTGGTATTTTTGGCAGGATTAAGAGAACCTTACGGCAGAATGGTTCGTACTAAAGAGCCTAAAACTTTGCTTGAAGCGATCAACTTTATTCAAAAAGAAGATAGCATCAGGTATATGCAAAATGCAAATTCAAGCTCAAATACAATTAATGTAAAGCATAATTTTTCGAATAGAAACAATATTCCTTTCAATACTCAAAATCGAAATCCAAATTACCAATACCAATCACAACAAAATAATAACTTGAATCCTCAACAAAATCATTATTCAAATTTTTATTCTAATCAGGTAAAATCTCAAAACCCTAATGCTTTTCGAAACAATAATTTTTCACCAAATTCAAATTTACAATCTAACTCACCATCTCATACGCAATTTGATAACTACCACCCACAACCTAATAGATACCCAACACACGAAGAAGTTTTTGGACAATCGCGTAGTGTAAGAAAACCAAACAATTTTCCAAATCAAAGCAAACCCACTCCTATGAGTATTAGCACTAGGCAAACTGGTGCTACGAATAGACCTTATACGTCAAACATGCGGTCTGAAGAAATTTATAATACTGAACAAAAATACGATCAAATTCCAAGCTCTGTGGAAACCAATTTTAACAATCACGAAGATGAATATGTAGAAGCTTTAAATTTTCAGGATTTTCACGCGGATCAAATCCAACACCCGGAAACATAATAGAATTTAATAATTCATTCCATAAAAGACAACTTCCTTATATTTCGATTAGTAATCCCCCTTTAAAACTTTTAATTGATACAGGAGCAACCAAATCCTTTCTTGATCCTGAAATTATCGATAAATATTACTCTAAATTCAAAATTTCTGATCCCTTTATTGTTTCAACTTCTTTTGCTTCTTCAAAACATACAACTTCTGCTACCTTTCCACTTTTTTGTGAATTTAATGAAGATATAAATGTTAAATTTTATGCTTATAAATTTCATAATGTTTTTGACGGATTAATTGGAATTGACCTTATTCGATTACTTAATATTCAATTAGACTTCCAAAATTTACAAATGTCAACTTCAAATTCACAAATTCCTATACAGTTTCTTACAACAACTACAAATGTTCTTGTTGAAAAATTACTCCCTGGTAACACAATTTCAAAATTAAAAATACCTGTAACTACAGAATCCGGTGAAATATTAATTCCTTCACAAATAATTCAAAATTGTTTTATACCAGAAATCTTGACTAAATCTATAGATGGATTCGCAAATATTGAAATCCACCACAAATCGGCAGATAGTATAAATTTTACGTTATTATACCCAATAAAAAGTTTTCAACTTTCTAATAATTTTGAGTATTACCATTTAAGATGTGAAGAATTAAATAGTAAAAATACTGTTAAAAATGATATTGAAAATTTGATTCGCACTGATCATTTAAATTCTGAGGAAAAATCAGAAATAATTTCTATATGTAAAAAATATTCAGATATATTTCATACCTATGAAAATTCATTATCATTTACTAATCAAGTTAAGCATAAAATAAATACTAAAGATGAACTACCTGTTCATAAAAAAAATTATCGATATCCATTCGTTCACAAAGCAGAAGTTGAAAGGCAAATCCAAACAATGCTAGAACAAAATATTATAAGACCAAGTAATTCACCTTGGTCATCTCCTATTTGGATCGTACCAAAAAAAGCAGATGCATCTGGTAAAAAGAAATGGCGTATTGTTGTAGACTACCGCCATGTAAATGAAAAAACTATTGACGATCGATACCCCATACCCAACATATCAGATGTTCTTGATAAACTTGGTAAATGTAATTACTTTACTACCATAGACCTAGCGAGCGGTTTTCATCAAATTCAAATGCATCCTGATAGTATACAAAAAACCGCTTTTAATTTTTAATGTAGAAAATGGTAAATACGAATTTTTGAGAATGCCGTTTGGGCTGAAAAATGCTCCTTCTACATTTCAAAGGGTTATGGACAACATTTTAAGAGGGCTACAAAATGTCATATGTTTAGTTTATCTAGATGACATAATCGTTTTCTCTACATCACTCCAAGAACACATATGCAATCTTAAAAAAGTATTTCAACGGTTGCGTGAATCAAATTTTAAAATACAATTAGATAAGTCGGAATTTCTCAAAAAAGAAACTTCTTATTTGGGTCATATAATTACACCAGAAGGTATAAAACTGAATCCCGACAAAATTAAAGCAATAAATAACTATCCTATTCCAAAAACAACTAGAGAAATTAAAAGCTTTTTAGGGCTACTGGGCTATTATAGAAAATTTATCCCCGATTTTGCTAAAATAACTAAACCAATGACTCTATGCTTGAAAAAAGGTGCAAAAATAGATTATAACGCTGAATATATCCAAAGCTTTGAATCTTGTAAGGAACTTTTAATAAACGAACCAATTTTGCAATATCCAGATTTTTCAGTTCCTTTCAATTTGACAACTGACGCAAGCCAATTTGCTTTAGGTGCTGTCCTATCCCAAGGACCATTAGGTAGAGATAAACCAATAGGTTATGCTTCCCGAACACTTAATGAAGCTGAACAAAACTATAGTACTATTGAACGCGAACTTCTCAGTATTGTGTGGGCTACAAAATATTTCCGTCCATATTTATATGGTAAAAAATTCTATATTTATTCAGACCATAAACCTCTTCATTGGCTATTTTCAATAAAAGATCCAAATGCTCGACTTACGAGATGGCGTCTTAAGCTCGAAGAATTTGATTACTCGATCATATATAAAAAAGGTTCGCTTAATGCAAATGCCGACACACTTTCAAGAATTAAAATAAATGAAATTAATACTAATGATGAGCCATCAAATACAGACGCTTACTCAATCCAAGGTAATATTACTGAAAACCCCGATATTAACGATATTGATTCAGAATTAGACTATCCATCTGAAGAGGACGAAACTGTTCACTCAAGCTTAGAAAATCCAATTTTAGAACTAAATATTTCTGAAACACCAATTAATTTTTTTCAAAATCAATTTTTTTTTAAACTAGTCCTTCACTCTCCTAAATTACCAAAAATCGTTCGTTTATTCGGGACCAAAACTAGAACAATTATAGAAATATCTGAGAATAATTTTGAAAACGAAATAGTCAAAACTTTTAAAGAATTCACAGCTCTTAATAAAACTTTTGCAGTTAATTTAGATAAAAAGAAATACATTCCTAGATTTTGTAATATACTTAAAGAAACTTTTACTAATTCGGCATTCAAAATAATACTTTGCAATGAAATTTTAGAAGATTTAAAAACACTAGAATCACAACAACAAATAATAAAATTATATCACAAAGGCAAAACCAATCATCGTGGAATAATCGAAACAGAATCACAGATAAAAAAGCAGTATTACTGGCCGAACATAAGAAGCACTGTATCAAATTTTATTAATAACTGTTCTTTATGCCAAATGATGAAATACGATCGTAATCCTAAAAACCAAAAATTTGAATTTTCACCAACACCTTCTAAACCGTTTGAAATCTTGCATGTCGATACTTTTACAATAAAAAATCAGAAATTTCTTACTATAATAGATGTTTTTTCAAAATACGCACAAGCTTATCCGTTAAATGCATTAACTGCAATTCATGTTGCGAAAGCGTTAATTATATTTATGACTCATCACGGATCCCCAATGTTAATAACCTTCGACAATGGTACTGAACTTAATAATAACATTATTAAAGATTTTACTGCTTTACATAAAATAGATACTCGCTATATAACACCTTTAAATCCAAATTCTAATAGCCCTATAGAAAGATTTCACTCAACAATTATAGATCACTTAAGAATTATTAACGAAACAAAAAAAGAACTAAATATTCTAGATCAAATGCCATATGCTATTCTTGGGTATAATTATTCTATCCATTCAGCTACAAAACACCGTCCCATAGATATCATTAATGGTCATTTAGATTCTAATAATCCTTTTAATATAGATGTTAATAAAAACTCTTGTTCACATTACATAAATCAACATAAAGAATATGCAAAAGAAATTTATAAGAATCTTAGTCAAAATATTTTAAGCCAAAAACAAAGCTATATACTAAACCGTAATGAAAATAGAGAAGATCCTATTTCGTATTAACCGGGTACTATAGCTTACCATAAAACCAGAGCTCGTAACAAAATAAATCCACGTTTTAAACCTCATTTAATTGATTCTGAAAACAAGATAACTATTGAAACTTCTGGTAAAACTTATCACAAAAACAATTTAAAAAGACCGTTAAATAACCAAAAAACTATTCCTTTACAGAATTCTGCTTGCCGTACCCGTAGTCCTGATGAATCGTGAAATTAAGTTAACAAATTTGGATTTAAATCCTGGAATTTTACCTTTTCAAATAGGCAACGCAAAACTAAAAGCCAGCTCTCATTCATTTATTCATTATTTTGATCTTAAACCGATTGAAGATGAGCTAATTAAAATTACACAACAATATCAATCTATCAAAGAAGAAATTATTAAAAAACGTAACGAATCCTACATTCATGAATTGCAAAATCTCAACAATTTAGTCCAATTTCAAATTAATCTAGTCAAAGAAAAACTGAATTCATTTCACTTTAATAAAAGAATAAAAAGAGGATTATTTAACGGAATCGGAAGTATTTTTAAAACTATAACAGGAAATTTAGATGCTGCTGATGGAAAACGTTATGACGAAGCTATCCGAAATCTACATTCCAATGAAGTCAATATTGTAAATACATTAGACAAACAAATTTCATTATCAACTAAAATTCTTGATGATTATAATGATACTTTAACTTTAATAAAACAAAACGAAAACTTGATTGCAGCTAAGCTTAACGACCTTCAAACAAACAACCAACAGTCATTCATTTCTTATGTGGCAACAAAAAATGCTTTAGACGAAATTAACTCAATTATTAATATAATGCTACATACTTTAAATAATTTGGATAATGCTATAACTTTCGCTAGACTTAAATTATTTCACGGTAGTATCTTGAAAATTGAAGATTTAAAATTTATTATTGGTAAATTACTTTCATTTTATACAACAAAAGAGTTGCTTTTCGGAAATGATTTCTCTAATATTCATAAATATTATGAAATAATTGAAGTCGAATCTTATTACTCTAATGATAGAATTGTTTTTATAATCCATTTCCCTATAATGTATCCCGAAATTTTTTCCTACTACCATCTTTTTCCTATACCTAATAAAAATAACACTGTCCTAATTCCTACCAAACCCTATCTGATAATTAGTAATAATAGTTACCAGTACGAAGATGATGAATGCAGAAACATCCATACAATATACTATTGCACACAAAAACAATCATTCAAAGAACCGAAAGAAAAAGACTGTGTGAATGAAATGCTTCAACTTCAAAATTCACACTCTGCAGTTTGCCAACCAATTCCTGTTGTGATACATCAAGAAATGATTGAAGAAATATCAGCTTCATATTATATTGCAGTCTTCCTATTATATTGACTCTTCAAGGGTCTTATTTGATTGAGTTACCTATTAATTGCAGTTTTCAAACACCTAATAATTTTTACATAAGCAAAGAAGAAACTATCATTGGACAGCCTCTCCTTTTACCATCAATAAAAACATTTAAAGCTCCTTTAGATCAAGATCAGCAACTAGAACTTCACGACATATCATTAAAACAAATACACAAACTTCAAAAGGAACAACAATTTATTCGCAGTACACTATTAAAAAAACATTCCAACTTATTCATATTACGCATGGATCATCCCAACTAGTGGCCTTTTAATAACTATATTTATTATTGTGACTATCTATTTATGCAAAACAACACAATTCAAAATTAAGAAAACGTCATCAAAAGAAAAACCTAAACCTGCACATAGGACGAAAACAGAACAATATCACACTTATCCAACCGAAGATGAAGATGAGTAAATCAATCAGTCCCATGGGACTTCTCTTAGGATGGAGGAGTTATATCATGATATACATATTTATAATAATAATTATTTTCCCACAATGAATAATTGCAATTTATGTATTTTTAATAATAATAATTTTTTCACACAATTTTAATATTTTTAAATTAGAAAACTTTATCTACTTAAATATCATATTACTAAATTTAATTATAATTATTTTAAAACTAATATATAAATTCTGATAATAATTGTCACTAAGCTAAGCATAAAAATAATATCAAGTAGAGTTCTAATTATATTTAAATCTAACAAAAAGTTTAGTCTGATTCGAGAGTTTAAATAAACAAGATCTAAAAAAAAGGAGAAACGTTTTTTATTTTACATCATACATAACTCGCTCCAAAATTTTTTTGTTGAGTGGGCCAAAAAAATTTTTTTTTTTGGTCGAAGGGTATAATGGTGCACGGGTACCATTGCCACCCCACAAATAAAAATTAAATTAAAAATTAACAGGCCAAAGCCAAGTGGTGTCCTCCGGTTCTGTTGCAATTTGTCAACCGAACTGTGCGGTGTTACAAATGGCGCCCAAACTAGTGGCACGACAATACTAGTGGCCGAACAACAAACTAGTGCCATATTGCGTTGTAGGTAAATCAAATCATCAACAACGTTCCTCTTCATCAGAATATTTAATGCATCGGGTTCAGTTCTGAAATAAAAAAAATAATAATTATTAATTAAATGTAGAGTAGAGTAAAATTATGTTTAAATTTCAAGTTTTTTTTTGTATTTTTTCCTGGCGTAAGAAAATTTAATTGGTAGTCCATTTAATGTTCCGTCAGCGGTAATTTTTGTTTGAGTTAGACAAATATTATGGTTGTCCATAATATAGTCCTCATTCGTGTTTTTTTTTTGTTAAGTGCTAGTTAGACGTTGTTTTCGTTGTCGAAAATGTCCGTCCTAGTACATGTAGTTTGTAGAACTTAGTATTTTTTTTCATTTTTCGTATATTATTTTACTTTTTTTTATTTTTTTTATTTATTTTTTTTTATTTTTGGTTCGGAATTCGGTGTGTTGAATATGATGATGGAGTTCCTTATCCTTTACCTAACTTCCTTTATAATTCCTATACCCTTTTTATTTTGTCCTTTTCCTTATAATGCGGAATGATTGAATCAATCCTTGGTGGAAAAAAAAAAAATCTAAATTATTCTAAAACTTTTTATTGAATTTTTGTTTCTTGAATCTGGTCAACCTGATTTTTTTCGTGGGAAACGAATTTATTATAATTAAATTTTATTAAAATAATTAAGAATCGGCTATCGGCTGAGATTTTAAAGTCGGCGGTTTAAAGTATCGATTTTTTTTTTAAATTTTTGTTGTGAATCGGGAGAGCGTGCAGCGAACCTGGTGGAATTTTTTTTTGTAGCGAAGGTGGAATTGATAAAAATAAAAAAGTTTTTGGATTTATTAAAATATAAGTTAAAATATTGGTGGAAATAAAATAGAGTTACCACCTGGTCTAAAGATTTAGGTATTCCAATTTATTTTAAATATTGCATATTCCATAAATTACTATAATATATTATATAGAAATTATAGTGAGAAAAAAAAAATATTATCACAAAAATTGATTTTGTTTTTTTTTTTAATTTAATTAGTATTTTGGGATTTTTTTTGTAGGTTTAATTTTGTTAGATTTACTTTTTTTTGTAGGATTAAGTTAGTAGTATTTTGAAGTTATTATTAGGAAATAGTTAGTTTAGAATTAAGAATACATGAATTGGGAATTTAATTAAGAAGATTTTTTTTTTTCTAATATATATATTTTGATTATTTTATTTTATTTTGATATAATTTAAAATATATTTTTTTTATTATATATAATATTACAAATATATAATTTTTTTAATAATAAATTTTTGTAGGTTTTTTAGAAATTACATTATAGATAGTATTAAGTTTATAAATATATATATTTAATAAATAAATTGTGTTTAGGATAGAATTAGAATTATATAGATAGATTAGGAATTTTGGATTAAAATTAAAACAATTTTTTTTAAATAATATTTCGCTGCAAATCACTCAGTGTGTGTTTTGGGTTGAGAACCAATAGTAAGTTTGCATTGGCCAAAGATTTTGCAATAGGAATTGGGTGAAATGGATCCGTCGATACTGGACGCAGAGGAGGCGAATACCAGGACAGCCATAGTACAGGCAAAATATCTACAAGCGTAATGCCCGGCTATTCAGTCGGTAGAGCATGAGACGGCTCAGGGTGTGGGACAGCCCCACGTTGAGATGTGGCAAATATAAATAAATATATTGTTTTAATTTAGTTAAATTTAGTAGTAGGAAATGAATTATTAAATTAGGATTATAGTAATAGGATTAGTTATAGTTATGGATAGGTTAAGGAAATTAAATAGAATTACATTTAGATTAATAGTAATAATTATAATTTTTTTTGTATTATTATAGTAGTAAGGTTACTTAGGTTAAGTTAGTTAAGGATATTTTTAGTAAAGTAGCCTAAAAAAAAATGAATTTACAGTAGCTTAAGAAAAAAAAAATTAATTTATAGGTTAAGAAAATGAATTATAGTTAGGTTAAGTATGTAGAATAATTCAGGATAGTTGGTAGTTATAAGTTATATAGGATAAATTAGTATGTAATTCAGACTTGTAGCCACATTAAGAACGGGTTACAAGCCTGTTTTGTGGCCCTGCAGGCGCTAAACATTGGTTGTAGACAAAATCATACTGGATAAATTCCAATATGATTGTCCAAAAATGACCATATAAAAAAAAATTAATGTACAGCCAACAGGTTATGTTGGTACATTTCTCAATATAAATTGGGAACCTAAAATTTATATAAAAAAAAGAATAGAATTAATATTAACAAAAAATTTAAAATAATTACTTCTCCACTCCAGGAAATATCCTTACCCAAAATAAATGCCATTTTTGTATTTTTTTTATATAAACCAGAAAAAAAATAATGACAATTATAAATGTCATTTTGACATGATACTTGTGAATGTCTATTACACATGTCCATCTGTTGGTGAATACAGAAAACGAAAACCCCAATTAGATCGGGCAGGCCGTATTTTTGAATCGGTACAGGCGGATATGCCAAATTTCGAAAAGAGAAGGAAAAGAAAAGAAAAACGTGTTTCGGGGCTTCGGAAAAGAGATTTGGCAGAGAGTAGACGTGTGGTCTGCTGATGTATTTTTTTTAAAGTTTTTTTTTTGTTTTTTTTTTTAGTTTTTTTTAAATCATTTATAAAGAAAAAGTAGTTGGTATATGTAATATCACCAAAAAAAAAAAAAAAAAAAAGACAAAAAAAAAAAACCAGAGTACCATATTAAGAGTTAGTTGTGGTACGAAAAATCGAAGCGGTGCTGAAAATTTAAAATATTTCGGAAAGTCCGAAATATCAAAAAAAATATATATTGAAAAATGGAATTATTGGTGATGCAGGAAAATTATGGATCGACCGAGCTACTGGTCGACCGCGGAAACCGGAAAGAATTGGATGAGCTGGTTGGCGACTTTCTGGACGATCCCGAGAATTTTTTTTTGTTTAACATCTGTAAAAAAATTATAAAAAAAAAAAAGTGGTGTTCCCACTGTGCTGGGTGTAAATTTTTTTTTTAAAAAAAGAAAAAAAAGTATTTGATTTAGTAGAGTAGTTTTTTTTTGCATTTTTAGTCGCAAATTTAATAGTAATTTTTAGTTTTTTTGTTATGATTGTAGAGTAGATTTTTTTTTTTTTGATTTTATTGAAATATGTTTTTTTGGATTTTTTATTATGTTTTGTAGAGTAGCTTGTTTTTTTTTTTTTTTTTTGATTTTTAAGAGTATTATTTTTTTTTTGGTTCAGTATTGTGGTTAAATTAGTTTTTTTTATTTTTGGTGCTAATTTTTTTTGCTGGTGGTAGTTTTAGTGTTTTTTAATTATTACATAAACATAAATTTTTAGCCGGACTGCGCCAGACTAGTCGGGACAGCACCGTGCAGGAATTAAAAAAAGGTATGTTTTTTTTTGTTAGTTTTTAATTATTGTTGGTGAGAAGACCAACCAATGAAAAAAAAATTGAACTGCCAGAAGCAACGCTAATTAGTGTGCTAAATAAAATAGTTATTATGATTTAAAAATTTGATTGTTCAATAAATATTAGGAATTAGTTGAGAAAATCAAAACAAAATTGTTGCTATTTTTTTTCATTTGTTTATTTGCTATTTTTTTTGGTTGCTGAATTTTAGAAGGATTGATGACGTCGCCGTATTCCCTTTTCTCCCTTCCTATGTTTGATGATGATTTGATTTGCAGGTAGGATCGATTGGTTGACTCACGCCCCACAGATTGTGCTAAGCCGGCAAAAAGGAGGAAATCCCAATCGGTCCTTGAAACTTTCAAGGTTTTGTTTTGATACAAATTTGGTCTTGTTCTGTTGGTGGTCCGCGGTTGTGGATCACTCAAGACCTGGCGCCCACTTGAAAACCTTGGAAGTTTCTAAATCGCGTCTCCTCCGCAATATCGTGAAGTAACCAGACTCACTTGGTTTTGTTAATTTTTTTTGTTAAATTTTTTTTGTATTGGAATTTTTTTTTTGTTAAATTAATACAGTGGCGCTCCAAAAATTTTTTGTTGAGTGGGCCAAAATTTTTTTTTTTTTTGGTCGAAGGGTATAATGGTGCACGGATACCATTGCCACCCCACAAATAAAAATTAAATTAAAAATTAACAGGCCAAAGCCAAGTGGTGTCCTCCGGTTCTGTTGCAATTTGTCAACCGAACTGTGCGGTGTTACAAACTCTAGAAAAAATAACAAAGACTTAGGTATCTACCTAATTCAAATAGAACCAAATCAAGATATAACTAATCTACTTAAAACTAAAATTATGTTATACCAATATATATATTGGGAAAAGTTACTTTCTGACAGTCCCATCCAATGTATGCGTTGTCAGGAGTTTGGACATGTTGCAAATAATTGCTGTAAGCCACACAGATGTGTCAAATGTCTAATGGGTCATGGTCCTAAAGAATGTCCATTGGTTAAGGAAAAAGATACACCTAATAAATGCACTAATTGTGGTGGTGATCATCCTGCTAACTACAGGGGTTGCCAGTATTACAAAGACTTTATCTTACAGCGTAAATTAAAAATAAAAAAAAGTCAAATTCAAAGAACTGAAAATAATAATATATTTAACCAAATAGATAGTAGTATATCTTTTTCCAGTTTATTTAAAAATAATAATGATAAACCATCACCTACTAATAATGGTCAACTTTCACAAAGTAATTTAATAAATGAATTTTTCTCATTGTCTAATGGTCTATTCGGAATGAGCCTTTTGCAGCTAGTGAAAAAAGTTAATGATTTTGTACCATATTTAAAAAGCTTAAAGTCACGCGAAGAACAGCAAATTGCTTACATTCAATTTATAATTCAAATTACAAATGATGGATGTAAATAATTTACTTTCGTTCATCACACTTAATGTTTGCTCTATTAGGAGCTTAAGTAGAAGAGCTTTTCTTTATGACATGATAAAAGATAAAAACCCACATTTTGCATTTATTACCGAAACTAGATTAACTGAAAAAAACCATCTTATAATTGATAACTATAAAGTATTTCGAAACAATATAGGACAAGGTTCGGCAATATTATACAAAGAAAATATAGAATTAGATCAAATAGATACATCAAGCTTTAATTTACCAATAACTTTAGCTGAAGGTACAATTATAGATAGAAATAATAATAAAAAAACTATTCTTGTAGGATGTCATACATTAAATCACAATGTGATCAGAAAACGTTTAAAGAAACATTAAATAAACTTAATAATATAGCACAAAATTATGAATTTACCATTCTGGGTGGAGATTTGAATTCCAGGCATATAAAATATGGAGATTCTATTAATAATCGAAACGGTGATATGTTGACAAAATGGTTAGATGATAATATTGGTGAAACATCCTTAACAGTTGTCTCACCATTTTCTCCAACTTTTCCTGAAAGTCGATCAATCCTAGATCTTTTTATTGTCTCCGATAATACTATAAACCAAATTAATCAAAATTATGTTTGTAAAACTTACTCAACATTTTCAGATCATTTTTTAGTTAAACTTACTATAGACATAAGTAATTATAAAATTACATTAGCGGAGCCAAAAACATTTCGATTCTATCAAAATACAAATTGGAAAATATTTATAAGTCAAATTAATGGCAAATTTCAGGAACCTGAACTACAAATCCCTACCGAAAGTAACCTTACAAATGTAGAAATTGATAGCTATATAGATAAATTTATAAAAACTTTAAATTTATAAAAACTTTAAAAAATTCAAAAATTTACCTCTAAATATCAAAAAATTAATAGCTATTAAAAGGAATTGGCAAAAAGAATTAAAATATATATTCCATAGATATTTTAATATAAAATCCAATGAGTATAAAATATTAAATTCAAAAATAAAATGTCTTCGTCAAATAATAGAGGAAAAGATAAGAATTCATTTTAACTTACAATTTCAAAATAAACTTAAAATAATTAATCCATCCCCTGTTGCTTTTAAAGAAATTAATAAAATAATAGGAAAAACTCAATATGAGAATGTTAAAGTTACAAATGATGGAATAGTAATTACAAATATTAAAGAAAAAATAGAATTATTTAAAAATTATTATAGAGAACTATATAAAGAAAAAGATTACAACGCAAATACTGACATAACTAATTCAGTTAACCAAGTAGTTAATGACTTTGTTAATGAACAAGTAGATAATTTAGGTAATATAACACCCCTTACAAATTTCAATATCCAAAACAATTCACTTAACCCCACTGTACAAAATTTTGTAAATGCTAGTACTATAAAAAGTATTTTGCATAAACTAAATAGAAAAAAAAACTAGGGGTCCGGATGGCATTTCAAATTTTTTGTTAAAAATATTACCTGTAAATGCTATACATTTTTTAACTATAATCTTTAATAACTGTATAAATAATGGCTATTTCCCGAAGGTTTTAAAAATATCAAAACTGATACCAATCATAAAAAACAAAAAATCATTGGAACCAAGTAACTTTAGGCCGATTTCACTCTTATCTAATATAGGGAAAATTTTTGAACGAATTATCGCTGACCAAATTGATGAATTTAATGAAAATAATAATGTAATTTCCAACTATCAGTTTGGTTTTAAATCTGGCCATTCAACCACAGATGCACTAATGAAACTTCATTCAGACACAATTGAAAATCTAGAAAATAAATATGCCACTGTAGTTTTGTCACTTGACATACAAAAAGCTTTCGACTCAGTGTGGCCACAAGCTTTTATATATAAAATTATAAACATAGGTGTTCATCCAGCAGTGTTCATCCTAAAAAGAGAAAATTGGATTAATAAAATAAATTTATTAAAGTCATACAATATTTGTTTATATTTAATATGAAAAACAACAACAACTACATGTGTAAATTTCATGTTGAAATAGCATGGAAGGTTGTTGATGTTTTCCATACATATTACATTCAATCGATAGGTACTTACCTGTAGTTTAAATCCCCAAATAAATGCAACCAATATCAGGTGGATATTGGTTACTAAATTCAATCTAATATTGATTCATGTGCCGACATAACCTGAAAAATAAAGCAAAAGGTTTAGATGAATATCAGCTTTAATATAGCTGACATCCATGATGTTCTTATATTTTTAGAATTCTAATGAATTCTTAATTTCATATTTTAATAACTTACCAGAATTAATAGTGGAAAATAATCCGAATTTTACGAATTAAATTTAGATGAAATGCCGGCATTTCATCTGTCAAACCGAAACTTGCGGAGTAGATTGCGAGTAAAATAATCCGCGTAGACTTATGAAAATTTTCTACCCGGTAGAAAAGTGAATCGCGAATCTAATTATGTTAGGAAAAATCGCGGAAAATAAACATAAAAATAGAATTTATGTTTTTTAAATTAAATGAAAAACCCAATTAGTATGAGCGAGATGCAATTTGTGCGAGCGGGATAAAATAAACTGCACGAAAGTACTCTCTCGTAATAAAAATCAGTAGGGACAACTTAATAATAATTAAATTGTTCAGGGCTGAACGTTTTTATAGCATTTTATAGCAAAAGTTATTAATAGAATTTTCCAGGAAAATTAGCTAGAATTAGGAAAATTTAGTAGAGAAATTATAGGAAATAATATTCTAAAGGAAAAAAGGTTAGTAAAGGTTTTCAGGAAAACCTTAGGATAAAATGTTATGGCCATTATGGTCAAATGATTTAAAATTTAATATGGTAACACCATATAGAAAATGTAAATTTTAAAATAGATTAGGCTATATAAACGATAGGCAAATTGAGAATTTTATCAGTCTCATCGATCGATTCTCAAAGGCAGCAGCAGCAAGTAATTTCAAGAAAATAATTTAAAATTATTTTATATCTACACATATACATAAAGGTAAGAAAAATTATTGTATACGGATAAAATTACAAGTGGCACAAGTAATTGTGGAAAATTTGTGATTGTTCCTATGCAATATATTTTCTTTGGTTTAATTTACTCATTATTTTTAAAAAGGGTAAAATAAATTTAATTTAATTTATTCTAAATAATTAACAAAGTTGTAGATTATAGAAATAAATAAATAAAGTGAAATTAATTTAAAATTGCCAATTAGCGAATTATTAGAATTCGATTTTAAAGTATTTAAATTCAATTAGTGAATTGTTAGAATTAAATATAGAATTATTTTTAAATTTAATTATTGAAGTATAGAATTGAATTTATTAAAAAAAAAAAAATAATATCAATTAAAGTTAGGTTAAATCGGAAAACCGCATGAAGTTATAAAAAATCAAAACGTTTAATAATTATACAAAATCAAAATCACGCGTTGCAAAATTTAAATAAAAAGTGAGGTTAAATTCGGTTAAATTAATTTCATAAAATTAAGGTTAGATTGCGCCCACATTACGATCACGTGTCGAATTAAGATTACGGTTATCGAATTATAGATCGAATGTTAATTTAGTAGTCATTTTAGTAGATAATTGTTCTTACAAAACAATTTATTATTATTAATTGATTTAAATTAGTTTATTAGATAATTGTTTTTACAAAACAATTTTTTTTTTTTTTATTATTATCGTTGATTATGGTTTACCAGGTATATTGTATTTGATATTAATCTGGTAAATGTAATTTAATCAACATAGTTTCAAACGTATAAATTAATACAGGCAACCTAACCTCAACATAAATTAATTAGGGAAATATCATAAATAAATTAGATTATTTAACCTCAGAGAATTAGTCATATCAACCAATTTCTAGGTTTTGTGGAACAAAATTCAATATTGAACAAAACCAATATTAAACGATCCACCAGGTTGCGCTACATTATAAAATTGTTGAAATCTACTCGAATTGTCGCCCAACGGCAATTGTAGTAGATAGACAATTAGCTGATCGAACTTCAGATAACAGTCAGGCTAATGGTATGAACACAATTGCTGAGACGATAGAAGCGACATCAACGTTAACAATTAGCAACATAATTGAGATTAATTAATTAAAGAGTAAAGTAATAATACAAATTGTTTGTTTGTTTTTTTTATTAATAATTATTATTGTAACATTTGAAATTCATCATTTTTAATAAATATTTAAATAAAATAAAATTGAACGTAAACCAAGCAGATTTCTTTTTATTTAGTTCAAGGAGAAGTTAAACTTTTTATTTCAGAAATTTTAGCAGGCTCACCGAACATTTTGGTCCTTCGAACCGGATACTGTCAGGTCCGTTTGATTTTGTGAAATTTGAATATTTGACACAAAGAAATTGGTTGATAATAGTTAGTAATTAGAATTAGGATTGGCAATTTTAATATAAGTAGTTATTGTTAGGGACTAACATTTTTTAATCATTTCATACAAGAGGCAAACTAGTTTATCAAGGACGATAAAGTGGTTTTATTTCAATATGACTGCGTCATTGAAAAGTACCCTAACAAAACAAAAGGTTTTGGCAGAGAGAATTCAAAAATCGATTATCAACGGCAAGAAAACAAAACTGGAAAAACGAACCGTTGGATTTTATGAAACTAAAATCAGCGATTTGAGTAACAGTTGGTATGAATTTGGATTAAATGATCTGGCCATTCGAGAATTAATAGAAAATTCTGCTGAAGAGTGTGTAGACGATAATATCACAGAAGAGGTTTATTCTGATATAGAAGTTGCGTATATAGAGTATATTGGCGACTTAAAGGATAACTTAAAACTTAAATAAAATGTAGATACAAATAAAGTCGGCGTACCACCACTACAACAACAAAATGTTAACACAACGTCGAATGTACATAATCAAGTACAATTACCACGTATAACGCTTCCAAAATTCAATGGGGATTATAATGAATGGAGATCGTTTCACGACTTGTTTGTTTCAATCATACACAACAACACACAACTTCAAGCAGTCCAGAAGCTGCAGTATTTAAAGGGCTGTTTAACTGGTGAAGCAGAAAGGCTGCTGAAACATGTACCAGTAACAGGCAATGATTATGAGCCAGCATGGGAGAAACTCAAGCTGCGGTACGAGAACAAACGACTGCTGGTTAATACACAGATAAAAATTTTGGTGAATCAACCAAAAATACTAAACGAATCTGGTAAATCGCTACGACAACTAATCGAGACGACTGAGGAATGTGAACAGCAATTAAATTCACTTGGTGTAATGGTATCCAAATGCGATTCATTAATTATTTATTTGCTGGTGCTAAAGTTACCATTTACAACGGTGAAACTTTGGGAGGAGGAATTAGGTGATTCTCAAGACCTACCCTCTTTAGAACAATTCATGAAATTTCTGAACACAAGGTTCAGAGTTCTAGAAGCGGTGTCACAGTCAACTACAATGACGAAGCCGACACCAATTAGTACAAGAACGTACCACATCGCTACTACTTCAAAATGCCCAGCTTGTAATGGACAGCATTTTGTTGGAAAGTGTTTTAAATTTCAGAAAATGAACGTTGATGAACGGAGAAACTGTATAAAACAAAGTAGACGATGCTTTAATTGTTTTTCGAGCAATCATGGTGCTAATAATTGCCCGAGTCAACAACGATGTAAAAAATGTAACCAAAAACATAGTGGTTGGTTACATAGTACTTTGAACAATGTTCCTGGAACAAAAGGTGGCCCACAGGGGGTCAAAAATCAACATAAGGTTGAAAGTTCACCAGCGGTGGACAAGGCTGATAGTTTGGAGATATTAAAATCGTCAAATTTTTTTTTGTGCTGAACAACAAGATGTGTTGTTAGCCACAGCATTAGTATCAGTTTATGATCGCAATGGGCGATGCATAACACTACGCTGTTTAGTTGATCCTGGATCTCAATCATCGTTTATTACAGAGAATGTTTGTAAGAAATTAGGGGTGCCAGGTGAATCAGCCAAGGTGGAAATTACTGGTTTGAGTACAGGTCAAACAGCAATTTCCAATAAAAAGGTTCAAGTACAGATTTATAATAATAAGACAAAGACGTCTAGCGTGAAAGTATCTATGCTAGTTATTAAGAAAATAACAGATATGTTACCTTCATGTAAAATTATTAGAAGACAGTGGGACCATCTGAAGAATCTGGAGCTAGCAGATCCCACTTATTATATTCCAGGAAATATTGATATACTTCTTGGAGCAACAACGTATGCAAATATTATACAAAATGGATTGGTCAAGGGACCAAAGGATGCACCAGTAGCAATACAGACTACATTAGGATGGATACTTCTAGGGAATAGTCCACGAATATCCAGTCAAGAAACAAAAACATTTACAGTTATCCAACGGCAGACTGATGAGATATGTCATCAATTAAAAAAGTTTTGGGAATTAGAAGAAATTCCCACTCAAAAAACTTTGAAACCAGAGGATGAAGAATGTGAAAATATGTTCAAGTTAACGCATACAAGACTTGAAAATGGACAGTATGAAGTGAAACTGCCATTTATAAATGGACGATGTCCAGATCTAGGGTCATCTCGAGAGATGGCCAGAAAACGTTATGAAGTACTAAAGAATAAATTTAAAGGGAATACAACACTAGATGAAGAATATTCAAAGTGCCTCGATGAATATATAGATTTAAACCAGATGGAAAAGGTATCAAATGAGCAGTCTACAAATCCTTATTATATACCACATCATGCAGTGTTTAAAGAAAGTACTACGACGAAACTTAGAGTTGTATTTGATGCTTCAGCAAAAACAACAAATGGAAAATCATTGAATGAACAAATGTTGATAGGACCAACATTACAACCAACATTGTTTTCCACTTTAATGAAATGGCGAAAATATAAAGTAGCCATAACAGCGGACATCGAGAAGATGTATCGTATGATTTTAATTCATCCAGAACATCGAAAGTACCAACGAATAATTTGGAGAGACCCGATTACAAAGGTGGACACTGATTATGAGTTAAAAACGGTGACTTTCGGCACATCAGCTGCTCCATATTTAGCAATTAAGACATTGCAACAATTATCGGCGGATGAAGAACAAAATTATCCATTAGCTGCAAAGGCAGCGTTACTTGATTTTTATGTGGATGATTTATTAAGTGGGGCAGATAGTATTGAAGAAGCAAAGGAACTGCAACAGCAATGCATACAGATGCTAAAAAAAGGACATTTTAATCTTCGAAAATGGGCCAGTAATTATCCAGAGATAGTAGAGCAGTTACCATTAGCACACAGGGAATTGAAAGAGATATTTCAATTTGACGAATCTAATACAATTAAAACACTCGGAATAAGATGGTATCCTGGAACGGATTATTTTACATTTGCAGAATTAGATAAAACTCAGCAAGCGATTACTAAAATTTCTATTTTATCACAAGTTGCTTCATTATATGATCCTTTAGGACGGATCACACCTGTAATTGTAGTAGCAAAATTACTAATTCAAGAGTTATGGATATCAGGGAACTCTTGGGACGCAGAAGTAGATAAATCAATTGCGGAACGATGGCAATTTTTTAAAGAAAGCCTACAACAACTAAATAAAATTAGAATACCTAGATGGCTAGGTATTACGTTACAATCAAACAATGTTCAAATACTTGGATTCAGCGACGCTTCAATTAAAGCTTACGCAGCAGTAATATATTTACGAATACAAAATTCAGATGGAGTTGTCACTTCAAAATTGATTGCATCAAAAACCAAGGTAGCACCAATAAAACCGGTGACATTGCCACGTTTAGAATTATGTGGTGCACTAATTTTGGCCCGACTAATTGAAACAACGATACGCTCAATGGGGTTAAGTAATTATTCGATTACTGCATGGACAGATTCAACAATTACATTACAATGGATTCATAATCATCCATCGAAATGGAAAACATTTGTTGCTAATAGAGTTAGTGAAATACAGGATAAAGTAGATCCAAGCTGTTGGAGACACGTACCAACAGAATTTAATCCTGCAGATTTAGCATCTAGAGGAATACCAGCTGAAAAAATCATAAAGAATGAGTTATGGTGGAATGGACCAACGTGGTTGGTGAAAGCTGAGAAAGAATGGCCAGAAAATAAAATTTCATTGACAGTACCTGCAATAGAAGTGAAGAAAACAACTGTTGTATCACTATTAACCACTACTGATGATATGTTTTCGCGTTTTTCATCATTCATGTTATTAAAGAGAACAACTGCATGGATACTACGATTTTATAACAACGCAACAAAGGGAAACGCTAAAAGAGTAGGAATATTAAATAAACAAGAAATGGATGCTGCAGAAAATTTAATATTAAAACTAATTCAGCAAAGATCATTTTCCGAAGAATATAATCGTTTGATTGGAAATAAAACAATTGATAAAAAAAGCCAGTTGTTGACATTAATGCCATTTTTGGATCAACATAAAATCATACGTGTAGGTGGACGATTAACCAACGCAAATGTAGCATACAAAAACAAGCACCCAGTTATACTGCCATCAAATCATTATGTTACAACATTAATCATTAATGAAATACATAAAGACACTCTACATGGTGGAGTCAATTTGGTTTTAAATACGAGCAGGAATGTATACTGGATAATTAATGGAAAACGAATAATATCAAGACAGATAGCTAAATGTACAACTTGTATTCGTCACAAAAAGGAACCGTATACACAATTAATGGGAAATTTACCAAGTTGTAGGGTAAATATATCTAAACCGTTCAGTCATGTCGGAATGGATTTTGCAGGTCCAATTATTTTAAAAATGTCATCGCATAGAACGTCAAGAACGTATAAGGGTTATTTTTGTATATTTGTTTGTATGGCTACGAAAGCTATACACTTGGAATTAGTATCAGATTTATCAGCGTCAGCCTTTTTAGCATCATTTAGGAGATTTGTTGCACGAAGGGGTCTATGTACTGATGTTTACTCCGACTGCGGTACAAATTTTAAAGGAGCACAGATTACACTCAATAAGGAGTTAACAAAGGCATTGCAGGAAGCAAGTCCGAATGTGAGTCAACATTTCAGCGAAAAGGGAATTAGTTGGCATTTTAATCCTCCAGGAGCACCTCATTTTGGAGGTTTATGGGAGGCTGGAGTTAAAGCGGTGAAGTATCATCTCCGTAGAGTGATAGGTAAAAATGTCTACACGTATGAAGAATACGTAACATTGCTATGTCAAATCGAAGCATGCTTAAACTCTCGACCGTTAACAGTCATGGAAAATAGAAGCGAGGACTTGGAAGTATTAACACCAGGTCATTTCCTGATTGGACGGCCACTTAACGCTGTGCCTGAACCTGAAATATTAGACAAGGTTGCACCAGGTCAAAGATGGCGACATATGCAATATATGGCACAGCAATTTTGGGACAAATGGTCCAAGGGATATTTAAATACATTACAACAAAGAACAAAATGGCAAACAACACAACCAAATATTAAGGAAGGCGATGTAGTTTTATTAAAGGATGAGAATACATCACCAACATTTTGGCCACTGGGACGAGTTGAAGAAGTACATCCAGGTGAAGATGGAGTTGTTCGAGTGGTAAAAATAAAGACAGAACATAGTTCGTTTACGAGGCCCGTAACGAAAATCTGTCCATTGGTACAAGCAAATGATGATACTATATTATGATAGTATCTGTAAAAAAAAAAAAATTTTTTTTTTGTATGTTGTCATATTTGTTTGTCCGTCTTGTTGTTTTATGTGGTAAAATGTTTTAAAAATAAATAATAATAATATTTCTTTTGGGTTTATGATTAGGTAACAATGAATCCAACGAATACTCAATACCGGTATTCAGAGCGGTACACCATTAAAAGTGGAATGACATTTGAAACGATATGTAATATGATCACGGATAGTTTGGAGGAATACTTTATACATTCCGAACTGGAAGAATTGGGTCCGAGTTTGCGGTATGATTCAGTGCAATGGCGCTTAGCAAGGGCAAATATTGGGCGGCCACTAGGAATGCCACCAATGATTCCATCGACGGCTAAAGCATTACCATAATTTATTAAAATTAATGTTATAAAATTAAATTTTTAGAGTACATAATAAATGTATGCAACTAAAAATTCATGAGTTCTTCATTTGTTAAATTTTTTTTTAATAGAATTGCAGATTATGATGAGTTTACGATGATGGAAAGGTGATACACCTTACAACGTAAACAACAAGCATAATATATTTAATAAAAAAAAATAATAATTTACTAAGACAGGTAGTGCCGTCATGTTGGTGATAGTATAATGTTCATGTTGTCCAATTTAGTAAAACAATATATATATTACTAATTTATTTTTGTTCTCGTTAGATTAAAATGAATTCATTCGAAGTTAATGATTTTTTGACGATTTGGGAGGAGGTTCCGTTGTCACCAACAAGACAAGGTCAACAGTCAAATAACAATAAAAGACAACCTGTTGGTGAATTACGGCACCAACACACAAAAGAGCGGTGGAAACAAATTGGTTTTTTGAACCAGAGAATCCAGCCAGTGCCGCTAGACGCAAGTCACAATTGACTCACGTAATACCTGAGTCTACAAAAGATTTGATTGATGAACCAAAAGTCACTACTGAATGTAATTCACTGGTGCAAACCAGTGAAAGTTCGGTAGTGAGCTTTACAACCAGCCAACCAGAAGATCAGGTGCCAGTTGGTGAAAAACTAATAGGACCACCAGTATTGGTTAACGGGTGTTATACAACGGAGTGGAGCTCGTTAAGGTTGTCCACTACAGTTGCAGAATTTAAAATGCGAATTAATAATGACGTACAACGCGTTATGACAAAAGAAGGAGAACAGGTGTTCTTGCCGAAAAAGGTGGTAGAAAGAATTGATTTCGACAAGATTAGATCATCTAAACAAAAAGATTTTTTGGTTAATCTGCCAGGTGGATGGTGCATACGGGCGCAAGTTTATGCAGATGGGATGGTGAAATTTCACCATCATCAACTTAGGAAAAAGTTTAAATTAAATAAAGAAAAACTGGTGTTGAACAATTTTGTTCAACGGGCGGGAGAATGTTCATCCAGCAATGTTCATCCTAAAAAGAGAAAATTGGATTAATAAAATAAATTTATTAAAGTCATACAATATTTGTTTATATTTAATATGAAAAACAACAACAACTACATGTGTAAATTTCATGTTGAAATAGCATGGAAGGTTGTTGATGTTTTCCATACATATTACATTCAATCGATAGGTACTTACCTGTAGTTTAAATCCCCAAATAAATGCAACCAATATCAGGTGGATATTGGTTACTAAATTCAATCTAATATTGATTCATGTGCCGGCATAACCTGAAAAATAAAGCAAAAGGTTTAGATGAATATCAGCTTTAATATAGCTGACATCCATGATGTTCTTATACTTTTAGAATTCTAATGAATTCTTAATTTCATATTTTAATAACTTACCAGAATTAATAGTGGAAAATAATCCGAATTTTACGAATTAAATTTAGATGAAATGCCGGCATTTCATCTGTCAAACCGAAACTTGCGGAGTAGATTGCGAGTAAAATAATCCGCGTAGACTTATGAAAATTTTCTACCCGGTAGAAAAGTGAATCGCGAATCTAATTATGTTAGGAAAAATCGCGGAAAATAAACATAAAAATAGAATTTATGTTTTTTAAATTAAATGAAAAACCCAATTAGTATGAGCGAGATGCAATTTGTGCGAGCGGGATAAAATAAACTGCACGAAAGTACTCTCTCGTAATAAAAATCAGTAGGGACAACTTAATATTAATTAAATTGTTCAGGGCTGAACGTTTTTATAGCATTTTATAGCAAAAGTTATTAATAGAATTTTCCAGGAAAATTAGCTAGAATTAGGAAAATTTAGTAGAGAAATTATAGGAAATAATATTCTAAAGGAAAAAAGGTTAGTAAAGGTTTTCAGGAAAACCTTAGGATAAAATGTTATGGCCATTATGGTCAAATGATTTAAAATTTAATATGGTAACACCATATAGAAAATGTAAATTTTAAAATAGATTAGGCTATATAAACGATAGGCAAATTGAGAATTTTATCAGTCTCATCGATCGATTCTCAAAGGCAGCAGCAGCAAGTAATTTCAAGAAAATAATTTAAAATTATTTTATATCTACACATATACATAAAGGTAAGAAAAATTATTGTATACGGATAAAATTACAAGTGGCACAAGTAATTGTGGAAAATTTGTGATTGTTCCTATGCAATATATTTTCTTTGGTTTAATTAACTCATTATTTTTAAAAAGGGTAAAATAAATTTAATTTAATTTATTCTAAATAATTAACAAAGTTGTAGATTATAGAAATAAATAAATAAAGTGAAATTAATTTAAAATTGCCAATTAGCGAATTATTAGAATTCGATTTTAAAGTATTTAAATTCAATTAGTGAATTGTTAGAATTTAATATAGAATTATTTTTAAATTTAATTATTGAAGTATAGAATTGAATTTATTAAAAAAAAAAATAATAATATCAATTAAAGTTAGGTTAAATCGGAAAACCGCATGAAGTTATAAAAAATCAAAACGTTTAATAATTATACAAAATTAAAATCACGCGTTGCAAAATTTAAATAAGAAGTGAGGTTAAATTCGGTTAAATTAATTTCATAAAATTAAGGTTAGATTGCGCCCACATTACGATCACGTGTCGAATTAAGATTACGGTTATCGAATTATAGATCGAATGTTAATTTAGTAGTCATTTTAGTAGATAATTGTTCTTACAAAACAATTTATTATTATTAATTGATTTAAATTAGTTTATTAGGTAATTGTTTTTACAAAACAATTTATTTATTTTTTTTATTATTATCGTTGATTATGGTTTACCAGGTATATTGTATTTGATATTAATCTGGTAAATGTAATTTAATCAACATAGTTTCAAACGTATAAATTAATACAGGCAACCTAACCTCAACATAAATTAATTAGGGAAATATCATAAATAAATTAGATTATTTAACCTCAGAGAATTAGTCATATCAACCAATTTCTAGGTTTTGTGGAACAAAATTCAATATTGAACAAAACCAATATTAAACGATCCACCAGGTTGCGCTATATTATAAAATTGTTGAAATCTACTCTAATTGTCGCCCAACGGCAATTGTAGTAGATAGACAATTAGCTGATCGAACTTCAGATAACAGTCAGGCTAATGGTATGAACACAATTGCTGAGACGATAGAAGCGACATCAACGTTAACAATTAGCAACATAATTGAGATTAATTAATTAAAGAGTAAAGTAATAATACAAATTGTTTGTTTGTTTTTTTATTAATAATTATTATTGTAACATTTGAAATTCATCATTTTTAATAAATATTTAAATAAAATAAAATTGAACGTAACCCAAGCAGATTTCTTTTTATTTAGTTCAAGGAGAAGTTAAACTTTTTATTTCAGAAATTTTAGCAGGCTCACCGAACACATAGATTTCCCGAGTAGATTAATAAGATTATTATTGAATTTTATGAAAGATAGATCTAAGTACATATACTTAGAAGATCATGTATCAGAGAAAATTGAAGTTAATTCAGGAGTACCTCAAGGATCTGTATTAGGTCCAAAATTATTTAATCTGTTTTTTCATGACATACCACATGAAACTTATAATAGAAGAAACCAACTATTATCTAAGGCAACATTATTCGCTGACGATACAACAGTATATGCACATGCAAGTAATCCAGAACTAGCTTTAAAATACATTAAAAATCATACCGACCAAATATTATCTTACTATAACAAATGGAAAATATCTGTAAATATAGAAAAATCTAAATTAATATGTCTTAGAAATGCTAGTGGTAAGGGTCCTAGAAATGCTGTAAAAAAAAGTAAAAATTTAAAACTAAAAATTAATATAAACTGGTCCCATTAGAAAACAATATTAAATATTTAGGAATCAATATTAATAATAAGCTTAAATTTAATAATCATGCAAGAGAAGTGTTAATTAAAGCTGGGAGAGCAGCATCTATTCTAAAGCCACTTTTAATACATAAGGATTTAACAACAAAAACCAAACTGCTAATGTACAAACAGTTGATTAGACCAGTCTTATCGTATGGCTTCCCAATTTGGTTTTCAATATCTCCGACAATAGCAAAAAAAATACAAATTTTCGAAAGAAAAATATTAAGAAATTGTACAAACAAATATTACATAACTGAAAATAAAAAATATTCTAATGACTATATATATAAAGAGGCTAAAGTCACACCAATTATGTTATATATGTCACAACTTGCTATAAAATATTTAAGAAAACTAGAATATCATGAAAATATACTTATTACATCTATTTTTAATAAGTATGGAAATCACATTATTGATAATTCGTACTATTTGTCACCGTTTGTAATGTTAAATTCCGAAGAAAAGTTTTTTGAATTACAAAATGTTACAAAATTACCAGAATTTTACACATATAATACAAATACAAATATAAATCATAGAGGTTAATTAAAACTAAGATAATAGTTAATTTAAGTACCTAAAAAGAAAATAGTGTTTTAGTTTTATTATTTGTTAAATACATGAATATATTTTTGTTTTTTGTTTTTTCTTTTCTTATTTTCTTTTTCTGTGTTGTCTTTTTATTTTTAGTGTAAATAAATTCTAGTCAGCTTAAAGCAATACTAAATATTCGACCTATCCGGTGCAAATAGTACGAAAAAAAAAAGCTGCTAACTAGGGGGAGCAGATAACTCATAGTATGTTGTTTAACAGTGATTTATGTCCAAAAGTTTTTTGTATTTAACATTATCTTTGTAACAAACAGTGCTTTCTTCAAAATTGCTCATCTTTATTATTTATCGATTTAATTTTATATTTTTATTTCTTTAATAATAAATAATATTATTAAAATAACTATAATAAGTATAAATATGCGTAATCACGAATCCAACCTGTGTACAAAATTTCATTGAAATTGGATAATATTTACCATATGTTCTAGAACATATGAAATATTAATCGGAATTTTTAGCATGGACCCTTTATAGCTACTAACGTCTACATTAGGCTACATATGCGTAATCACGAATCCAACCTGTGTACAAAATTTCATTGAAATTAAATAATATTTACCATATGTTCTAGAACATATGAAATATTAATCGGAAATTTTAGCATGGACCCCCTGAAGGTATTAACTTCTATCATGGCCAACACATGCATAATCAAAAGGTCTACCTTTGTACCAAATTTCATTAAAATCAGATAATAATTACATGCTATAAAACACGTAATTATATAAAATTCGGAAACTAAAACTGTTTTCTAGGAACCCCCTGAAGGTCTCCAAATTTCAGGAGAGCCAACTAGATCACAAAATTAGCCTATATATAAAATATCTTTGAAATCGGTTAACAATTACTATATGCTGTAGTGTAGAACATATTAAAAAAAAAAAATTAAAAAAAAATCGGAAATTTAACATGGATCCCCTAATCCTACTAACCTGTAATTTGGTCAACCTATGCAGAATCATGAACTCAACCTGTGTACCA
Source organism: Rhamphomyia laevipes (assembly GCA_963920725.1). Classification (NCBI taxonomy): domain Eukaryota; kingdom Metazoa; phylum Arthropoda; class Insecta; order Diptera; family Empididae; genus Rhamphomyia; species Rhamphomyia laevipes. The sequence goes on from OY987255.1 coordinate 82,725,139, forward strand.
AATTTCATTGAAATCGGATAATAATTACGAGCTGTAGAACATAAAGCAAATATTCTTCGGAAACTAAGCTGCTCATATATTAGTTTCCTATGAACGTACTATACCTACGAACTACAAATTTGTGGAGTATCAAGTAGATAACTAAATGAAACTGTGTATTCAATATCATTGAAATTGGTTGAAAGGTACCGTAGATATAGAGAGTTGAACTTATGAAAAGTAATTACGGATTTTTACATGGACCCACTGAAGTATCGACTTTAAATTTTACAGACACCAAGTACATACGGAAACTATCATATGTACCAAAATTTATGCTAATTAGATAAAAATTACTATATGCTCTTCTAGAGTATACGAAATTTTAATCGGAAATTTTACCATGGACCCCCTGAAGTTATAGACCTGTATCTTAATAGTCTTGTGGACAATCATGATACCAACCCATGTTTTAAATTTCATCCAAATCTGAGACATGAAATTTTTTTTTACATTTTTCCGTAGAACAAAAACACGTAGGTTCCCACATAAATGGGAAAATCTAACATGGTCCCACTGAAAGGATCGATCTCATCTTGTACCGGCACCTGCGCGAAGTCTGTTAGAGCCTGTGTGCCAAATTTCATTAAAATCGGACAAGCGGTTCTAGAAGATGTTGCTGCGCACATAAAAAGCGTACGTATACGCGTACGCGTCCCCCGGACACTTTTTTTTTGCATTTTCGGACTCCCCGACCTCGGAAACGCCTAGAAAAAAATTTTGAGCGAACTTTTTTTTTTGACCATCCAACCCATCACCAGACTTCATAGTATTTCATACTATTCGTAATATTATTATAGACTTAAGAAATAAATTGATTGTAAACTAACTCGTAAGAACGATTGTAAAACAAAAAAAAAAGAATCATTAAGCCAAACATATATAGCTTAATATAAATATGAAATTAAGTATATTAAGTATATTATTAATATATAAATATCAATTGCGAATAATTTTAAATCTTTATCAGTGCAAACAAAACATATTTTTGCTGATTTGAATGGAATTTTATATTTGTTCATTCACACATTTAAAATATCAAATGTTTCGTTTGTAAATGAAGATATTTTAAAAACAGTCAAAAATTTGACGCAACATTTTTCAAGGAAGAACAGACCAAATAAAACTTAAATTTTAAATAAAAATATAATTAAATTTTTAAATTTTATATATTAAAGTATATAATTTAAATTTTGAATAATATTAAAATTAAAATAGTAATATCAATTTATTTTGAAGCAAAGACAAACTAAAAACATACTCAAATCTTGAAATAAAACTTAAAAATAAAAAAATTGCGATTCAATTAAAATGATATTTAGCAAGAAAAAACACAAAATAAAACTTAAATATTATATAAATTAAATTTTTAAATTTTATATTTTAAAGTATGTACATTTAAGTTTTGATTAATATTAAAATTTATTTTGAAGTAATGCCAAACTAAGAATGTAATCAAATATTGAAATAAAACTTAAAACTAAAAACAAAATGCAATTAAATTAAGTGATTCTGTTTCAAATTATATTTTGAAGTATTTTTGGAAATAAAAATAATAATTTCAAACTAAAATATTTAATTTACCAGTGCAAATTCTAAATATAGCTTACGATAAAATCTAAAGATTACGATATACGATTTCGCTATAATATATACCTTTTGGTGTCCATTTGGCACTAATTTAAATCCGTCGGAACCAGTGCTGTGAAACCCATCGGTTTTTTTTAAGGGTTCGTTTCCGGTTCGGCTCCACCATATTTATTTTCATTTCGGTTCGGTTCCGGTTCGTTCTAGCTCTGTTTTAAAAAAAAAATTAAATATGAAAGCAAGCAAAATTGTTATTAAACAAAACAAAATAAAAAATAAGGAACACAAATAGAAACCAAATTCAATATCATTATTATATTTTTTTATTATATTAAAGATAAATTAATAAAATATATTCTAATTCTAAATTCTAATAACACAAAAAAGCTAAAAAAATAAGTAACAAAAATAAGGCAATTCATTTGCAGGAACAAAAATAAAGTAATTAACAAAATTCATTTTATATTATAAAATTAAAGTTAATTAGAGTTATATATCTTTAATTTATAAAACTAAATAAATTATATGTTTAAATTTAAAATTTATTGAGTTTTATTAATAAAATGTCTTCCAATAGCTTATCGCAAATCGAATTTCTTTTATCAGAAAATATATAATTAAAGGACGAAAAGGCTCTTTCAACCGAAACTTGAGTTCCTGGTACTGCAAACACAATTTGGGATAGTTCATATAAATGAGATGGTAGCACATTCTTTTGTTTTGACCAATACTCTAAAATATTTGTGTTTACTGGTACTCGATTAGTATTGTTAAAAGAATCTACGATAATTTTAATATCGTGTTCTGTAGTTAAAGTTTCTTTGTCGTTTACTAGATTTCGATTATTAGACTGTTCCTTTTCCTTTCGGGCCAACATAATCTCAAGTTCATTTTCACTATATGGATCAGATAATATTATTTCATTAGCAGGTGATAAATTTAAATTATTTTGAATTTCAAAGCTATTCAGCCGCAAAAGTTTTGTTTTGTGATTATAAATAGATATTAAATGATTTTTAGCCTGTAGCTTTTGAATATAGGTTAACATAATTTTGTATCGCCTATCTAAATAAAGACATGCTAGCATTGGATTGGTCATCAAATAATCTTCTCTTTGGATCATTGCATCAACTAAAATTTTAGAGTAAGCATTATTAATTTTAGTTAAATCAAGTTTACATTTATCCAAGAACAATAAATATCACTCAAAGTCTATTGTTCTGTTTGAAACAGCTTATTGGTGATATGTGCAGGTAATAAAACTTGTAATATTTTGTCTATTTTTCTCCAGTCAGTTTCAGAAATGATAAGAACTTTTTCATCCAATACGTCGCAAAATTCTTAAAATGTTTTTAATCGTTCCAGCATTAAAAAGGTTGAACTCCATCTAGTAGGACAATCCACCAAAGGTTTCCTTAGTTTTTGCTTTTTTATTATTGCCATAAATGTAGGAGTTCGTAATTTTTTCGTTACTGCTCTGGCTTTCTGGATAAGTTTATCTATATTTCTTGAATCTGTAAATTTTTAACTGATAACTGGAAAGTGTGGGCGACACAACGTACAGTAGCTACCAAACCCCGAAGTTTCAAAATCAATATTACTTAATAATCTTCATCTTCAACTCCAAAATCAAATTCAAACTCATCTTTCGAATTATCAACTTCCAAAATATTGTTATTATTTTCTCAATATTAAATCAGTGCACTTTATCATATTACTACCATTGTCGGTAGTTATGGTATATAGTTGTTGTGGATGAATATTATATTTTTCAAAAACGTTTTTAAGAATTTGGTGTAAATTTTCACTTGTAGATCTAGCTTTAATTTCTGTCATAGCTATAGTATAAATTTTTATTTTATTTTCTACTAAAAGTTGAACATTTACACCAAGAATGGCTCTGTCCATTTTTGTAGCACTATCTATTTTAATTGAAATTAGTTTATTTTCAACTATTTTTGATAACTTTCTTCGAATATCATCAGCTTCTTCTGTTATTAATTTTTTCATATTAAATCTATTGACGGTAATTCTGTTGTTAGATGAAAATCCATTTAAAATGGGATCAATGATTTTCCTAAATCCCGAATCTTCAACTGCACTTAATGGTCTGCAATTTTTTGTTACCATTACCACTAAAGCTGATTGCAGTTTTGCAGCTGTCATTTTAACTTGTATTGTTTCTTTTTCGACAGAAAAGTAATTAGATAAATCTGCTTTTTTAGTTGTTACATCCAATTAAGCTTTTTTTGAATTTGCATCCAAGACCTCAGTGTATTTATTTTCGTGGGCACAACTCAAGTGTTTTAAAAGATTTGTTGCGTGTTTGCCCTGCAAAGTTTAGGCACAAATCCTGCATTCACTTGTTTTTGTTTTTCGTTATATGAAAATTTTTCATGTACACTATTCTTCTTCATACCTGATGTATATAAAAATTATTTTAAGATAATATAATTTAATAAAAATAACTAATTCATTATTATATTATATTTTTACCAAAAGTTAATAATTTAGTTCCTTCAATAATAATTCCGTTGCTACAAAAATTTTACTCGATCTAATTTTTTAGTTGTCAATTTTTTTTAGTTGTAAATTTTTAGTTGTCAATGTCAACAAAGTGTTTCAAATACCCAACAGAAAAGTTATATAAAAGCACCCTGCAGGCGATTTAACAGAAACGAAAATTTTACGAACACCTTGAAATTATTCAATAAAATTTTGTATTTGGAGTAATATTTGTATTATTTATCGAAATCGTAGCAACCAAATTTGGAAAAAGTATTGGAGTGTTTTCTGTATAAAGAACCTAGAACCGAAAATTTTTTGATCTGGTTCCGGTACCGGTTCGGGTTCTTAAAAAAACAGTGGGTTCCCGGTTCCGATTCGGTTTCACAGCACTGGTCGGAACCCATCATGTTGAACTTCGATTTATCAGAAAAAAGCATGTTCTCCATTTGGCAATAGTCCAGTTTATATGTGTCTTTGCAAATTCTAACATTGCCCGTCGATTCTTTTTTAAAAAAATGGCTTTTTAATGCTTTTGTGTGTTGCTAGACCCCCCTCCACAGTTCGGCGTTGGATGGTCATGTGCGAAAGTTCTAAGACCAATTCACTTAGAATATACCTTGTTAATATATAATGGATCCGTTTTTGCAATTGGTTCTTTCGCGCGGTTTACCACCTCCATGTATTGTATTTTATGTGCCAGAAGAGCGAAAACGGCTTATAATTCGGAAAATCACACTGTGATGAATACCAATTTTATTAGCAATACTCGCATTTGATATGTTAAGGTTATGTGCTTTAGTTAAGTCGGGGTAGTTTTAAACTTATTATTATATGTTTATCAATATTTTTGTTTTCAATGAAGAATAATGTTAAGTTTAAGTTATTATGTAAATACAAATAAATATTCTTTTCTATTAATATTTTTTTTACAGATCCAGGCAAATTTTAAAATTTTATTGAAGAACAAGGTAAAGCCGAGCTTTAGTTTTATCCAACACTTTATATAATATATATATATATATATATATATATATATATATATATATATATATATATATATATATATATGTATATAAACCCAAACAATATAAAAAATTATCAACCTATAACAAATGAACGATGCAAAGCGAGTGTTCTTTTTTTTAATCGACGCAAGAGTGCATATACATCCACATGGCTCTCGTTGCCCCAAATACTACCATTACATCCTTCAAAGATATCTACTCTTCCAGACCTTTAATTTGATACCCCACATGTTGTTTTTTTTCATTTTGGGCCCCATTTTTTGTGAGCCCAAATGGTCCTAGTTACCCGAAAAACTACTCAACGAGATGTACTCATCAATACCTTTAATTTGATACCCCGCATGACTTCTTTGAAAACAGGACCAACCCCCCGCCCTCTCGCCGGGCCATGAAAATTATATAAGTACCGAATGGGTTATAACACGAGTTTAAGTTTCAAATTTGAGTTAAATCGGTAAAGCTGTTTTGGAGCTATGTCCAGGTGAGGAAAACATGAATTGTAAATTCAATAAAAGGAAGTAAAAAGTAAAATTGCAGGATTTGTGGGAAAATTGATTTAGAAAAATCTTACAAAAAGTTGAATTTTGTATGGAAAATGTTAAAAAAAACAATGTAAACTGAAGGATGTGTATGGGAAAATTGATATAGAAAAAAACATAAAAATTGAAGGATTTGTATAGGAAAATTGATCCAGAACCGGCATATCTATACTACTGACATTTGCTGGAACAGCCCCAAAGCTGTATTCCATAACTCCATACAAGTTTCAAGATCTGGTTATAAAATAGAATTTTGTGCGCAGTTGACAATTTTGAGTTATGTCCGATTAGCCAGTATAACTTTCTGTATTTCATGTACAGCTCTTTTATGCTCTTTAAATTGTAGTTTTTTGTCTAATGTCATATCCAAATATTTTACGGATGACATATGTGGAACGATTTAGGTTCAAGTGTTGACTAATCTACTTGTTTGTAAAATTTATGTGCACAGATTTTGATTCGTTTATTTTCATCTTCCATTTTATTGACCAATCGTGTATGCTGTTACTGGCACTCTGAAGTTTGTGAGTAGCTACGTCTAATTTTTTATCAGTGACAAGTAATGATAATTAGCCGTTGACGAGTAGAGACGTGTTTTTTTCTTTCTCTGCAAGTTTTTAAATTATTAATTATTAAATTATTATATATATTATATTATAATTTTTAATTTATTGAAAATCTTAATTTATTTTTATTATTTTTACGCTGACGCATCAAGTTACGCGAGTTTTTTTTGTTTTTTGAATAATAAAAAATTGTGCATATAGTAACAATAACAGTTGTGTTATAGTAACAGTTGTGCATACTAAAGCCGTTGAACTTATAATTTCGATATGAATAAGTGCAGCAGTCCTAATTGTTTCTCGATGGATACTATCGTAATTACCTGCAACGGTATCTGTCAGAAATCACTTCACCCTGAGTGTATAGGTCTTTCGCGAGTTGAATTAAATCTTGGAAAGAATATAATAAGAACTTTTTATTTTACTGTAATGAATGTAAATCGATAACAATTTCTCATGTATTGTTAGCCATAACATCTAATAATGATGTTCTAAAACACATATCGGATAAGATTATGTCAATAATCTGTGTGATTCTATACACTCTGAGAATAAAGCTCTCACGATGGAAGACAACATCTCTTCTATTCAGCAACAGATTCATGAATTTTGTGATCAGTTTGATAGTTTTAACATAAAGATCAATTCAAGAACTGAAGAAATTGAGAATCTTGTAACAAAAATTGTCCAGCTCAACAACAATATCGATTCTGTTCATTATAAATTAAACGACAGTTTACTAATCGATAAATTTAGGTTTCAATTGGAAAATTTACACTCATCTATAAAAAAGTTAAAAATTGTAGCTGATAGTAATATACAAACTTGTCAATCGTCATTCGATAATAACTTATCAAAGAACTTAGAAAATTTTAACAAAGTCTTTAATCAACTAAATAAGCTAATAAGTACTTCTCAAAAGGATGATATTACATATAATCTATCGCTATCCTATTTAAGGATGAAGTCAAATCAATGAAATTAATTATGAATGCTTCCATTGAAGAGATAAAATGCTTGAGCTCTTCTAATAATATTAATCAGTCACCTTCTCCAATATATCAAGATTCACCGAATAAAGCAAATCGTATATCTATTTATGACGAAATTATCTGTTCTGATAGTGATGTTAATCTTAATTCTAATTCTAATACATATAATACTGTTGATAATATAAATAATAGCAATAATAATGGTTCAGCCTCCTACTGTAACTCATGCAAAAGAAATTAATAAAAAAGAAATTATTAAATTCGGTTTGAAGTAGAGCAGCACCGATTGGGCTAATAGACTAAACAAACTTGAATTAATGAACTCGTCTAATAAACATAATCATAATCACCCGGATTTAACAACATACTTCGTTCAAGGCATCGGTAGATCCCATATTATTAACTATATTGAAGAGCATCTACATATTAAAGTTGCCTCATGCTTCATAGTGCGAAAAAAAAATAAGAAATCACGGATGGCTAATACAACTACCTCGTTTAAACTGCAGATCCCTACTAAATACGCATGGTTATTCAGGAATCCTGATAATAGCAGTATATTTAAAATAAGGAATATATCTTTTTCATTTTGGATTAGTACAAAAAAACATAATATTGATATAAATAAAAATAAAAATAATAGTATTAAGACTAATGCTAACATAGAACCATCTCTAAACATAAACAATTCTAACATAGATGATAATAGTAATATTAATATTAATAAAAAATACCAAAACTTTGTACAAGGACGAACATTGAATCCCATTCTACCTTCCATTTTTCTTCCTAATAACCCTACTAGAAAATATAACAATAATAATCCTGAAATTAATTGTTCCTCTTCTATTACTTTTTTATAATAAATTTCTTTATTTCATATAAAATATCAGGAAAACTATAACAAATTTTAAAAATAAAATATTTTTATAAAAAAGTATAATTATTAAGCAAAATCATTATTAAAACTTTAAATATATTATTTTATATGAAATAGCTAGGAACATTCTTTTATGTAGATAAGTGGCGAATGTACCGTAAAAATTATATAATTGAAATAAAATATTGTTGGGGCAATATTAAATTTGAAACAAAATTAATACAAATATAAATAAAAATAAAAAATTAAATAAAAATTACAAAAAATATATATAAATAATAAAAAAAATAATAAAAACTTATAAAATATTAAACATAAATTACTTTAAATGAAAAAATAAATTATTAATTAACTAGGAAAAAATTATATCAATTAAAAATTATAAACCAAAATATTAAGTTAAGGGTTTCAGTAATTTTTCAATTTGCTTACAATTAAATTCAAAAAGCCAACATTTAATTTGTTTTAAAAACATAGTTTTTACTCTCTCGCAACGAAAAATATTTGGCAATTTATTAAAGAGGCGAGGTGCAATAATCTTATAAAAATGACAGAAGTGCATCTTATGAAATTTTGGAACCACAATTAAATTTCTCGTATTTATTCTTAAAAAGTAATTTTCATCAATTCTGGGAACATTATAACCTGATTCATCAAAAAATACTTGTAAAACCTTATAATAATAAAGGTGCCTTAAAGGAAGAATTCCCAGGGACTTGAAAAGATCAAAACTTGGAGTTAAACGATTTACTTTGCACATTAAACGAATAGCGTGTTTTTGCTTAATTAACAAAGGTTCAATTTTATTAAAATTAGTACCACCCCAGCAACTTATACCGTATTGCAACTTAGATTTGAATAGACTATTATAAACTAGTTTTAATAGTCGCAAAGGGCAGTACAAACTTAAATGATATAATTGACAAACTACTTTGTTAAGATATTTTTTTAGATGTGCAGTATGATCTAACCAATTAAGTCTAGAATCCATAAATATGCCCAGATACTTAAAACTATCCACACGTTCAATTTTAAAACAATCATCGTGACAGTTTACATTATCATAAAATATTTGTTGATAACTACCATTTTGACAATAATTACATAAACTAAATTTTAAACATAAAGGTGAATGATACATAAGAGACATATTTTCATAAATACTGCCCGAAATATTAAATAGCATGAATTTTGTTTTGTTACTTATAACTAATTTATGCTCCTTGAACCAACGCCTAAGTATTTCCAAATAATGGTTCATACTTGTATAAGTATCAAAATAATTATCATTTGCATAAGATAAAGCTGTATCATCAGCAAAAGCTGTAATTTTGCCCTTAAAACACTGAAAAAACAATGAATTTACATAAATTAAAAATAAAATAGGCCCCAAAACTGAACCCTGTGGAACCCCTATATTGAGAAGCTGAAATGAACTCAAGGAGTTTTTAATTTTAACTCTTTGTCTTCGATCCTTTAGATAAGAGGCAAACCAATCATACATAAAACCTCTGAATCCAGCATTATACAACTTTTTCAATAACAATGAATGATCAACCATATCGAAAGCTTTTGTTATATCTATAAATAGAGCTGAAGGAATTTTAGAATCATTAATAGATGTGTAAATTTCACTACATAACTTTTGCAAAGCATCTTCAGTTGACCCAGCGCCGGCGCTAGCGATTTTGGCGCCCTGTGCACTTTTCTAAAATAGCGCCCAAAAGTTTTTTTGCCGTAATCCATTTCTACATCACCCAGGAGGTAGGATTAGCAGTACATTTCTTTTAACGAGGTATACCACGTAGGCATAAATAAAAACACTAAAATTCAAACGTGCTACTTTAACTTGTAAAATATATTATATAATTAATTAAATTTAATTTTCCCACCTTCAAATTTTGCAATTGGACTATAATTCAAGTTGTTCAGAAATTCACTTTCTATACATATTCTAGGTAAATCTACTAGTCTTTCTTGTCCTATTGTTGTACGTAAATAAGTTCTAATAATTTTTAATTTAGAAAAGTTACGTTCCCCGCAAGCTACTGTGACTGGTATTGTCAATAAAATTCTAAGAGCTACAACTAGGTTTGGTAATATCGGCTCCAATTTCTTTTCAAATATAAAATTTAATGATTCTATAGGGCTTAAAGTTTCTGAAACTATACTTTGGAATATTTTAATTTCGTCCGATAAATCTAATCCTACTATATATCAGAATTTGAATTGAAAGTTAAATGCTTTTCTAGGCAAAGGCAACTATTTAAAAACTCAGAAGCATCTAATGAAACTACAGAAATATTATGCAAACATTTGAAAATATCATTGTGTTCCGAAATTTGGTCAAATCTTTCAACAGATTGAATACCCCAATCAAGGATTTTAAAATAAAATTCTACTTTAAACTTTTGTTCAGGATTGGATATAATTTCATCTCTACCTTCGTACGAAAAAAGTTGAGGTCTTAATTTAGATAAAAATATATTTTTATTTCATGCCGTTTCTTATATGAAAAAAAGCTCTCAAGAATAGTATATTTTTTCTGTTCATAAAAATACATACATTTTTTTAAATATGTATAAGAAACGGAAGGGAAATTTGTATGAAGAAAGAGTATAAAGACAAATTTATATTTTCATATCATCGGTTGAAGAATTCTTTATGAAAAGTAAAAATATACTGTGCTTGAGGGGTTTTTTTTCCTATAAGAAACGGAAGGGGGTTTTATCGATATTTTTCTTTTCCATATTGACTATGCACAGTGCTCAAATACTGTGCACCGACAACAATTTTTATATTTCTCTTTTTTAAGAGAAACTTTATTATATTAAGTTATTTTTTTTGTGAGAAATTTGTATGAAGAATAGTATAAAGACAAATTTATATTTTCATATCATCGGTTGAAGAATTCTTTATGAACAGTAAAAATATACTGTGCTTGAGTGGTTTTTTTTACATATAAGAAACTAAGAAACGGAAAGTGGTGTTATCGATATTTTTCTTTTCCATATTGATTATGCACAGTGTTCAATTACTGTGCAACGACAAAAAATTTATATTTTGCCTTTTTAAAATATATTTTTACACAGTGAAAAAAATATTTGTTCACAATTTCGGTAAAAAAAAATTTTTGATGAAAAAAAAACATTTTATTTTTTTTAATTTATTTTTAATGATTTTGCGCCCCCCAATATCAGCGCCCCGTCAAGCTGTTCATACTGTTCCAAGGAAGCGCCGGCCCTGAGTTGACCTACCAGTTCTAAAACCAAATTGAAAATTACTAAAAAAAGTTATTTTTTCCTAGGAATGATAAAACTCTATTCTTTATACCTTTTTCGAAATTTTTTGAAAAAACTGACAAAAGCGAAATAGGTCTATAGTTATTTAATGAAGTAGTATCACCGTTCTTATGTAAAAGAATTACAATCGCATTTTTTAGGTCATCTGGAAAAATTCCCTTCTGTACGCTAAAATTAAAAATATAACATAAAACATCAACAACTTGAAGAGAAATGTTTTTTAATATTTTACTTGAAATGTTATCAGAAGATTCTGAATTAGAGGTTTTTAGAGACATTAGAATTTTATGAATCTCAGATGGTGAAAAATTTTCAAAGAAAAAACTTTCAGAATTAAATAGTTCATGACTGATATTATTACAATAACAAGATGTGACATTATTATTAGCGTTGTTGTTTAAAGAACCATCCAACAATGTACTAGTTACCGTAGAAAAATAATTATTAAATAAATTAGCAACATCAGTTGGATTAGATACATTTACATTATTTTCAAACAAAGTAATATCATCTTTTTGAACGTTATTATTAAGTATACTATTAATAAACTGCCATTCTTTTTTTGTATTTCTTGAATTTTCGACTAATCTACGATTATAATAATTATTCTTACAATTTTCAATTTCAATTTTTAACTCTCTACATAGTTTATCATAGTAACTTTTCAGTCTTATATTATCAAGATGTTTACTAACACGAATTCTGAACAAATTTTTCTTTTTAACTTTTTTTAATAACGAAACAGACATCCAAGGTTTAAGTTTTTTGCCTTTATAGTTATTTACACTAATTTTTTCACTACAAATAGAAATATGCTCATTTAGTTTTGTCAGAAAACAATTAAAAGCCATAGATGGATCAGCTGCTAAATAGACATCTTCCCAGAATTCAAAATTAAGTCTGGATTTTAAGGACATAAAATCAATTTTTTTAAAATCATTATTTACACTATACTTTTCTCTATGAACATTATTATTAAACTGAATAGTAATTAAAGAATGATCTGTAATTTTAAGATCCAGTATAGCAGTTTTATAACCAATACAATTATTTCTATGGAGCCTTAAAAAAATGTGATCTAAACAAGAACTGGACGTAAACGTTTCACGCGTAGGACATGACACTAAAGAATTTAACCCAAAAGCAGCTATAACTGACAGAAAATTATCAACATCTGGTAAATTTGCTAAAAGATAAATATTAAAATCACCTAAAAGTATTAAATTTTTGCATGTTTGATTTTCCAAGAACTCTGAAAACTCCTCCAAAAAAGCACCTACACTATATTTGTGTAATCTATATACACCAACAAAACAATATTTAGAACCAGAAATTTCACAATTTAAGCAGATAATATCAGCACTAATTAATTTGCTTTTAGTTATTTGACAAATTAAATCACTCCTATAGAATATTGCAACCCCACCCGATGCATAAGAATCGTTACAATTACTATCAATGATATATATGAAGGTAACCATCCGATCCCCTCTTATACCACTCCTTTTGGAATATTTTCGACAAATTTCATGAAGGTTCAGATTTGTATCTAGCTAAGTCACTGAACACTTAACATCTTATGCGTCACATTTAAACTCAAAGAGGAATTCTTATATTCAAAACTCTCGTGAAGCCACTGATAAGTTTTTTCGTGCCCTCCCTCAACAACAAAAGAAATCCCCTTTCTGGTAAATCAATTTCTTCTAAACCTTCTAAACCTTTAAAATTCTTTTATCACAATTATGGTGGCATTAGAGGTAAGACATTAACTCAACCTTATTTGATATTATTGTTATAACAGAAACCTGGTTAAATGATTCATTTATCAACTCTGAATTTTCAAATGGCGAATGGACAGTGTACAGAAATGACCGTGACTATGAGTCTACAGGTCTTTCTAGAGGTGGTGGTGTCTTAATCGCTCTGCGAAACACTATACAAAATGAAACTATTGAAACTGTCTCCTCAGAATTCTTTGAACACATATTTATTAAACTTCAAGTTAATAATAAATTTTACTTTGTAGGAGCAGTATACATACCGCTTGTGTCAGACGAAACTGTTTATAATGCTTTTTTTCCTTCTTTTTTATCTGTTCATTCTTCTCTCCATGAAGACGACAATATCATAGTATTTGGAGATTTCAATCGTCCGAATTTATCATTTACTATCGATGAATCAGATGTTCAGTTGCTTCCCATTAAATTTATGGACGATATAGATCTCGATCTAATTGAAACATTTTATGGCAATGATTTACATCACGTTGTATCTCTTCCTAACAGTAATGGCAATTGGCTTGATTTAGCATTTACTAATACTTATGACAATGTGGTAGTTGCACCTGTTTGTGATGCTGAGAACTTATTTTCTAACACAATTATACAAAAATAAATTATACAAAAAACAAAAAAATTGTACTAATCATTCTGAAGAATTAAAACAGGAGTACAACAATGTAGCCAATAATTTTTCCAAATTATCACATGAAGCGTACGATCATTACGTTAACGAGGTGGGTCAAAACATCGTTAAGAATCCCAAAAAAAATTTCAACTTTGTTAATATGAAACGAAAAACCTTTGGATATCCTTTAAATATGTATAAGAACAATTCCATCAGTTCAAATCCACAAGAGATTAGTAATATGTTTGCGGAACGCTTTCAAGAAGTTTTCTCTGAAAACTCAAACAATTCAAATTCCTCTCCAACCACGCCTGCCTACCAGCCTCTAATCGATGAGCTCTCACTATCATTAGACGAAATTATGATTTCACTCTTAAATATTGATACGAATAAGAGTCCTGGTCCTGATTTAATTCCAAACTTATTCCTCTACCATTGTGCACAGCAATTATAATTTCCTTTATATATTATATTTAATAAATCGCTAAAATTAGGTTACTTTCTGACTGATTGGAAATCATCATATCTCACACCAATCTACAAAAATGGTGATAAGTGTGATATTGATAATTATAGAGGCATAGCTATTTTATCTTCTATACCTAAAATCTTTGAAAAATAGTTTGTAATAAAATAACTACTCTAACCACCCCAACTCTCAATGAACCAGAACATGGCTTTCGAAAACACAGATCAACTGTAACTAATCTCATGGTGCTTGTCTCGAACTGTCTGTGTCAAATGGAAAAAGGTAAACAAGTTGATGTCATTTATACTGACTTCAGTAAAGCCTTTGATAAAGTTGATCATAATATCCTACTTAAAAAACTAGAAAAAAAAGGTATTTCAAGACCAATGCTCCAATGGCTAAAATCATACCTAACAAGCAGAACACAGTATGTCAAATTTCAAGGCTACGTTTCAAAACAAATATATTTAACGTCTGGTGTACCCCAAGGTAGTCACTTAGGTCCTCTATTATTTAACATCTTCATCTCTGACCTCTCTGAAATATTACATGACATACCTCATCTATTATATGCTGATGATTTGAAAATTTATTATGTTGTTGATTAACCCTCTGATGCACGATTTTTATAATCAAAATTAGATTCTCTTAATGACTGGTGCATACAAAACAGATTATATCTAAATATATCTAAGTGTCATGTAATTACTTTCTCTGGCAAAAGATGTACCAGCAAATTTAACTATAGCTTAAATGGTACTATTCTTGACCGTGTTGAGCAAATACTAGACCTTGGCATTATTCTTGACAGCAAGCTCTCTTTAAATTATCATTATGATAAAATTATTACAAAAGCTAATAAACTACTTGGCTTTATGAAAAGGAGAGCGAAGGAGTTTAAAAACATATGGGTGACTAAAACTTTGTACTCCTCTCTCGTATGGCCTATTTTGGAATATGCCTGTTAAATGCCTGTCAAATTTGGGATCCAATATATCAAATTAATAGTAATAGAATTGAATCAATTCAAAAAAAATTCTGCTACTTACTTTAAGAGACCTACATGATCCTAATGACTATGACAATTTACCATCTTATTCTACCAGACTCGCGTTAAATAATTTATTACCGTTATCGTCAAGTAGAATCCTGTTAACATCATGCTTTACCTATGATGTATTAAACAAAAAATATTGAAGTTTCCTACATATCTGATAAAATAAAAACCAATACCGATTTAAGACAAACAAGAGTCTCTAAGCCTCTAGTTGAATACTTCCATCGTACAGACAAAAATGAACCAATTAACAGATGTTGTACAATCTACAATAAATTCGCTTCACACTCTAATACCTCAAACTTTAAATACGCTTTTAAGTCACAACTAATAACCAACCTCACTATACTAGAAACTTAACTTCTTCTATGTGTATATGGATTAAAAAATATTTATTTATTTATTTATTTATTTATTTACCAAACAAGGTACAGTAATTACTTACATATAAATTACATATTTTTATTTTATAGTTACATAAGATCTATATTTAAATAACAAAATGAAAAATTTACAATAAAATTAATTAAAATTAAAATTAAAAAGAAAATATATGTACATTATTCTTAAATTACAATTATGATTACTTTTAAAGTATATTTTATCTATATTTTTAATTATAAGTATGTTTGAGATATTTTTTTATCCATAAACACATAGAAGAAGTTAAGTTTCTAATATAGAGAGGTTGGTTATTAGTTGTGACTTAAAAGCGTATTTAGAGTTTGAGGTGTTAGAGTGTGTAGCGAATTTATTGTAGATTGTACAACATCTGTTAATTGGTTCATTTTTTCCATAGTCTGTACGATGAAAGTATTCAACTAGAGGCTTAGACACTCTTGTTTGTCTTAAATCGGTATTGGTTTTTATTTTATCAGATATGTAGGAAACTTCAATATTTTTTGTTTAATACATCATAGGTAAAGCATGATGTTAACAGGATTCTACTTGACGATAAGGTAATAAATTAATTAACGCGAGTCTGGTAGAATAAGATGGTAAATTGTCATAGTCATTAGGATCATGTAGGTCTCTTAAAGTAAATAGCAGAAATTTTTTTTGAATTGATTCAATTCTCTTACTATTAATTTGATATATTGGATCCCAAATTTGACAGGCATTTAACAGGCATATTCCAAAATAGGCCATACGAGAGAGGAGTACAAAGTTTTAGTCACCCATATGTTTTTAAACTCCTTCGCTCTCCTTTTCATAAAGCCAAGTAGTTTATTAGCTTTTGTAATAATTATCATAATGATAATTTAAAGAGAGCTTGCTGTCAAGAATAATGCCAAGGTCTAGTATTTGCTCAACACGGTCAAGAATAGTACCATTCAAGCTATAGTTAAATTTGCTGGTACATCTTTTGCGAGAGAAAGTAATTACATGACACTTAAATATATTTAGATATAATCTGTTTTGTATGCACCAGTCATTAAGAGAATCTAATTTTGATTATAAAAATCGTGCATCAGAGGGTTAATCAACAACATAATAAATTTTCAAATCATCAGCATATAATAGATGAGGTATGTCATGTAATATTTCAGAGAGGTCAGAGATGAAGATGTTAAATAATAGAGGACCTAAGTGACTACCTTGGGGTACACCAGACGTTAAAGATATTTGTTTTGAAACGTAGCCTTGAAATTTGACATACTGTGTTCTGCTTGTTAGGTATGATTTTAGCCATTGGAGCATTGGTCTTGAAATACCTTTTTTTTCTAGTTTTTTAAGTAGGATATTATGATCAACTTTATCAAAGGCTTTACTGAAGTCAGTATAAATGACATCAACTTGTTTACCTTTTTCCATTTGACACAGACAGTTCGAGACAAGCACCATGAGATTAGTTACAGTTGATCTGTGTTTTCGAAAGCCATGTTCTGGTTCATTGAGAGTTGGGGTGGTTAGAGTAGTTATTTTATTACAAACTATTTTTCAAAGATTTTAGGTATAGAAGATAAAATAGCTATGCCTCTATAATTATCAATATCACAATTATCACCATTTTTGTAGATTGGTGTGAGATTGTACAACATCTGTTAATTGGTTCATTTTTTCCATAGTCTGTACGATGAAAGTATTCAACTAGAGGCTTAGACACTCTTGTTTGTCTTAAATCGTTATTGGGTTTTATTTTATCAGATATGTAGGAAACTTCAATATTTTTGTTTAATACATCATCGGTAAAGCATGATGTTAACAGGATTCTTCTTGAAGATAACGGTAATAAATTAATTAACGCGAGTCTGGTAGAATAAGATGGTAAATTGTCATAGTCATTAGGATCATGTAGGTCTCTTAAAGTAAATAGCAGAAATTTTTTTTGAATTGATTCAATTCTCTTACTATTAATTTGATATATTGGATCCCAAATTTGACAGGCATATTCCAAAATAGGCCGTACGAGGGAGCAGTACAAAGTTTTAGTCACCCATATGTTTTTAAACTCCTTCGCTCTCCTTTTAATAAAGCCAAGTAGTTTATTAGCTTTTGCAATAATTTTATCATAATGATAATTGAAAGAGAGCTTGCTGTCAAGAATAATGCCAAGGTCTAGTATTTGCTCAACACGGTCAAGAATAGTACCATTTAAGCTATAGTTGAATTTGCTGGTACATCTTTTGCGAGAGAAAGTAATTACATGACACTTAGATATATTTAGATATAATCTATTTTGTATGCACCAGTCATTAAGAGAATCTAATTTTGATTGTAAAAATCGTGCATCAGAGGGTGAATCAACAACATAATAAATTTTCAAATCATCAGCATATAATAGATGAGGTATGTCATGTAATATTTCAGAGAGGTCAGAGATGAAGATGTTAAATAATAGAGGACCTAAGTGACTACCTTGGGGTACACCAGACGTTAAAGATATTTGTTTTGAAACGTAGCCTTGAAATTTGACATACTGTGTTCTGCTTGTTAGGTATGATTTTAGCCATTGGAGCATTGGTCTTGAAATACCTTTTTTTTCTAGTTTTTTAAGTAGGATATTATGATCAACTTTATCAAAGGCTTTACTGAAGTCAGTATAAATGACATCAACTTGTTTACCTTTTTCCATTTGACACAGACAGTTCGAGACAAGCACCATGAGATTAGTTACAGTTGATCTGTGTTTTCGAAAGCCATGTTCTGGTTCATTGAGAGTTGGGGTGGTTAGAGTAGTTATTTTATTACAAACTATTTTTCAAAGATTTTAGGTATAGAAGATAAAATAGCTATGCCTCTATAATTATCAATATCACACTTATCACCATTTTTGTAGATTGATGTGAGATTGTACAACATCTGTTAATTGGTTCATTTTTTCCATAGTCTGTACGATGAAAGTATTCAACTAGAGGCTTAGACACTCTTGTTTGTCTTAAATCGTTATTGGGTTTTATTTTATCAGATATGTAGGAAACTTCAATATTTTTGTTTAATACATCATAGGTAAAGCATGATGTTAACAGGATTCTTCTTGAAGATAACGGTAATAAATTAATTAACGCGAGTCTGGTAGAATAAGATGGTAAATTGTCATAGTCATTAGGATCATGTAGGTCTCTTAAAGTAAATAGCAGAAATTTTTTTTGAATTGATTCAATTCTCTTACTATTAATTTGATATATTGGATCCCAAATTTGACAGGCATATTCCAAAATAGGCCGTACGAGGGAGCAGTACAAAGTTTTAGTCACCCATATGTTTTTAAACTCCTTCGCTCTCCTTTTAATAAAGCCAAGTAGTTTATTAGCTTTTGCAATAATTTTATCATAATGATAATTGAAAGAGAGCTTGCTGTCAAGAATAATGCTAAGGTCTAGTATTTGCTCAACACGGTCAAGAATAGTACCATTTAAGCTATAGTTGAATTTGCTGGTACATATTTTGCGAGAGAAAGTAATTACATGACACTTAGATATATTTAGATATAATCTATTTTGTATGCACCAGTCATTAAGAGAATCTAATTTTGATTGTAAAAATCGTGCATCAGAGGGTGAATCAACAACATAATAAATTTTCAAATCATCAGCATATAATAGATGAGGTATGTCATGTAATATTTCAGAGAGGTCAGAGATGAAGATGTTAAATAATAGAGGACCTAAGTGACTACCTTGGGGTACACCAGACGTTACAGATATTTGTTTTGAAACGTAGCCTTGAAATTTGACATACTGTGTTCTGCTTGTTAGGTATGATTTTAGCCATTGGAGCATTGGTCCTGAAATACCTTTTTTTTCTAGTTTTTTAAGTAGGATATTATGATCAACTTTATCAAAGGCTTTACTGAAGTCAGTATAAATGACATCAACTTGTTTACCTTTTTCCATTTCATACAGGCAGTTCGAGACAAGTACCATGAGATTAGTTACAGTTGATCTGTGTTTACGAAAGCCATGTTGTGGTTCATTGAGAGTTGGGGTGATTAGAGTAGTTATTTTATCACAAACTATTTTTTCAAAGATTTTAGGTATAGAGGATAAAATAGCTATGCCTCTATAATTATCAATATTACACTTATCACCATTTTTGTAGATTGGTGTGAGATATGATGATTTCCAATCAGTCGGAAAGTACCCTAATTTTATCGATTTATTAAATATAATATATAAAGGAAATGATAATTGTTGTGTACAATTGTAGAGGAATAAGTTTGGAATTAAATCAGGACCAGGACTCTTATTCGTATCAATTTTTAAGAGTGAAATCATAATTTCGTATAATGATAGTGAGAGCTCATCGATTAGTCTGGTAGGCAGGGATAGTTGGAGAGGAATTTGAATTATTTGAGTTTTCAGAGAAAACTTCTTGAAAGCGTTCCGCAAACATATTACTAATCTCTTGTGGATTTGAACTGATGGAATTATTCTTATACATATTTAAAGGATATCCTAAGGTTTTTCGTTTCATATTAACAAAGTTGAAAATTTTTTGGGATTCTTAACGATGTTTTGACCAACCTCGTTAATGTAATGATCGTATGCTTCATGTGATAATTTGGAGAAATTATTGGCTACACTGTTGTACTCCTGTTTTAATTCTTCAGAAATATTAGTACAATTTTTTTGTTTCTTGTATAATTTATTTCTGTGATTTCTCAGAGTTCTCAAATCCTTATTCAACCAGGGTTCTGATAACTTATCTTTCTTTATAATTCTAGGAACAAACTGATGGATTAACTCGAAAATGTGTTCATAAAATACGGAAATCACACTATTAAGGTCATTGCTAGATAAAATATTTGTCCAGTTAATATTAGAAAGATGTTCATTAATGCTTGTGAAATCAGCATTTTTATAGTCAAATACAATTGAATTATTGTACGATTTAGAATAAGTATTATCAGTGGTAGGGAAATCGACAGTGATTGCAGTGTGATGAATTGTGTTAGAAAATAAGTTCTCAGCATCACAAACAGGTGCAACTACCACATTGTCATAAGTATTAGTAAATACTAAATCAAGCCAATTCCCATTACTGTTAGGAAGAGATACAATTTGATGTAAATCATTGCCATAAAATGTTTCAATTAGATCGAGATCTATATCGTCCAGCAGCGGCTCGTCCTAATGGGCTAGGTGGGCTAAGCCCACCCTAAGAAATCTTAATTTAAACTCCACGAAATATCTTCAAAAAAAAAAAAAAAATTTCATATAAAAAAAATATTTTCATATTATGTACGATATTTGGTCTGCCTACCCTATAAAATATACGTATTTCTATTACATAATTATAATAGTAATTATGTAATAGAAATTAAGGAAAAGAAAACGAAAAAATTCTTGCGGACTTAGTCCGAAAAATACATTAAATTTGCTTTGCAACTTTTTTTATATGTATTGTTTTCTAATATACCGCGGTTGGGCTAAAAAATAGTAGCCCACTGCATAAGCATATATGTTTCCTCTCTATAGAATAAAAATTTGAATATGTATAAACATTTATTATATGTATTTATGTATACAAACATTTATTTTCCATATGCATGAATGACGATTTTATTTATATATGTTTTTTGTATTGAGAATTTTCTTCTATGCATATAGTAGGCGAGAATAATTTATATGGTAAATAAAAAATAAAAAAAAAAATCTCTGACAAAAATGCATGAACGACGATTTTTTTTTTATTTTTTGTATTGAGAATTTTATTCTATAGGCGAGAATAAATTTATATAGTAAAGTAAAGCAAAACTAAAAAAAAAATTCTCTGAGAGAAATGATTTATTGGATTTTTTTTACAGCAAAAATGTTATAAATATGTTTCTATACTGTTTTGCTTCTGTTACTTTAATGTTAGGGACTATTTAACAGTAGGCCGTAGTACATAATATTTTCCTGAAAAAAAATTAACAGCATAATGCTTATTTTTTTATACATTGTCTGTTAAAAAAAAATTAATGGAAAAAGCATAGTCAAGTGCGTATATCGTGTATGCGAATGCGAATATTTATTTTACTATTACTATACATACGTATGTATTATCGTATAGCATTGTTTTAAAGATTTGAATGCTTTTCATAATTCTAATTTCTATTTAATGGTGCGGTTGTCGGAAAATTAAAAAGGAAGTTTTTGATATAGAGTTTAGAATAAAATAATTTATAAAAAAAAATCATTTTAAGTGTTATTGCTAGTTTGATCCGCTGTTTTGCTGTTTTTACGGTGACCAGAAGTTTTCAGGCATTTATAGTATTTTGTATTTTTGTAGTTAAATTTTAAAATTATATATATTTTTATATTATACACGTATATATATGTATTATATTTATTTATAATTTTCATATTATACATATAAATATAGTTTTCATATTATAGCATTTTCCGGTCAAATTAGTCTTTTTACACATAAAATAGTCTTTAAAAATATAAAGATAGTCTTTTAAAAAATCAAATTAGTCTTTATAAATTTCAAGTTAGTCTTTTAAAATTTAAAATTAGTCTTTTTACATTTAAAATAGTCTTTTTACACTTTCAATTAGTCTTTTAATATTAAAATTTCTGTGTTTTAAACCTATTATTTAAGTAGAAACAAATAATATTTTTTTTTAATTTTGTTCAAATTAAAATTTTATGAATAAGAAGCATTTATTAAATTCACCCAAAAATCTTAACGATATTTTTTAATTTTTTTTTCCAAAAGATAAATGTTTTGCTCGGCAGCTGTTAAGTGTACCAAGAGACCATAACTTGGTAAATGCAATTGCACAAGGTGTTTCAACATTGACCGATCAGGATTGTCGAAATTATTTTTTAAATATGACGCTAAAAATACCAGATGCTATTGCTGGCGAAGAATTACATTAAAATTATATTATCGCTTCATAAAATTTTAATTTGAACAAGATTAAAAAAAATAATATTATTTATTTGTACTTAAATAATATGTTTGAAACACATAGAAATTTTATTTTTAAAATACTAATTTGAAATTTAAAAAGACTAACTTGACATTTAAAAAGACTAATTCGAACTGATTTTTTAAAAGACTATCTTGATGTGTAAAAAGCCTAATTTGATCGGAAAATGCTATATATTGTATATAATTCTCATGTTATTTTTTGCTAAATATATGAATTTTTAAATATATGCTCTAATGATAAATGAAAAAGATTACTTATTGGAGCATCCATTTAAATCTTCATCATTAGAGGTTAAGGTTAAAATTAAAGAATTAGGATTACATCAGCCAATCGATTTTGTTTTGTGTTGAGGAACCTGGACACTAAATTCCAGTTAACGCTTTGAGTGTAGTACCTCATGTTAAAGTGGAAACCTGCATAATGTCTTTTCTTAATTTTAAAAAAAATAATTAGCCCACCCAGAATTTTACAGCACGAACCGCCACTGATATCGTCCATAAATTTAATGGGAAGCAATTGACCATCTGATTCATCGATAGTAAATGATAAATTCGGACGATTGAAATCTCCAAATACTATGATATTGTCGTCTTCATGGAGAGAAGAATGAACAGATAAAAAGAAGTAAAAAAAGCATTATAAACAGTTTCGCGTGACACAGGCGGCATGTATACTGCTCCTACAAAGTAAAATTTATTATTAACTTGAAGTTTAATAAATATGTGTTCAAAGAATTTTGAGGAAACTGTTTCAATGGCTTCATTATGGATAGTGTAGCGATTAAGACACCACCACCTCTAGAAAGACCTGTAGACTCATAGTCTCCGTCATTTCTGTACATTGTCCATTCGCCATTTGAAAATTCAGAGTTGATAAATGAATCATTTAACCAGGTTTCTGTTATAACAATAATATCAAATAAGGTTGAGTTAATGTCTACAAATAAGTCCTTAATTTTACCTCTAATGCCACCACAATTGTGATAAAAGAACTTTAAAGATTTAGAAGGTTTAGAAGAAATTGATTTACCAGAAAGGGGATTTCTTTTGTTGTTGAGGGGGGGCACGAAAAAACTTGTCAGCGGCTTCACGAGAGTTTTGAAGATAAGAAATCCTTTTTGAGTTTAAATGTGACGCATAAGATGTTAAGTGTTCAGTGACTTCAGCTGGAGATAAATCTGAACCTTCATGAAATTTGTCGAAAATATTTCTAAGAGCTTTATAATCTGTGGGAAGCCCCTCTTTCTGAATTGCAACTTTTAAGTTATTTTTAGATCTATTATCGATATAAACTGAGTCTGATTTGTCATGAAAATAAGCAAGATAGAGTCTTACGTTCTCAAAAATTTTGTGATCATTAAGGCGAGATAATATATAGCGACCATTATCTGTGGAAGCTGATAATTTTGTTAGTTTTACAGTTGGAGGTAGGAGGGGATCTAAAAAGGAGCGTGGACTTAGGTCAAGGGGTAATATACTTTGGGTTTCGGTATCCGAAATAGCTGGACGAGTAATTTTATCATAATCATTGGAATTTAATAAGGATAAATCGGTGGAATAAATTGATGGATCTGTGTATAAGTAGGGAATATCATTAACTGGGGTAAGAGGATTTAATGCAGGAACACGTACAAATTTTTGAATTTTTTGGAATTTTTTGGATAATCTCGAACATACTTATAATTATAAATATAGATAAAATATACTTTAAAAATAATCATAATTGTAATTTAAGAATAATGTATATTTTCTTTTTAATTTTAATTTTAATTAATTTTATTGTAAATTTTTCATTTTGTAATTTAAATATAGATCTTATGCTAACTATAAAATAAAAAAATGTAACTTTTATGTAAGTAATTACTGTACCTTGTTTGGTAAATAAATAAATAAGAAGAATAAAATATCTTGCATAAATATACAATAAAAATTTATTGCATAACCGATACTATATTATTATTTTACTAATGCAGTATCATCAGCGAAAGTCGCTGCTAGTGAACCATCAGAAACTCCCGCTTGGATTTCTTTTAATTCCGAGTATTCATCTTCATATTTTATTCTAAAATGTCTATCATTTAGGTATGATGAAATTAATTCTATATATTGCGGTGGTAATAGTAGTTTTAGTTTTTTTGATGAGACCTTGGTGCCAGGCCTTATGGAAGTCCTGGGAACGTCAATGAGAAGAGCAGAGCGAAATTATTTTTCTTCAAGTGCCTGTTCAATTTTGTTGCTTATTCGATGTTTCTGGTCAATAGTGGAGTGTTTCTCCCAAAATCCGAACTGGAAGTCTGGTATTATATTATTATTTTCTATAATTTTTTTAGCTTAATTAGAAAAAGCTTTTCGACTAGTTTCGATAACATTGGTAGCAATCTAGCAATGATATCGTTCTGTATGAACTGGTTACGTTATGTGGTTTTCCTGGTTTCGCTATCATTATTACTTCTGCTATTTTCCTACTTTGAGGCATATATTTTAACCTAAAACAAGCATTTATTAATAATGTTTATAAAATAATACCTTTTTTTGGTAAATTTGTAATTATATCTAGAGTAATTAGATCGAACCCGGGTGCTTTCTTTTTATTAAAGCTTTCCCTAATTTGTTTAGCTACCTCATTTGGAGTAACTGGTGGTATATTAATCCTGGGGTTGAATCCTGGGGTTGAAAGCTAAAGCTTTTTCTTTGTTACTGCGCCCAGTTACCCTCACTGGTTTTTATAGGTGGAATATGTGATATTTTTTTTTTAAGTTTTTAGTCATTTTCCAGAGAGAATAGTCAGTTTTTTCATCTGGAGTTAGGCTTTTCAGATCAGTGTACATGCTGGATTCTTTGAAAAGTTTTATTTCGCGTTTTAGCTGTTGTGATTTTCTATTTAAAATATTTTTATAATCTGGGTCTCTAGAAGATTGTCACCTTCTTCTGGCCCTTCTTTTATCTTCTATTGGAATTTTAATTTCTTTAGGATAGTTAATAGTTTTAAGAGTGGGCTTATTTTCTTTAGTTGTTTGGATCGAATTTGTAAATTTTTCCACTTCTACATTAATCTGGTCCTTTAATTTCAGATTTATTTTAGATCAATCATGTTTACGATGTCGATTTTAAAACTGTTGGTTTTGTTAGACAGCTGAGGTTTATTTTCTTTGAGTGCAATAGTTTCACTGAGCGTAAGTATTACTATTGTATTTCTATTCCTTATAGTAGTGGCCGGTAGATTGTAACTTACGAATGTAGATGACGCCACAGCATTATTTTTGAAGAATTGGATAAATAAAATCTTTCAGAATGAAAAAAGTAATATGAATAGAAAGAAATACAATCTTTCAGAATGAATAGAAAAACAATTGTATTCAATTCAAAGATAATTTCCGGGACTATAAATAATTACACAACATATTTTGGCGCAGCCGGTGAAACTTAGTTTTTGTTAAATACTGTTCGGTCAAATACAAAAAAACTATATATTAAGATATTTTTTCTTAATAAATAGTATATGTTTTACTAAATACGAAAAAAAAAGAATTTACTGACAATTTTTTTTTAATAAAATAGTGTAAAATAATAAATACAAATTTCATAATACGTTTTAAAAAATAAATAAATCTTGTTTTATAAATAAATAAATTAATAACAAGTAAAATTATAACAAACAATTTATGTTTCATAAATTTGTATTTTGAATTAATGTACATTTATAAATTTATTAAATTGTGGTGAAAATTACAAATAATTATACCGACAAATTTTTAAATATAATTATTTAATTCATGTCGAAAAATAAGTTAGTGCTGGAAATTAATTTGGAAAAGAATGAAACATCAAGTAACATCAAAAGTGCAACAGAAAGTCAGAAATTGGAAGAAACTAGAAGATTAGAGAAACCTGAACAACCTGTCGCAGTAAATCAACCAGAAGTTCAACAAGAAGAAGAATTACCAAATACATCATTATTATATACATTAAGATAGACAAATAGATCAAAAAAATAGACAAATAGATAAAATTTTAAGTGAAGCGTTAGAACGTAGTGATAATTTATTAAAAAAATCAGAAAGTGAAATATTTGAATTCCAATTAAAACATAGAAATTTTAAAGATAATGTACAATCAATATCTGATATTTTTATCCCTAATCTTTCTTCTTCACCAAAAAATAATAAAATAATAGAAAATTCTAAAACTAATACAGATTTAGAAATTTCACAATTTTTAGGGACAAATAAAACAAACGACGTTATATTTATAGAAGAATCGGTTGTTAATAGAATTCCAGTGTCAAAAAATTTTTATCTTTCGTTATTATTAGAAAATTCTATTTTAAAATATAATATACAAATTATTGACTCTTTAGAAATATCTCATCCTAGAAATTTATTATCTTTGCAAAAAGAATTTCAAAATGTATATTTTAACCAAATCGAAATTTCTGAGAATACCAACAATATGGCACAAGAAAATATTTTCCAAATGGTTTCTCAATTAATTCCACTATTTTCGGTTTCACTAGATTCTTTAGGTGCTGACTTACAAAATTTCCTAGGATGTTGTAGACAAGTAAAGTCTTGCATCAAAATTAAAGAAAATGAAATATTGTTCTTAAAACTTCTAATTACTAGATTGCGGGGATATGCTTAAATTGTTATGGAAAATAAAAATCCAAATTCTTTTGAAGATTTCGAAAAAGAATTAAAAAATTATTTTTCAGTCAGAAAAAATTATATTCATTTGTCAAATGAACTTAGACAATGTAGAATGTAGACAACTTCCGAATTCTTAAAATACAAAATTTATTAGCTAAATGTAAGGAGAGTGCAACTATTGAATATCCAACCGATGCTGCAGCGCTCGAAAAAGATTTAGAATTAGCTGCAATTTTTTTCTTTAAAAACAGGTGTTCTAAATCCGAACATTAGACAATATTTATTAACAGACTCGGAAAGCGGTCTACAAGAAATACTCGATAAAATTCGTAAAATTGAAATCGACGAAACCAATTCTCCAAATAATATGTTTATGTTAAATAATTTTCCACCAACAAGTAATACACTTAATTCAGTTTATTACCCACAAAATACATATCAAACATAGCTATATCTCCAAATATAATTAATTATTCCCAAGCCCCTTGGCAATCCCGATATAGTCAGAACTCATTAATACAGCCAATTCCACAAAATTTATCATCTACAATTTGGAACTCAAATCAAACTAATAGATTTACGGAACATAAACCAAGAATAAAATGTGAATATTGTTCCAAATTCAATCATACGTTTGAAGAATGTAGAATACCAAAAAATACGACATAAAAATATAGAAAAAACTAAATAAAAATATAGAAAAAACTTCAAATTTTCAATTTAACCAAAATGGTATTGTTGAAATACCTCTAAATATATGTAAAATTCCAAACCCTAAATTTCTGATAGATACAGGCTCAGATATTAATCTTTTATCCCAAACAGCACTGAATACAAATGTTATAATTGATCACACTAATATTATACAGATAAATGGATTTTTCTCTAATGGATCAACTCTGGGATCCATTAAAGCCACAATACATTTAGATCCACCAATAGAATGTAATTTTCATGTTGTACAAAATCTTCCAATTCCAAATTGTGTAGGTATACTAGGACAGAAATTTCTTATACTAATATAGAAGGTCAAAATAAATTATTAACTTTTAGTAATAATTCAAATACTAAATTTAAAGAATCGTGTTTAATTGAAAGATAAATGTGTGAAAACAATATTTCTAATCATTTAACTTCAAGATTATTATCGGTAAAGAATGCTAACGCACAGCACAATGTCTTGCTGAAAAGTTACCAATAAATATTAATAAATCTAGTTCAGATATATCTCTAAATAATATTTCCATATCATATCGAAGAAATTCTCCAACAACCGAAAAATTAAATTTAGACAATAGCACATTACCTTCATATTCAGAACTACTATTAAACGGAATAAATAATAATTATACGGAAAATTCACTGAAACAAAAATACAATGAAACTAAAAAAATCGAAAATACATAATTTCGATATATCAAACATTTCGGATAAATGTATTTCAAATCCAGGAAATTCTGAGAACTTCCAAAGTTTAATTTCTATGGATAAAAATAATATTGAAGAAACAGATTTTTACCGCTCGCATGGGATAAAATCTCTAACAACCGAAAAATTAAATTTAGACAATAGCACATTACCTTCATATATTCAGAACTACTATTAAACGGAATAAATAATAATTATACGGAAAATTCACTGAAACAAAAATACAATGAAACTAAAAAAATCGAAAATGAAACTTATATTACAATTCCTTCACGTTCCGAGGTAGTATTCAAATGACCCTGCCCGTCATGGCCTGAGTATTCTGATTTAATATGTTTTTCACAAGAAATTTTACATGGAGTCTATCTTGCTAGTACTCTTTGTAAAGTAGTAAATGGAAATGTTATTATTAGCGTAGCAAATACTAATAACAAAGAAATTATTTTAAAAAATCCAAAAGCCATTTTCGAAATATTATCGAACTTTAATATTAAATCGTTAAAAAAACGAGTTTATTCATTAAATAAATCAGCAAATAATGAAAATAATAATTTTAAAAATCTATATCAAAATTTACTAAATGAACTACAATTAAAAAATGATTTAAATCCCGAAGAACGCGATTCAATTGAAAAAATTGCCAAGAATTATTTAGATATTTTTCATTTAGAAAATGATAAACTTACTTATACAACTGCACTTACTCATGAAATACCGACTGATCCCTCTATAGGACCATCAGTTAATAAAAAACAATATAGACTACCGGAAACGCAAAATATTATAAATAAAGAAGTACAACGTCTGCGCTTGATGAAGGTATAATATCAAATAGTAAAAACCCGTGGAATAGCGCCCTACTGGTTGTTCCAAAAAAGCCCGGTAAAGATGGCAAAAATAAATATAGAGTTGTTGTAGATTACTGCAAACTTAATGAAGACAGTTGGTGACTCGTTTCCTTTACCGCATATTGATGATATACTTGATCAGCTTGGAAATTGCAAGTGGTTATTTACGGTAAGAATCTGCAAGATCATAATACAAAGTTAATCGAAGTTTTAGAACGAATTAAATATTTTAATTTGCGTCTTCAACCACAAAAATGTAATTTTTTGCGACATGAAATTGTATACCTTGGTTTTAAAATAACTGAAAACGGAGTTTTGCCTAACCCTGATAAAGTAAAAAATATCTTAGAAATACCAAGATCTACAAATGTTAAACAAATAAAATCTTTTCTAGGTATGACAAACTTTTACAGAAGAAATATTCAAAATTATGCTACATTAGAAAAACCTTTACGGGAAATTACTCACAAAGATAAAAAAATTATATGGTCGTCTGAGTGTGAATTTAACTTTATTAAATTAAAAACTGCTCTTTCAAATCAACCTATCCTAATCTATCCAAATTTTTCGGAACCATTTATTCTTTCTACAGATGCTAGTTCTTCAGGTCGTCATTTTACAACTTACACAGACCATAAGCCTTTAATTAAATTTTTTAACATGAATACCGAGTCGGGAAGATTAGCAAATTTTAAATTTAAATTATCTGAATATGATTTTGATATTAAATATGGACCAGGTAAAGAAAATGTAGTTGCAGATGCCTTGAGTAGAATTCCAGAAGAAAATAAAATTGATAATAACCCATATAATTCAAAAACTTTTGTTCTTACTCGTGCTCAAACTCAAAAAATTGATGAAAATACTCAATTAAAGACTTCTTCAGATAAAAATATAAATTATACTGATAATAATTCAAATAGTATCTCAGATGATTCTAGCGATGAAGAGCTAATCGTAGAAGAATCAAGTAATAATTTCTTAAATTTAAATGATAAAAAATGTACTGTAATTACAGATTCAAAAACTATTAATACCGTTTTTGGTGAATATCACGATAATCCACTTGGTGGTCACCAAGGTGCATTAAAAACATATTTGCGAATTAAAAGGTATTACAAATGGAAAAACATGTTCAATGATATTCAAAATTGTTAAAAAAATGCGTAAAATGTCAGAAAAATAAACAAAAACGACATACTCGCATGCCAATGATGATAACTAAAACATCTAAATTACCATTTGATAAAGTTTTTATGGATATAGTTGGTCCATTAATTGAAACAGAAAAAGGCAATAAATATATTTTAACTTTTGAAGATGATTTGACGCGTTCGTTTTGTAGATTGTTATCCTATTAAGGATATGGAAGCCGGTACAGTGGCTAGGGTATTCTATGATGAAATAATTAGTAGATATCGAATTCTTAAGCAACTTATTACAGATCGCGGAGATAATTTCTGTAGTGAACTTTTCAAAAAGGTTTGAAAATTTCTAAAAATTCACAAATTAGAAACTACGTCATATCATCCAGAGTCTAACGGTGTGTTAGAAAGAACACATCGCCCTTTAGTGGAATACTTAAGAAACTTTTCTGATTGGTTGAGACAATATGTTCACGTACATAATAATACTCCGCATATTAGTACAAAATTAACAGCTTGTGATGTATTATTTGGTTTCACATCAGAATTACCTTCTACTATGAAAAGATTACCAACACCAATTTATGACCATGAAAACTTTTTTCTACAATTTCGACACAAATTAAAAAAAACTTATCAGTTAGCGGAAAATAATGTAGATCGTAGCAAACATATATCAAAACAATATTATGATAAAAAAATTAATCCTTCCTCTTTTGTGGTAGGAGAATATGTTTTACTAATTGATAAAGCTAGAAAATCTAAATTACAATCTGTGTATAAAGGCCCTTTCCTAGTAACAGAAATAAATAATCCATTGAACACTACTATTTTGGTTGGAAAAAACCTTCAAAAAGTTCACAATAATAGACTAAAGAAATTTTACACATAACAAAATAATTTTGTACCTTTTCCTTTTAATCCTAATTTAATTTAAAAAATATATATATATATTATATATGTATATCAAATTGGTAAAATTTTTATAAGTAATTTGTTATTAAAGGTTGTGAACGTCCACTGCGTAAAATGGTATCAACTATATTGTCATTACTCGTTTTATTTCCTCTTGTATGGGGACAGCCGGCGAGTATTCAATATATAAACAACACTGGAGTTCACTTGGAAAATATTGGAGAATTACGCCAGGCTCTAACGTCATGGACTATAGTTCATCTAAATATGTCACCCCTTCAACAAGACTTAAAACTTATCGACTCTAATTTCGATAAACTATCCCCAATATGTAAAGAGCAATTAAGTAAGTTTTTTTTAGACCACTGCAAAATAAGTATAAAAGTAATAAATGCATCGCTTATTGAAGTTAAAAGGACACAAGAATATATTGAAAAATGGTTTACCAAACAGAGATTATTTAATTTTGAAACAATTCATAAAGAAATTGTGAACTTATATGATAGTATTCAAAATCTCACTATGTTTAAAAGAGGAATTAATACGTTCGATGATTCAGCTCAAATAATTTCAATTTCAATTAGCCATCTCCTATCTAAACAAAATGAATTACTTGACATTATTCAAGAAGCAAGACTAAATCAATTTAACAGGCATATTTTACAGTCAACGCCATTATTAAATTCCTTAAAAGAAATGAATTTACCTTAATTTAAGTAAATTTGGAAAAGTGGAAATTATGCACCAAAAATAAAAACACAATTATCTTTTCCACAACGTTATAAATCTTTTATTTTAATATTCAAATTAGTATTAATAATCTCAAAATTTCCACGACAAAAATAGTAATTTTATTTTAATTCGATTTAATTTAAAGACAAAACCAAAAACTATTTATTTTTACTTTTTTAATTTAATTCAAAATGATTACACTTCGATTTCTTATAGACGAATGAATAGAACAAAGTTACTTAATAAAATTGAAATTAACATATAGCTGTAAGAGCTTTTATTATATATATTTAACAATTGATTTTTTGCAATATTTTTGTGTTGAAGATCAGGCTTTTGCTGTCCGATCATGCAGTATTTTGGAGTTGCGTGGGTCAACATTAAACATCCCGCCGCCCTTGAATGTATCTGCAAAAGAGAAAAAAAAATACAATTAGTTTGCAGCTACTTCAATTGGTAGCGGTGCTAGGGAATGAATTTGGCGTCGGATAATTTTTCCCTTTGATCGTATATCAGCTACTCTAACTTTATTATCCCTTCCAGGGTAAATGGCAGTTATTCTACCTAGCGGCCATTGCTGTGGAGGTGTATTATCATCGCCGATTAGCACAAACGTACCAACATCAATATTCTGCGCGGGTTTTTTCCATTTATATCTTTGCTGGAGATTTAATAAATACTCGTTTGACCAACGTTTCTAAAAGTGCTGCTGGAGAAAGGCGATGCGATTAAATTTTTGTATTTGTGTTACATTTAAATTAGATCCAAGTTGAGGTTCAGGGAGTGCATTCATGGGCGAACCAATAAGGAAATGCCCGGGCGTCAATGCTCCTTCATCACTCGGATCTGACGATAATGGTGCTAAAGGCCTAGAATTTAATATGGCTTCTATTTGTGCTAATAAAGTACTCATTTCTTCAAAGGTCAAACGCGTATCTGGAAGCGACCGATTTAAATGTTTTTTGGCAGATTTAACGGCGGCCTCCCAAATACCACCGAAATGCGGAGAGCGTGCTGGAATATGACGAAAATGTATTCCTTGACTTGCGCACCAACAAGAAATAATATTTTTAAATTGTTGGTCTTGAAATTTCCTTCGCAGATCTTAGAGTTTTGAACGCGCTCCCACGAAATTTGTAGCGTTGTCACAATGAAGCTGAAAACAAAGACCGCGTCGAGCAATAAACCTTTTCAACGTAATAATAAAACTATCAGTAGTTAACGACGATACTAGTTCCAAATGAACGACATGTGTCGAGAAGCAAACAAATACGGCAATATAGGCTTTATACAATTGTTTTCCACGAAATCCTGGAGATATCAAAACTGGTCCGCAAAAATCAACACCTGTGACGTGAAATGGACGAGAAAATTGTACCCGATTTTTGGGAAGATAACCCATTATTTGTTGCATCAACTTTGGTTTGTAATGGAAACAATGAATACATTTGTTAACAATACTAGACATTACTGCTCGACCATTTATTACCCAAAACTTTTGACGAATTATAGCGAGTAACGCTTGTGGTCCTGCATGAAGATTTTTTACGTGCAAATGATTAATTAATAAACTGACAAATCGATCTTTGGCCGGTAATAGAACAGGACATTTAGCAGAATATTGAAGATTTGAATTGTGTAACCGCCCACCAACCTTTAGTAAGTTTATATTATTTTCTTTTTCCATAAAGGGATTAAGACATTTTATAGAACTTTTCGATGAAATTTGTTGCCCTTTAGCTAAACAGGAGATTTCAGCTTGAAACGCTGTGTGCTGAATTAATTCGACAATTTTCAATAGCATATAATTCAATTCTTCAGCCGAAATGACACCATTTGAGTTTTGCAATTTTTACAAAATCTTATGACATACGCAAAGGTCTTAATTATTTTTGTGTAATTGCTTAATGGATTTATAATATCATAAAGATCAACATATGCTGGCTTAAAACTGGCTAATGAATAAAGTGTTTTAATTCGCTTTTCTGGAGTATCTGAATTAGAATTTCTCATCTTAGTTATTGGCCAAAATTCGGGAGATTTCCTTAAAAAATTAGGGCCGGAATACCATGTTTTAGCAGCTCTTCAACACTAGCTTCACGTGATAATAAATCAGCAGCATTATCCTTTGAGGTTACATGCCTCCACTTAATATCTTTGGTCAGTTCTTGGATTTTGGAAACTATTGGCTACAAATATATTCCAACTCGACGAATGGGCAGATAACCAATCAAGAACAATTTCCGAATCTGTCCACAAGAAAATTTTATCATAATTAAAATTAACGGTTTGACGAACCTTATGTAATAAATTAGCTAATAACAAAGCGGCACACAACTCGAGCCGTGGAATGGACTGCGTGCTTGACGGAGCAACTCGAGACTTAGCTGTAAATAGATTTACATAAATATCTCCATCAGAATCTATACATCTTAAATAGATGCAACATCCATAAGCTCGAAAACTAGCGTCTGAAAAACCATGAATTTCAATGCTTTTATAATTTTGGCATAGTGCATAACGAGGCAAATATATTTTATTAAAATGCTGCAAGCCCTACTTGAAATTTTCCCATTCAGTATGTAATCCAATTGGAAGTGATTCATCCCAATCTAACTTTAACAGCCACAGCTTTTGCATAAATATCTTAGCCTTCACGACCAAAGGATTCATCAAACCCAACGGATCAAAAAGCCTCGTCAAATCTGACAAAACATTACGTTTTGTTATTGTTTTGTTTTCAAAAAATTCAGGTGATACAATAAATTGGAAATAGTCTGAATAGGGTTGCCATGATGTGCCTAAAGTTTTTATAATTGAAGAACCATCTACAGAAATGAGAGTTTCGCGATCTGCTAGAGGTATGCTATCTAA
This sequence comes from Rhamphomyia laevipes, assembly GCA_963920725.1. NCBI lineage: Eukaryota > Metazoa > Arthropoda > Insecta > Diptera > Empididae > Rhamphomyia > Rhamphomyia laevipes. The sequence goes on from OY987255.1 coordinate 82,760,462, forward strand.
AAAAATTGCGTTGTTTGAATACCATTTTTTAAGTTCCATGCCGCCTGACTTTAAAATTGCATTAACTTCAATTTTTATTTTTTTCAATATCTTCATATGAGTTGCCACCTATCAGCAAATCGTCTACATAAAAGTCTTTAGAAATTATTTGCGAACCTGTTGAAAAATCTTTTGAGTGTAATGAAGCTAAATATATTAAGGATTTTGTGGAAAGATATGACGCAGCAGCAGTTCCGTAAGTGACAGTCTTAAGTCTATAAGCGCGGATATCCTGATTAGGCTCCATATATCTCTCCATAGAATACACTGATAATAAGAGTCAGATTGATTAACTAAAATTTGCCGATACATTTTGCAAATATCCGCCTTGAGCGCGTATCTATAACAACGGAATCTAATTAAAATTGAAAAAGGTCGTCTTGAACGATGGGACCAACCATCAACGTGTTATTCAACGATATATTACTGGTAGTTTTACAACTGCCATCAAATACCACTCGCAATTTAGTTGTAGATGAATCAAGTTTTATCACACTATGGTGTGGTAAATAATATTTAATAAGATGTTCTCGATTTCTTGGAACAAGCTCCATGTGATCAAGCGATTCATACTCCTTTAAAAATTTACAATACATATCCTTGATAATGGTATCTTTTTGTAGTTTGCGCTCGAGACTGTAGAATCTCCTCTCAGCAGTGAATCGGGAGTTTCCTAAATCGCTAATAGAGTCTTTAAAGGTTAACTTGACAATTATTCGACCATAGAGATCACGACGAACTTTTTTCGAAAATAAGTCTTCACAGAGCAGTTGTTCTTGTGTTAAATTTAATGAATTTTCGACGAAGTGTTCTAATTGCCAAAATTTTTGAACAAGTTCATCTAACGATGGATCTAAATTTTCAAACTTCGAGCAGGATAACAACGAAATACTACAAGGCCTTGGCTGAGGGCTCTGATAAACATATTTTCCAGAAACGATCCACCCTAGGAGGGTTTTTTGCAACAGTTGTAAATCATTTCCCAATTTAATCTGGCCTATTGAAAGAAGATCAAAGAAAACTTCAGCTCCTATAAGAAGATCAACTTTTTGACTTTGGAAGAAGAAAGGATCAGCAAGTTCTATGTTTTTGGGAATATTCCAGCCTTCCACTGGTAATTGAGTATCAGGAAGTATTCCAGTTATAGTAGGAAGTACTAGTAATGATAAATTAATAGAAAACTCATTAAGTCGTGATTTTACGGAGGTACTAGTTTCATAACGAATTTTTGTATTGGAATTACCAATGCCCTTTACATTTGAATGAATTTTATGTTTTTTCAGTCCTAAATATTGAACCATAGTTTCTGAAATGAAACTCAATTCTGAACCAGAATCTAGCAGAACACGAATAGATTTAAATATACCATTTCTATCTTTGATTTGAACCACAGCTGTGGCTAACAGTGCTGTCTTTCCTTCAGAATTCTTGACCACAGAAACAGAAGAACCTTGAAATGAAGAAGCCAACAACGAACTTCCATCAATATTGGAAGGTGCTGCGACTGGCAATGAGACAGTCATATTGTTTCCAGTAGACGACGATGAATTCGAGGGATATCAATGAAGAAGTGTTTGTTGAGGGGAGGAACACACTTTACAATGCACTGACTTACAACTCTTTACTGAATGTCCCTTTTCTAAACAATTTAAGCATAACGACAATGCTTTAACCCTGTTATAGCGTTCCATAACTGAGAGCTCCGAAAATTTCAAACATTTATGAATATTGTGGCCTAATAATTTACAAAACGCGCATGAATTAGAATTTTTGCCTTGACCAGATACCGAAAACGCGAAATTATTACGATTACGTTCAAACGAATTTGATTTGCCTTTTGCTTCATCAGCTTTATTATTTGAGTTACCGATTTTTTTTGCTGGTAACATTGTACAGGAATTATCAATCAATTCTAATGTGCGATATCGACATTCTAGAAACTTTATTAACTCATCATACGACGGTGTATCAATTAAGCTTTGTTCCCACAAATTGAATAGTAGCCCTAGGAAACTTTTGTACAACAAGATGAATAATAATTGCGGCCCATGAAGCTGTTGACACACTCAAATGTTGTAGGGGACTCATTGTTTCTCGAATAACATCTAAATGCTCCTTGAGTTTCTGTGCAGTTTCACTGAATATTATGGTTAAGGAATCGATTCAAATGCTTAGTTATTAATACTCTTTTATTATTAAACCGATTATTAAAAAACTTGATAATTTGCCTCAGTAATTGAAAAATGCTTTAATAATTGTTCAGCTTCTCCAATTAAACTAGTTTTTAATTAATGAAGTTGATTGACCGCTGGAACATCATTTCTATTATGCACTATCGAAACAAATAAATCATTAAATGATTGCCAGTTTTCAAAATTCCCATCAAATTTTGGAATATTAATCTTCGGCAGGCCTAACTGTTTATAGGGATTGGCAATAGACACCGATTCATTAGCGGACGAACTAATATCTATCGAAGTCGGCTTCTCTAATATTTCGATCAAATCACACAAGTCTGAAATATAATTAAAGTAAATTTCATCTGTGCTGCTGAAAACCTCTGCAAGAAAATAATCAAGTTTCGATTTATCAGCAGTAGTAGCCAATGTGAGAATTTGAGTATCATTCGAATTAAACTGATCCCAAATAACTCTGGCTTCGGCCATACGATTTTGTAAGTAAGATCTTGTTCGCCGAGCTGAACTAGTTTTCTTAAAGTTTCTGATAGCTTGACTTAATTTAGCGACTAAAATTTCTTGGGACTTTGTGAGTTCTTCCATGTTTTATAGTTTAGGTTTTAGCTACAAATTAAAATACGTACCCAGAAATAATAGTACCAATATTATTATAATATGAATATATAAGATGATATAAGGCAATAAATATTTCAAAATTCGAATTAAATATTAAATAGAAAGCGCTATTTTGATTGTATATAATTGTGATTAATGCGAAATTTTAATACGCCAACAAATATACAATATTATTAAGTTGAAATATTTGGTTACAATAAATTGTATTTATTCACCAGAGTAATTGGGTTTTGTCTAGGATAAATTGCTGCGCCAAACGGTATGCAATTACGTAAATGTATGATTTATTTTATAACAACCATTCTAATTTTGTCATATTCTATATTAATACAAATATCTCAAATAGCCATTTAATTTTTGTATTTTAATTATATATTTATGTGGAAATGTATATAATTATTATATATTTATTTAATATTTGTAATATGTATATTTATAATATGTTATTTATTTAATATTTATAATATGTTATTTATTTAATATTTATAATATGTATGTGAGTATAATTAGTTATGTATATGTTACAGTTAAAGTGTACACAGCAGTCAATGTGTACACTGAATTATATTCAAACCTTCCCCATATAAAATTTCATAAAATTTCCCCCTTTTCCAATATAATTTATTAAATATTCAAACCATTTACTAGTTAATGCATGAATTGACTGCTGTGTATACTTTAACTGTAACATATATATAAATCTCAATTGTATTAAATCAGTACAACAACAAAAGGAATTACTTGAGTTAAACTATTTTATTTCTCAAGTATCTAATTAATCTTAAAATTGTTTTATTTATTATAAAAAGATCCTATAATAAAATCTTTTCCGGTCAACCCTTTCGAAGGAAACAGGTAAAAAATTAAAAAATATATATATAAATTTAATATATATTTAATTACATAAATATTTCAAATAAATTAAAAGAAAAAGAAAATATAATACAGAACAGAAAAATATGTAAAATTTCGACATTAAAATTAAAAAAAATTATTAAATAAAAATGGATATTATAACCTAATATTATACAAATAGTTACAGACAGAAAAATAAGGAAAACCCAAATAAGAACTTGTGGTGTACGCGGGTTTGTAGAACAAGAAGCGTACACCACCATCATTTTTAATTCTTCCAACATTTTATGTTTTTACCACAAAAAAACAAAAAAAAAGGAAAAATTAGTTGGTACACCATCAAATTTAATTGAAATAGCGATCTACTCTACAAAAAAATTGTTCAACGTGTTGTGACGTCACAAATATTGCTGACCATTACCGTGAAATAGTATATAAAAGAAAAAAAAATCGTAATTATTTAAATTAAGTTTCATTATTATTAATTCAATATTTATATGGCTGAATGGATGAATAGAAAATTTATAAATAAATAAATAAATTTATAATTCAAACCAACATTTAACATTTTTATATAAGTTAACATAAATTTTACATTATTTATTCTGTAAAACAAAAATTTTGTATAGAAATTGTATCATTACACTCTATTCATTCCTTACTTTCACGCGCGACATCTACCATAGTAATAAAAATATAATAATATAAGAATGGAACGCATGTTTAACTATGTTTTACAGCGAAATTTAAGATAAACGATTATAGTGATTATATGATTATACATATAGGGAAATAAAATAAAGCGTGGTGAATTTACGGGGTGTGGTGAAAAATTCGGGTCACAGATACATTCCCTATTTCCGTCAATTAGTTGGTTGCCAACTTTACACCGAAAAAAAAGAAAAGAGAATGATAGATAGCTATACCACTATAATAGATAGAAAGATCCTACAATAAGATCTTTTCCGGTCAACCCTTTCGAAGGAAACAGGAAAAAAATTTCAGTAGTAAAACTATAAAATATATATATAGATTTTAAATATTTAATTACATAAATATTTCAAATAAATTAAAAGAAAAAGAAAAAATTATACAGAACAGAAAAAAATAGGTAAAATATCGAATATTAAAATTAAAAAAATTTATTAAATAAAAATGGATATTATAACCTAATATTATAACAAATAGTTACAGACAAAAAAATAAGGAAAACCCAAATAAGAACTTGTGGTGTACGCGGGTTTGTAGAACAAGAAGCGTACACCACCATCATTTTTAATCCTTCCAACATTTTATGTTTTTATCACAAAAAAAAAAAAGATAAAAGAAAAATTAGTTGGTACACCATCAAATTTAATTGAAATCTACTCTACTCTACAAAAAAAATTGTTCAACGTGTTGTGACGTCACAACTATTGCTGACCATGACCGTGAAATAGTATATAAAAGAAAAAAAAATCGTAATTATTTAAATTAAGTTTTATTATTATTAATTCAATATTTATATGGCTGAATGGATAAATAGAAAAAAATTAAAATTATAATAATGTCATTCACAGCTGATAATTAATAAAATCAGAAAAAAAATGTATCAATTATTATATTGGTTATTTTAATAATATCTTAGGTAAATTAGAATTTCGTAAAAAAAAAAAGTGATACGAAAAATTATTTGTACATATATGCAAAAATAATATATATATATATATATATATATATATATATATATATATATATATATATATATATATATATATATATATATATATATATCAGGGTTGCTAACCGTCCTCGCCTCGCGAGGATTGTCTTCGTTTAATAATTTTGTCATCGCGTCCTCGTCGATCGCGAAAATTCCTCGTTTTGCCTTTTATTTTTATTTTTTAAAATAAAATTTTACTTACGGAATAATTCTAAAAAAAAAAAAATATAGCTATTCAAATAATTGTTTGTAGGGAATTTGACATAATTAAAACTATCGATTTATTGAGGCTCTAGTTTATATTAATGAAAAAATTAATCAAAATGTTTCAATGGATTTATTAAAAAAACTTTGGATGCAGAATTTCATTGTTTTATAGAATTAATTGAAACATTACAATTAAATAAAACCATTGATGTTAATATTAATGAACTATTTGTCGAAATTGTATCAGCTAAAATAATTGTTCATAACAATTAATTTAAAAATCTGAGTTATGTTGAGATAATGGTCGAGTTTACTATAAACAAGAGAGTTACCAAATTTATTTAGTTTTATCTCTTTTTTTAGTATACCAAGTTACCAAGTAGTTCATCTTATGCTGAATGTGTATTCAGCGTATTGAATATTACATACCGTGATGATAGGAACAGGGCTCTTCCAGATCTTATCAAGTCTGAACTACTTATATATTTCAATAATAACTTAAGCTGCCATGAATTCTATATAATATTAAAAATGATAAAATGGTTTTAAAATGTGCTAAATCGACACAAAAATATATATTTAAAACCAAAAATATATCTTAATATGACGAGTTAAGAAAACTGTGCAATGAATGCAAATTTTTGTTACATTATTTTTATATTTTTAATAACTTTATGAATAAAATTTTATCTTATGTTACATTATATATGTATGTTTTGAAATTACTAGTGTCTTAATTTAAAAAAATCTGGAAACAAAAACTTATTAAATAATTTCTTTTCTATATTGAAATTAAAAAAAATATTTTTAAATAAATGTCCTCGCTAGTCATTTTGAAAAGTTGGCAACCCTGATATATATATATATATATATATATATATATAATTCCACAGAAGATGCTTTGATATCTTCCCTAAAGCTTGTGCGCAGGCCTAGCAAAACAATGGGTAATGTACGAGTCCATTCACTACTATTATGACATCTAATTGCGGTTTCGACCGGCGTTCTATGAAGCCGTTTGCTTGTGGATTATAAGCAGTCGTGCGCTTATTTTTAAACCCTAATAATTTCCCAATTGCTTATACAGCTGTGATTCAAATTGAGAACCTTGATCAGAGACAATACTTACTTTGCGGTGTGCCGAATCTGCTTATCCAACCTTGATATAAAGCAAAAGCTACAGTACTAGCTGTAATATTTGGTATAGGAATTGCTTCTCGCCAGCGGGTATACCGATCAATAACTGTCAGGCAATAACGTTGACCTTCTGAGATAGTAAGTGGACCTATTAAGTCTATATGGATCAGTTCGAACCTATTGCTAGTCAATGGAAATTTGCCAATCGGTTTTTGCACGTGCTTCGAAATTTTGTTTTTTTGACACGGTAGACATGCTTGAGCCATGGGTTTTAGATCTCTGTCCATGGATTTCCATTCGTATTTCTGTTTTATTTCCTTGCAAGTTGTTCGAATGCCAGGGTGCGATAACCCGTGAACACTATCGAATATAGCTTTGCGGAAACATTTTGGAATAAATGGTCTAGGGACCCGTAGATGTGTCGCAAAAAATTTCACGATTCGAGCAAGGCAAAGGCAACTTTTTGAATCAGACTGAATCAGTTCTTTTAACTCAATAACAGTTTCTTGAGCTATTGAAATTGCAGTAAAATCGATTGCAGTAGGGATTGAAAATGATTCTATCCGTGATAGAAAATCGGCTACGGAGTTTTCCTTACCTGGTACGGAGTTTTCCTTACCTGGTATATCTGTGGTAAATTGCCCGATGAAGTCTAAATGTCTTAATTGTCTAAGAGCTGCTTTTGCTGGATTTTGCTGAAATGCGTACACGATTGGTTTATGATCGGTAATTAATATAAAAGCGCGACCTTCTAGTAAATATCTGAAGTGTTTGATAGACAAATAGGCTGCAAGAAATTCCCTGTCGTAAGCACTATGCCTTCGTTGCGTCTCATTTAGTTAACTGAAAAAAAACCTAGGGGTTGAAACACGCCGTTTACCTTTGGTTGAACGACAGCGCCGATGGCTCTGTCCGACGCGTCTACCATAATAGCAAGCTCAGCGTTAAGAGATGGGTGAACAAGGGTACACACTTGGGCAATATCAGTTTTGGACATATTAAAAGCTTGAACCGCTTCTTCGGTCCAAAGAATTTTTGATTTATCATTTTTCTTTGAACCTTTTAAAAACTCGTTTAAAACTGCTTGCTTGTCAGCTGCTTTTAGGATAAATCGCCGGTAAAAGTTTATCATTTCTTAGGGTAAACGTCAGTCGATTAAATTGAAAATGCCCGAACGATGTCGTGATGTCCGTTTTAGGAATCCCCGCAGGTTCGACCGGGATTTGGTGGTAAGCTTTTACCAAATCTATTACCGAAAAATATTTACAACCATCTAATTGGTTTGTAAAATCATTTAAGTATAGTATTGGATTCCGATCTGGGCCGGTAACGCCATTTAAATTATGGTAATCACCGCACGGTCTCCACTCACCGTTTTTCTTTTTCACGAGGTGTAACGGACTGGACCATGGCCTGTCAGACGGTTCCCAGTAAACCAGTTCGATCAAATGTTCGAATTCTCTTTTTGCTAATAAAAGCTTATCTTGAGAAAGACGACGAGCTTTGGCCGATATGGGGAGACCTTTCGTCTGGATGTGGTGTGTTACATTATGTAAAACAGGTTTGGCGGCCATGGGTAATATCTTTATATTTGTGGAGAAGTGCCTGTATTTTTGTGTTTTCCACTGATTTCGAAATAGTAGTAAGGGCCGATGAAGGACCTAATGTTAATTTACCTGTGCTATTTAAAGAAGTTAATGTATCGATCAGCCTGCGCTTTCTAATATCTAGCAAAATACCGAAGTGGTTTAAGAAATCAGCACCTAATATAGGTTTTAAGACATCAGCTATTATAAATTGCCACGAAAAGTTTCTTCGTAATCCTAGATTAAGGTTCAAAGGTTGAATTCGCTGCGTATAATGGAAAATCGCTATACATCTCACGCTATGTAACCGTTTTTGGTGGAATAACGGATACGTCGGCACCCGTGTCAATTAAAAATGATAATTTAGTCCACGGGTCAAAAATGAACAGGCGACAATTTGTATGCAACTTATCACATGTCGCCAAATGTGATAAACAGGTTAGTTTTCCGAGACAGAAAATTGACATGGTTTTATGCACTTTTGTGCCTTTTCGCCAAACCATGAATAATACTACCACAACTTTTTGCAATTCGAATTACTTTTTGAACGGCTTTTTGATCTAAAACGAGCAGGTGACTTTGAACGATTAAAACTTCTACCGCGAGTCTCGAATGTAAAAGTTTTCCTAACTCCATCCCTTGTAAAAAAAATTTTAACTACTGACTTTCAGATTCGGACAAACATTTTATTAGCGTATTACGAAGAGTATAGATTTTTTCGAAAGTTGGTGGTTTTTCTACTATATCACTAACAAGCTTTAACATATCCTCATCCAATGCTGCGACTACATAACAATATGAACTGTGGAATTATTTGCGTTAGTCGACCTAGAACCAGCGGTCGTAACCGATGAAGTTGTTATTAATGGTGTGTAAGGTACACTGTTCGGAGGAGTAGTAGTGACAGGATCAGTCATATTCGTAATTGGTTCAACCGGCAAAATGAGAATCAACAATTATTCGAAAATTATTCGATGAATTTGAAAATTAATTTAATTTAAAAAATAGTTTCGAGTTTCGTGTTCAATGATATATGGTGTATGTGATTTTTAAAGTTTAAAATTTTGTAACAAAAAAAAATATTTTGAAAATACAATTATTTAATGTTATAATATTTTTTATTTAAGTGAATGTAAATGCAATAGTATTTGCAAATATAAATTATTTAATGTTATATAATATTTAATATATTTTATTTAAATGGATTTAATATAATAATATCGTAAAATTTTTATAGTTGAATTAAATTTTGTAATTACAGTTTATGATTTTTTATAATCAATTTATTTTTGCTTTACTGTCAACAACAACAAAAAAAAAATCAATAAAAATAAAAAAAAAACTTTGTATATTTTATTGCGAAAGAGTAGAAAATATATGTGACGTCACTGTCCAAATTTTAGATAATTGCGACAAAAAATGTTACGCTACTGGTAAAAATAATTTTTGTGCCAAAATATTCACTGTTCAAATTTTTGAAAATGCGACAGAAAAATGTTACGCCTCTGGTTAAAAATTTAAGTGCCAAAATATTCGATGTTTAAACTAGATAATTGCGACAAAAAAAATGTTACGCCTCTGGTTAAATATTTTAGTGCCAAAAAATTTAATAATAATACTTTTTATTGTTGTTGTAGTAATTTATTTAAATTATTAATATTTAAATTTACAATTTTGTATGTATGTATGAATGAATATGATGAAAAATAAAACCTTGATTGATGTTGATAATTCTTGTTGCTATTATAGTTGTCGAATGTTGCTGAAACTTGTTATTTTTTGCATCAAAAATGTTGAATTTGAAAGTTGTTGCTACAAGTTGTTGTTGATGCGAGTTAATATTTTAGTTGCAAGATAAAATTTTGCTCTTGATATAAAATATATATATGTGGTTGTAGTAATGTGGAACCACAAAAACGAAATTATGTATATAATGATGATTTATATTAATCCGTATATATGTATATAAAATGAAATGATATGAAATATTTTATATACATGTAATAATTTTTATATATGTATATTTTATAATTATATATATGTATATATAACGGATTTTATATGGCTTCTTGACAATTTTAACATTTTTTTTTTAATTTATATAAATATTTAAAAAGAATTTGCTTTTTTTTTTTGTTCACTTTTTTTTAAAAAAAATTAAATTGAAAGTTTCAACACTTAGATTTTTTTTTTAAATATGTATGTATATTTATAATCCAAACTCTTTTTTATTTTATATTTTTTTAAAAGATTTTTTTGTTTTAAATTTTTTTAACACATTTTTTATTTTACGAATGGTTAAAAATGTTGTATAGTTAAAGTTTTTATAATAATTGTTTAATAAAACACTTTTAATTTTTAACTTATCCACATTTTTATTTAATTCTATTTATAATTTATACATAAATTTTTACGTTAACTTATTTTTAGGTTAATTTATTTAGTTTGTTTATTTTTTAAGATCATTAACTGTTATATTTATTATATATTTATTATTTTAAAGTTTAACTTAATATACAAAGTTTTATATTTTTTAATGTTCAATTCATACAAATTTCTATTATTAATATTTATTTATTTCAAACTTTTGGTATTACGCCATATATAATTATTTTAAACACGACTAATTCAACTGACTGACTAATTATCAATGTTATTATCGAGAGATATTTTTCTCATCGTGCCGATTGTTAAAAAGTCTGGTGATGGAAAATTCCTATTACACCGTCGAAAACGCATTATGACAGACTGCAAAATTTGTAATAGAATTTTTTTGCAGGATTGTGGCAATTGACGACGGCTTGTTCTCAACTATGTTGATAGCCGCAACCGCCACAAGTTAGCAGTTCCAAAGAATAATGGTTCGAGTACCAAAAATCATAATTCATCAAAAAACAATCCTAGACAGTTAACAGATTTAAATTTTTAACAGAAAAAGTAAATCAGCTAAATCAAGCAATCTACTAAATGCCAAGCCATCACCAGCTTCTACAAATAAAAGATCTAAGAAATTAAAAAATAATAATACAACAAAAACAATTCTAGTCAGTTAGCAGTTCTAAAGAATAATGGTTCGAGTATAAAAAATAATAATTCACCATAAAACAATCCTAGACAGTTAATAGTTCCTGTGACACCACCACAAAAGCACCCTAGCCGGAAAATTTTTATAATGCTCTAGAGAGTAAATGTTTATAGGTTTTAGTGTAGCCAGCGCACCGGCGCCAAAGAATTAGATAGGTAGAGGATTTCCTGTAAGATGGTTTTTTTTTTTGCTCTGTGGATAGAGACAGATAAGAACACTTGTTGAAGAATAATTTTTTTTAATATTTGTTAAAGTTAAAAAAGTCAAGTTAAGATAATATTTAAAATATTTCTTACATTATATGACAAATATAAAGTGGCATTGAATCCACATACCAATGATTAATTTATCAGTTGGTGAAATATAAAAAAAAAAAGAAAACAGCACGTGGCGGAAAAAAAAAGAATTCATAAAAAGGGAAGACAATTACCACATATAAGAAGGTCAAGAATATAAAAAAAAGAAAAACCAACATTTGTTGCTGAAAAAAAAAGATACATATATATCCCTGAACATAAGGTGTGGATACTTATATGTATGTTCAGCAAAATCGTGGTCCTGTCAGTTTCCTTCATAACAATTGTTAAATTTTGATTTTTTTTTATAATGTATAATATAACATAATAGTAGTATAATTTGTAAAAGTTAATCAAGTAAATTTCAATTATATTGTATAAATATTGTAAATTTAAAGTAACGATTTTCAATAAATAATTTATGTACACATATGATATATATAAAAAAAAAAAAAATAATAATAGTAATATAATTTGTAAAAGATAATTAAATAACTTTCAATTATATTTTATAAAATATTGTAAAGTAAAGTAATAATGTTCAGTAATTAATTTATGTATATGCTATATATAAAAAAAAAGATTTTTTTTTGAAAGTATGTAAAGTATCATAAACATATGGATAGTATAAAAGATATAGGTTATATATATATATATATATGTTTATAAATTTTAAATTTAAGATCAACCATGAAACTGCGTGCACACAGCTTCATCGATGGAAATTGATATGTGAGTAAATAAAATATATATATAATTAGTAAATATACTTATCAAAAAAATAAATTCGTTTCAAACGAAAATAAATTAATAATAAAACAATATAGTAATTCAAATTAAATCTATAAATACATATACATATTTTCAATTTTAATTAAAAAAAAAAAAACATATACAATAAATTAATATAAAAAGTAATAAATAAATTACTAAATTTCGATAAATTTTAATTAAAAATAAAAAAAAACATATACAATAAATTAATATAAAAAGTAATAAATAAATTACTAAATTTCGATAAATTTTAATTAAAAATAAAAAAAAACATATACAATAAATTAATATAAAAAGTAATAAATAAATTACTAAATTTCGATAAATTTTATTTAAAAAAAACATATACAATAAATTAATATAAAAAGTAATAAATAAATTACTAAATTTCGATAAATGTTATTTAAAAAAAAACATATACAATAAATTAATATAAAAAGTAATAGATAAATTACTAAATTTCGATAAATTTTATTTAAAAAAAAAATATATACAATAAATTAATATAAAAAGTAATAAATAAATTACTAAATTTCGATAAATTTTATTAAAAAAAACATATACAATAAATTAATATAAAAAGTAATAAATCAATTACTAAATTTCGATAAATTTTAATTAAAAATAAAAAAAAAACATATACAATAAATTAATATAAAAAGTAATAGATAAATTACTAAATTTCGATAAATTTTATTTAAAAAAAAACATATACAATAAATTAATATAAAAAGTAATAAATCAATTACTAAATTTTTGATAAATTTTATTTAAAAAAAAAAAAAAAAAAAAAACATATACAATAAATTAATATAAAAGGTATTGAATAAATTATAAATTTTTAATGTTATTTAAAAAAAAAAAAAAATAATAATATATAAAGTTTGTTATGTTAAATTATAAAAAAAAAATATATAAAACATATAGTTATATGACTTCATAAATATATATATAATCATTACATCATTAAATTTCTTGAGATTTTTATTTTTCAATAGAATGCAGGATTAGGGCTTTGTTTCAGGGTGATGATGTGAGGATATAAGAATGGTCATGTGAATTAATGTAGGGAATTATGAACATAATTTAGATGACGCGCTTGTAATTCATTGGTAGGGTGGGAACCGTCATTGGGAGTTGTAATATCATTCCGTCATTTCATGTAATTATGTTCTACTGTGCTGTGTTAGATTTCGAAGTGGTCTGTGTTTGTTTGGTTTTTTTTTTAAGCTATACAATCTTTCTTCTCTTTCTTTTGTAATAGGGTAACCCAGTGAGCGTAGCCGGTGGACACAGGCCAGCCCTATATGGATAATAGAAACTTAGTGACAAATGGCGCCCAAAATTTTTTAGTTATGTTATTTTTTTTTGTATTGACTGTTTTCTTTATTTTTTCGTTTTGTAGTATCAGTTTTCTTTATAAAACGATAATCATTTCAAGTAGCTTTTGTTTTTTTTGTTATCGTAGTTATTTATATGCATTTTTTTTTTTATTTAGATTTTGGAAAATTTTGGTTCGATTATGTAAAGTAGTAAATAATAAAAATCGGTTAAATAAAATATTATTTGTTCGATTGTGGATTTATATGTTTTTTTGTTTTTTTGTTATATTTTCTAATTCAAAGTATATCTAAAAATAGAAAAATATATTTTGATATAGTAAAATAAATGATTAAAGTTAGCTAACCAAAAACACACAGTTATGAAATGTTGTGTTTCAATAAACGAAATTCATTTTCGTAATCATACCGTATGTCTGGAGTGGTCGGGAAAATGATTGCTTTTCATTGCGACGGGTGAATTTATGGAATTGATTTTGTTTATTAGTAAACATAAATGGTATTTATTTTGTGTTCGGATAGTGAATATTTATTGTTCGTAATCATACCGTATGTCTGGAATGATCGGTAGACGGGTGTTTTTCATTGCGACGGGTGGAGCGTAAAGGTTATTTATTTATTCGTCGATAAAATCGTACAACTGATGTTGTGGAAGAAGTTGTAAATTGCGAGATTTTATTGGGTTTTCAGTTTACGTGATGGTATGTCATGCAAACGGAATAGTACTTTTTTTGCATTTGCGACTATCATGGGGTTAAAATCTGTAGAATCGGGAAAAGAATTTGATTAGCGTTGGTCATTTATTTTATTAAAATAAGAATGAAATAAATTTGCACGTTACATTAGGTTCTAAATTCGATGTCCATGTTGGTTATCTAGTTAATGTTTGTTTAAATTTGCAATTTCATTTTTTTGTAAAGTAGACTATTATCAATAAAATAAATAAAAATTTTTTTTTATTCTAGTTGGTAATAATTTGTGGCGGCGCCTATCCTAATATTACAGAATCGAATATAACAAATTTAGTTACGATAGTCAATATTACAATGCGCGAGTAACATCCGACATTACAGTTAAATTTATTTGGTATGAAATATATAAATTGAACATAAAAAGAACACAGATCGTAATAGTATTAGTAAAGAGAAATATATTGTATTAGCATAGTAAGAGTAGAATTAAGAAAGTTATTGTAGAAGCAACTGTCATAGAATAGAGACATAGAAATAAATTATCTCGTTGCGTGCAATATATATATATATAAAAAAAGGGTATTTTATTTTATTTTAAAATTGGGAAAGAAACCCCAAAATGGTGACCCCGACGTCTATTAATTAATTAGTATAAAAAGTTATACGTAAAGTAAAATAAATACATTTTTTTCCGTAAAATATATATATTTTTGTCGAGTAACAAAAGTTGCATAGAAATTGTCACCGAGTTTAATTTACGGTAATCACCACATGGGCGCCACTCGCCATTCGGCTTTCGTACCATGTGTAGTGGTGAAGACTAATTGCTCTTAGATGGTCGACAAATTCCCTGAGATAGTAAATCTTCAAATTCGCGTTTAGCGGCTTCGTATTTTTCCGGTGTAAGGCGGCGAGGCTTTGATATTACAGGTGATCCGTTGGTAATAATATGATGAGTGATGTTAGCTTTTATTGGCGTAACGCAGGGTTGCTCATCAACCAAACACTTGAATTCATTGAGAATAGAAGAAAATTTACACTTACTGTCGATGAAAGTTATTTGTGTACTTGGAACTTTAGTAAGTTGACAAATAGATTTTATTTGTATTTTCGGGTCGCATAAACTTCTTTGTTTTATGTCATTTACCAAACCAAATGTCGATAAAAAATTAGCACCTAATATTGACGTTGTTACGTCTGCTATAACGAAATTCCACGAAAACTGACGACGTAAACCTAGACGACTTACGGTCTTTTTACTAACGCCGTATGTGGTAATTCGGGAACCGTTGGCGGCGAATAAATTAATTGGTAAAATTCTAACACCTTTATCATTTCGATGTTCACTTGAAATAATCGATAAATCCGCACCTGTATCGACGAGAAATTTAATTTTGGTAACCGGATCGAGGAGAAATAGTCTATACGTTTTTTCGTCGATTTGAATCTCCTCTAATTCAAATCGCGTATTTAGTTTTTTGTCTTTGAGTGCTCAGCGTAAAATTTGCACCAACTCCTGCAACTATGAGCTTTGTTTCCAAATTTGTGGTGAAAATAACATTGATCAAATTTTGATTTGCTTCTTGAACGACTCGGTGTTGGTGTACGTTGACGATTTCTTGAAAATTTTTGAATATGTGTAGTGTTTCGTGACGGACGTTCTAACTTATCTATTCGAGAAATTATATTATTTAATTTACTTTCTAACGACACTTCTTTACATTCATTTGTTTGTTTTGTGTTAGTGTGACACGCCATAACGTTTAATTGAGTTGTTTCCATAATTTTATCAGCCATTACTGCCAGCTGCTGAAGCGAATCATTCGATACTGATAATATTGCTTTGGCTGTATCAGGTAAACAGTCTAACCATAATGCTTTAATAACTTCTTGACCAACTTGGTTATTAATATTATGTTGTTGCATTTCATTTAATACTGTTGACGGTTTTCTATCACCTATTGTTATTTTAGATAACAATCTCCGAACTCTAGTTTGATCCGATTCTGCGTAATTATTCACCAGTCTACTTTTTAATGTTTTGTATTTATCTTGTTCTGGTGGATTCCTCAGCAAGTCAATAACTGTTATCGCTATCTCTTCTGGTAACTGGCTGACGACAGTATGGAATTTAATTAAATCTGATGTTAGGCGTTGAACCGTGAAATGGCTTTCAACTTGAAGAAACCACAGGTCTGGATTTCTGGTACTGAATGGTTGTATCTTGACGTTTGCTTGTGTATAGCTTCTAGTTGACGTTTTGTCGGTAGTTATGACTGTTTCTGTACTGGCCTTGGAATCGCCACTTTCCGATGTAGTTTCATCCTGATCGCTTTTCGGCATTGTATCTTTTAACGAGGTATTACTAGTTATACCAGAAACTCTGTAATATTATCGATGTCGAAATGATGCGATATGCGATGTTTAAATTTTATCGAATTCTACAATATTTGTACGATATTCAAATTACGCTTTAAACTATTACCGAGTAGTCAAAATTGTAAGAATGTAATAATTAATTTCGAATAATTATTAATTATTTAATTATTTTTTATTTAAAACGGTCTCAAAAATATACGTGATAAAATATTTCTGAGAAAATAAGTTTATCTTTAAATTTGAATGTAGAAAAAACACACAACGCTGTTAATTATAATTTGATTAATTGCACAATGGCAATTGTAGTATAATAGAATTTTTTTTTTTTTTTTTAATTCCAATTGATTTTCAATATTATTCAAATTAATATAATATTTAATATTCATTAAATTGTTCAATTTATTACAATCAATGTTCTTTGATTCTATTATAATCTAAAAAAATCTTTATGCTCGAAACAGACGTGCGGTTTTTTGTGCGTTTTGCCGTGCGGCAAAATTAGAAACCATAGATTCTTATGTGACCGATTAGATGACAACGCACTACGTGCGTTGCCGCATGATATCTCTAATTCTAATTTTGCCGTGCGGCGGCAATGTTGCCACAACACAGGAGTTAAATTCACCAACTTGAAAATAAAAAAAAAACAATTTGACAATAGATTTTTGCGTTTTGTCAACATATTTTTTTTTAATTGTATTGTATCATCAGATTTTGTGTCTATTATTGATAATAATATTTTGTGTTTATTATTATCACAATTTTATAAATACAATAAACACTAATATTTTGTTTTATTTCATAACAAATTTAAAAATGTCATAATTCGCTGCATCGCCGGACGCGCAAGAAATATGCACATCTAATTGACTATCAGTCAACGCATGCGTTGTCGTACCGCAAAAAAACGCACGTCTGTTTCGAGCATTATAATTTAAAAATTTATAATCTAAAAAAAAAAATTATTTATTTTTTAATTATTATGTAATAATTAAAGAATATATTGAAAAAATTATTTAATAATATATTTGATAATATATTAAAATAATTGGTACGATATGCTTTATGTCATAAAGTGTGTATTAGTTGTTTATCGATGAATTAAATGTACACTGTTTGTACGTTATACGCGCGATAATGGATTTTGATCTCGATTGGATTTGCATGAGGTACTTGGTACACTTGCACAGATATCTGCGTAAAAAAAAATTTTTAAATTGAATTTTAAATAAAATATTATTTAACTAAAAAGTGCTTTAATCAAATAAAACTGATAAAAATGTTTAAATTTGACCAACAATATTTTGGTTGAACTATTGTTGATTCTCATATCATAAACGAATTATATTTCGTGATCAAAAATTAGAATTCGTTTAACGTGTTCACTACCCGCAATACGTTTTATAAAATTTATTTATGCTATGATATGTTTGATACATATATATTAATTGCACTGTTACGTATTGTATTTTAATATTTATTTTAAGAATTATATTCTTTTTAAGCTGTATGTAATTTCAATACTTTAGAACTTTTGATTAGTGTATGATAATTCACACTGACATTACAATTGATAATTAATTGTTATGTGACTATACAAAACTTTTTTTAGAATATTTGTAGTTAAAAAATTCAATTTAATGTTAACTCTCATTTCAAATGCAAAAAATATGCAACTCCATCTATAACTTCTTTATTTAAAATTAATTATTACCATTATATGGTTCGAAGTTTCACTGAATATTTTGTTGCGCCTAAAAATATGCACTCGATTAAACAATTATACTTTTGATTCCCAATTATTTTAAATATTATATTTTGACATTCATTGCTAAAATTTCATAAAAATTAGTTTTTTTTTATTTTGTAAATATTGAATTGTTTGGTACTATTTATTTAATATTTACGTAAGTAATTACGAAAAGTGAACGTATATTGATATTGATTATATTAATTATAAAGTGAAAAGTATTTAATTTAGTGTTTTAGACTGTTAATGTTGTGTAAAAATGCCACGAAAAAATTTATATTTATATAATAATCACGATATATTATTTCAGAATGTAACTATAATCTAATTTAAAAATATATTTGCGTTACTTCACAGAAAATTTTTACATTTGCGTAAAAATTGATTATTTTTTATATGTTTATTTACACATGCACTTTATAATTAATATTACAGAAATAAATTAATATTATTATATTATTTTCTGTTTACGAAATTATTCATTCGATTATCTATATTAATAATTAATAATGGTGTACACATTTTATTATTCCAAAAAAATCTTTACGTTAATTTGATTTACGTTATACCATTTGATAAAATGTTAATTTGAAAAATTTGTCAATAATTTTTTGACAGCTTCATAATTTTTTTTGAATGTCACCACTATTTATGACGTATGTTACCACGTTTATTTTTATCAATATGACATTACACTTGAGGTCATTACGTTTAACAAAATTTTATTTTGAGGTTATTTCTCAAATTTTGGGGTTATTACTAAAAAAAATTTAATTTTAAGGTTATGACAATTTTATATCCATTTTTACTGGACATGTTTTTTTATTGTAATTACAAAAATTTAAATTTGTACCTTGCTTTTTTTTTTACATTATTACCCGATGAAACTTGTAGTGATGAATAGATTAACACTTGTAGACTATGTTGAAGTTGATTTGTTGAATCACCTGTTGAATTCTTGTTGCAGGTTATTGTTGAATTTTTTGTGCAATCTTCTTGATGTTTTCTTGTTGAATCTTTTTGCTGAATTTTAGGTTGAAAAATTTGTTGATTTCTTGTTGAAAATTTTTATGCAATTCCTGTTGAAAATTGTGCTGAAATTTTTTTGTTGATGAAAACAATCACGGATTGACGAAATAACAGCAATGGATTACACCAGCTTAGCTGAGGAGCAAAAAGTTGATGAAGAACTAAAAGAATGGTTAAGTAAAAAAGATACATCATTAGTATTAAAATTCGTAAAATTAGCACAATCAGATAAGGAGATATGTTGTGACATTTCAACAAAATTCGTACGTCCGTTCGTAACCAGAAATTTTCGTAACACAATAATAAAAAATATTCATGAGTTGGCCCACCCTGGATGTAAATCAACTCTTAACTTAGTCCAGGAGAGATTCGTTTGGCCAAATATGAAAAAAGACGTCACAAAGTTCGTAAAAACTTGTATTCCATGTCAACGTGTAAAGATTGATAAACATATAAGAGCACCGATTCAGAAATATCCGGTTACATCTAGCCGATTCGAGCACGTAAACATAGACATAGTCGGGCCATTACCATCATCACACGATTGCCAAATATCAGCATTTTGTATATAATTTATCATCAGCCAAATACGTCTTATAATTTGGCAACGCAGCACTATATTTTTTTATTAGATTTTTTATAATTAAAAAAAATGAAAGCTCTTTTCATCACACGGTTTTCAATACATACTCACAGCAATTGATAGATTCTCTCGGTGGCCAGAAGCAATTCCAATTCCAGATATTACGGCGGAAACGGTAGCTAGGTATTTCATTGCGGGTTGGATTTCAAGATTTGGTGTTCCCTTACGTATCACCACAGACCGTGGCCGGCAATTTGAGTCGCAACTATTTTTACAATTAAATAACATTCTTGGTTCCACACACCTGAGAACTACTTCGTATCATCCACAGAGCAACGGTATTATTGAACGTTGGCATAGAACTTTGAAAGCCGCGCTTAAAGCGAAATTGACACACCACTGGTATGATGAATTACCGCTAGTACTACTAGGATTACGTTCATGTTTCAAGCAAGATTTGAAGGCTACACCTGCAGAAATGGTTGTTGGCACCACCCTACGTTTACCAGGAGAATTTTTCAGTAAGTCAAAACCAGTAACATCAGAAAACGATTTCATCGTACAATTTAGAAAAACTTGTGAACGAATTAAACCAACTGAGACGTCAAATCATTCAAAACAACACGTATTCATACAAAAATCAATTAATGAAACCAGCCACGTATTCGTCAGGAACGACGCAGTTCGTGCTCCGCTGCAACCGGTGTATAACGGTCCGTACGAAGTTATAGAAAGAAATACGAAATATTTTACGTTAAACATAAAAGGAAAATCAAGTACAGTATCAATAGACCGTCTAAAACCAGCATTCATCGTTCAAGAAAAGTTAGCCGAAAATGAAACGTCAACAAATATAAAGTCAAATAATCAAAAAACGTCAACAAATATAAAGTCAAATAATCAAAAAACGTCAACAAATATAAAGTCAAATAACCAGAAAACGTCAACAAATGTAAAGTCAAAGAATCAAAAAACGCCAATACGTAAGACTCGCACTGGAAGAAGTGTTAGATTTCCTGATCGGCTATCTTACTAGAGGGGGAGTACTGTGGCGGCGCCTATCCTAATATTACAGAATCGAATATAACAAATTTAGTTACGATAGTCAATATTACAATGCGCGAGTAACATCCGACATTACAGTTAAATTTATTTGGTATGAAATATATAAATTGAACGTAAAAAGAACACACATCGTAATAGTATTAGTAAAGAGAAATATATTGTATTAGCATAGTAAGAGTAGAATTAAGAAAGTTATTGTAGAAGCAACTGTCATAGAATAGAGACATAGAAATAAATTATCTCGTTGCGTGCAATATATATATATAAAAAAAGGGTATTTTATTTTATTTTAAAATTGGGAAAGAGACCCCAAAAATTTATAAATGACCAAATAAACGGTGGAGAGGATAGGGTTTAATATTTGGAGTCATTTGTAAATTTGCCCCATTTACCAGTTATTGCAAAATGATGTACTAGAATAAAATATAAATACAGCACAGAGGATAATAATGGTGTGAACACAATAAGCGAAATTATGATCATTTGTAAATCAGATATTCTCATATCATCACCTTGTTTTATGTATGAAAATATTAAGTAGGAAGTCTATTTAAATATTGTAGAAAAAATATATTTGAGGTATTGATTGTTATTTATAGTTTTGAAAAGTAAATTGGTATTTATGTATAGTAGTCATTGAATAGTATTGTCAGATAAAAGAAATATTTATAGTTTTGTTGGCTCGCGTAGAGGTGAGGATTTGTTATTCATATTGCTTGATCAGCTTAAACTAAAGTTTAACTGATTCAAGTAAACCATTGGGTGTGTTAATCACTGTTCGATTTTCGGTATTTTGAAAATTAAATCAGTGAAGAAATTAAAAATAAAAATCTTTAATATATATATCTGCTTTTATTAAATGAATATATATATAATTATTGGTTAGATATTTGTTGAAATATTTAATATTTATGTAATTTATGTAAATTATGTAATTTACATGTTAATTTATTTAATAATATAGTGAATAGAATATACATTTTTTAGTTGGGGTAAATTAAAATATAATTTGTGGGATTTATTTATTAGATAGGTTTTAGTTGTTTACACAAAAAAAAAAAAAAAATAGTTTTTTTTGTACGAATTTTTTGTTATACTTGTTCAAACAATAAAATTGTTTTTGTAGAATATGTCAATGTTTAGGACTCCGTCTAAAAACGATTCTGTGAACGAAGGTACAAATTCGTTAAATTGTACGTTTGAAAAATCCGGAATTATGCAAGATCCTCGAGATAAAAGTGGTGCTACGGTCTTGTCGAATGTTGGTGTTGGTAGAGTCCAATCCAATCATACCGGTACGAAACCTAAAATTGGTAAACAAAATAAACTGAAAAATAAATTAAATAGCTCTTGGCAATCATCTTATAATCTAAGATATAATAAAAATGGTAAAGGATATACTGAGTTTATACCTACGGGTGGGACCAATATAAATAATCCACCGTCAAAAAGTAATGAATTAAATGATGTAATTCATATTATTGATTTACGGCCGTTCAACTTCGAAGAAAATAAGAAAATGATTTATAAAATTGACATTATTTCCGATTTCAATTTCAGGAGCGCTAGTGTCGTTTTTAGTGTCATTTTAGCATTTTTTTTATCAATTTTATATTTGAGGTTATGTTTATGATTACAAACATTTAAAATTAAAAACGTTTGTGTTTTTGTATTGATATGTTTTGATATTTGATCAGTGTTTAGCGTGTTTAAAAAATATATTTGTGAATTTGTGAATTTAAAAATAAAAAAGAAAGACAATTTTAAAAATGTATAGCATTAAATGTTGTGTTCCGTATTGCGAAAATAATTTACATGAATGTATAAAAAAATATGTTTTTTCTTTAGTTTTTTTTTCTAATAGTTGTGAAGAACATGGACAATACACTATATATAAATTTTGTAAGGGAAATTTATTATTCGAAATGGTAACACTAAAATCAATTTAAATCTTTAAATCAATTTTATAAGTTGGCCATACTGATTGTTAATTTATACTATTGGTATTATATGTCATAATTTGAAATATAGAAATCATTATTAAATTGTCACTGATATTGAGAAGACATTGTTTTATTTGAAAAAAAAAAGAAATTCCGGAAGTTAACCTATTACAACATCAGATGTGGGGTTCAACACGTGCCTCAAAATAATTTATACTTTTTTTAAAAATTTTTTTGTTATTTTAACAACAATTTTAATATTGAAAAAATGTCTAAAAGGGCTGAAATAATTTCTGATTTGGAAGCAGCTGGTATAACTTTCCCGGCTTCAGCTACCATCAGTCAATTGCGTCAGCTACAATTATCTAAAAATACAGTAGAAGATAATACAGAAAATCTACAATCTTCTACTGTTGATAATAACATTCCAGACGAAAACAACGATGATGATGATAATCTTGATGTGCTTCTGTTAGCCAGGCTAGAACGCAAGAAAAAAATATTATTGCTGAAAAAAGAATTGCAAGACTTAGATGATGCAAGTTTTCCGCAACTACAAAACCTAAGTATATCTGACGTGGAAAATCTTGTACATCCATTTAGTGGTGACAATGCCTATTCTGTAGAAAAATGGCTTACAGATTTCGAATGTGCTATTGCAATTGAAAATGCTAGTGAGCATTTTAAATATATGTGTATGCGTAAACTATTACGAGGTACTGCTGCAATATTTTTACGCACTTCTACTGCAACCAATTATGAAGATTTAAAAGCTGGTTTACTGAAACAATTTAAAAGCGTTGTTTCGGCTAATGATGTTTATCAACAATTACGTCAACGTCATCGACAACGTAATGAAAACATTATTAGTTATATGTTATCGATGCAAGAAATAGCTGCGCAAGGTAATTTGATTGTAGAAGAAATTATTGGTGCCATAATAGAAGGACTGCGTGACCACACAGCGTATACATCCATGCTGTATACTGCAACAACGTTGGATGATCTAAAAGACCTATTAATTAAATATGAAAAAAAGAAATTTATTGACTCAAGGATTCATGCTCCAACACCATTAATTAAAAGCGACAAGACTACAAATAATAATAATATTCGATGCTTCAACTGTTCCGAATTTGGACATTATTCCAGTCAATGTTCAAAACAAAAGCGCACCGTAGGTTCCTGTTTCAACTGTGGCAGTAAAGAACATCAAAAAAAGGACTGCAAAATTAAAAGTATCAACCTAGTAGAAGCAGAAGAAGATGTTAATGTGGGAGAAGATCGAAAGATCCATACATATCAAATGGTAAGTGTCGCCTTTAATGTCTTCAGTTTGAGTGATACTAAATTTCTTAACTTTAATTCTTTGATTGACAGTGGTAGCCCAGCTAGTTTTATATCTAAAGAAGTAATTCCTTTAAACATTAATTATAACATTCCTGTTGTATCAAAATATCGCTGTATGTCTGGCGAAAACTTAAAGATTTATGGTAAAATTAATTGTTTTATTAAATTATTAGAGAAAATTAAAATAGTGCCTTTATTTATAGTGGACTGTCAAATATTGCCAGAACCAATTTTGCTGGGAAGAGATTTTCTTCAATTATTTAATATTAATTTTTATATGGATTCATATAGTAATTTCTGTTCTGTTATGAAAAAAAAAAGTGAAAATGAAATAAATTTAAGTTTAGACACATGTCAATCTTTTAATTGTATCACTCAAGCTGATGATAATTTTATTAATTTAGAACACGATCATTGTGTACCATTGTATTCTGACAGTTTCCATATTCCAATCAAAAATTGTTTACGCACATTGCCTTCAGAAAAAATTGACTATTGTATTGATTGTGTTGACCATTGCTCTTCGGTAGATTGTCATAGTTATTGCCAGCCTGAAAAATTGAACGTTCAGCCAGTTGTTTCTGAATCGTACCCAATAGACAGTGAACCCAATTTTGTTCCGGAAATATACGCAATTGAAATTGATAAAGATAATTTAAATATTGATTGTCTTTTAAATAAAGATACGCAAAATACTATACGTAACATAGTTTTTGATAATTATATTAACGTCTCTAAAGAAGACAGTATTGAACAACATACAAAAATGGATATCAGGTTAACTACAAATATTCCCGTACGAAGTAATCCACGCAGATTATCGTACAAAGATAAATCTGAAGTACAAAAAATTGTAGATGATTTGTTAAAAAAAAATATAATTAGAAATAGCGATTCGCCATATGCTTCTCCGATTGTTCTTGTAAAAAAAAAAAATGGTGAAACACGTATGTGTATTGACTATAGAGATCTTAACAAAATTACAGTTAGAGATAATTATCCTATTCCATTAATTGAAGATTGTTTAGAATACTTAGGCAGTAAGAAATATTTTACTCTACTCGATTTAAAAAGTGGGTTTCATCAAGTTGAAATGGCAAATGATTCAATTCCTTTTACGTCCTTTGTGACTCCTTTTGGACAATTTGAATATACAATGATGCCGTTTGGTCTCAAAAATGCACCTTCATGTTTTCAAAGATTTATATCACGAGTTTTAAAAAAATTTATTGACCAGGGTCTAATTATCGTTTATATGGACGATATATTGATTGCAACTTCTAGTTTAGATGAGCATATGGAGGTGCTCAGAAATGTACTTATGTGTTTGGCAAAAAATGGTTTAGAATTGAAATTTGACAAATGTAAATTTTGTTACATCGAAATAAATTACTTGGGATATAGTGTCAGTGAAAGTGGCATTAAACCTAATGATATTCACAAGCAGTCCATTTTAAAATATCCTATTCCTAAAAATCTTAAGCAATTGCATTCATTTGTCGGATTATGTTCTTACTTTAGAAAATTTGTACCAAAATTTTCACATATTGCTAAACCGCTATATGATTTACTAAAAATCAATTCAAAATTTACTTTTGATGAGAAATGCATTAACGCATTCACCGAATTGAAAAAAAAATTAATTGAATCGCCCATTCTATGTATCTATAATCCGAAAAGCGAGACCGAACTACACTGTGACGCAAGTTCTAAGGGATTTGGCGCAGTATTACTTCAGCGCCAAAGTGATAATAAATTCCACCCAGTATTTTATTTCTCTAAGCGAACTACTCCAGCTGAAGTTAATTACCATAGCTTTGAATTGGAAACGCTTGCTATTATATATGCCCTTCGGAGATTCCGGGTATACCTAGAAGGTATATCATTCAAAATAGTTACTGATTGTAATTCTCTAACCCTTACTTTGAATAAAAGAATTTTGAATCCCCGTATTGCTAGATGGGCGCTTGAACTGCAAAATTATAGTTACACAATACAGCATCGAGGTGGAACTAACATGAATCACGTGGATGCTCTTAGCCGTAGTGAAGCTGTCCTCGTTATCAATGAAGATGATATTGAATTTCAATTGGTAGCAACTCAAAACAGGGATCCCGATATTTTAAGACTACGAGATAAACTAGAAAAGGAGAATCATAAACTTTATGAATTGAAAGATGGATTAGTGTATAGAAAAGACATGCGGGGAAATCTCTACTTTTATGTCCCAAAAGAAATGGAACATAACGTCATTCGTTGTATTCACGAAAAAATTGGCCATATGGGAGTTAATAAGTGCTATGATCAAATAAAAATGGATTATTGGTTCCCTGACATGAAGCAAAAAATAGAAAAGTATATTAAAAACTGTCTTAAATGTATTGTATATTCCTCACCACTTAAATCACGTAAGCGACATTTGTATAATATACCCAAAAAACCACTACCATTCCATACTATACATATTGACCACTTAGGACCACTACCGTGTATAAAATCTAAACGCAAACACATATTGGTTGTTATTGATTCTTTCACAAAATTCGTTAAGCTTTACCCTACAAATTCTACTAGTACAAAAGAAGTCACCATGTCACTAAAAAAATATTTTGAATATTACAGTCGTCCCGTTCGAATTATTTCCGATCGTGGAACATGTTTTACATCTTCCGAGTTCAGCGAATTTATATCTAATAATAACATTGTTCATGTAAAAGTAGCAGTTGGTTCACCTCAAGCCAACGGTCAAGTGGAAAGGGTTAATAGAACACTTGTCCCTATACTGAGTAAATTAAGCGAGTCCATACAACATTCTGATTGGTCAGGTAAATTACATGAAGTTGAGTTTGCCCTCAACAATTCAATTCACTCTTCGACAAGAAATACACCTGCTTCTTTATTATTTGGAGTGAACCAAAGAGGGCTCACTGTCGATTGGTTGACTGAATTTATGGAAAAGAAAACAACAAAGAGTCGTGATTTACAGCTAGTTCGCTCAGACGCCGCTAGAGCAATGGATAATTCGCAAAAATACAATAGTCAATACTTCGAGCGGCATCATCACCCCGCTAAAATATTTAAATTAGGTGATTATGTTGTTATTAAAAATATCGATGTTTCGATTGGCACAAATAAAAAATTTATTCCTAAGTTTAAAGGTCCATATATTATACATAAAATATTACCAAACGATCGTTATGTTATTAGGGATATAGAAAACTGTCAGATTACCCAATTGCCTTATAATGGTGTTGTAGAAGCTTTTCACATTCATAAGTGGAAAGAAGCGTAATATCATGGTCGTGTTCTGAATGGTGAGGGCGACACTTGGCCTTGATCGAGGTCGATCAATATTGTCAGATTGGCCGAGTTGTAAGGGAAATTTATTATTCGAAATGGTAACACTAAAATCAATTTAAATCTTTAAATCAATTTTATAAGTTGGCCATACTGATTGTTAATTTATACTATTGGTATTATATGTCATAATTTGAAATATAGAAATCATTATTAAATTGTCACTGATATTGAGAAGACATTGTTTTATTTGAAAAAAAAAAGAAATTCCGGAAGTTAACCTATTACAATTTATAAATTATTGTATAAAACTACTTATACATAATTATTGTTATGGTCTCAACAGGAAACTTTCCGGTTCCTCCAGGATGCAGGTAGCAACGGATGACCCAATACAAAAAAAAGCCTTCAAATATTATCAAAAACATTTTTGTAAAAAAAGGAAAATAAATAAAATAAAAAATTTGCTATAAATTATTTTCTTTATTTATTTTTATTTATAATTAAAAAAAAAAAAAAAAAAGGGTTATGGGCGTTATGGGAGAAAAAAAAATAAAAGAATAGGGTTGGGAGTGAAAAAAAAAATAATAGGGTCATGAAAAATTTAGTTCCCATTTCAATTTCTATGTAAGAGTGGCGCTGTTATATTTATTTGAGAGTTGGCGATCTATTAAGTATATATTATCTATGTTAATGATCAAAATCAACATATAAAAATATATGGAAGGAGCACAAATTTTCTATCTCTTTCTGGTTCACACGATTTTTCATAAAATCGAAAAAGTGTTTATGAAGCCAAGAAATTGGTAGTTCTCTTTCTTAGCTCGTCGAATTGTCAAAATAAATTTGGTTAAGAATTTGTAAACAAACGGTTGTGTTTTAAAAAAATTAGTGAAATTAAATATTATTGAATTAAAAAACATTAGTGTTAAATTAAATAATTAAAAAAAACTATGAAGAGACTAAAAATGAGTGAAAATTATAATTTATGTGTAAGGAAAAAGAGGTGTATTGTTCCAAACATATAAATATTGAAAAAATGGTTTCTATGCACAGGTATGTTAATTAGTTAATTATTTCACTGAATTTTTCCTAATAAATAATAAAATTATCTGAATATCTGTACAAAATTACTAAAACTATTTTTTTTTTATTGATAATTTTACATTTTTCTTAAATTCAATACAGATAATTATGTTAGGTTAGATCAGCTAATATTTTGTATGCCAGGGTCGGCTTTTATTCAAAAAGTTATGTTTAAATTATTATTAAGTTAAAATAATTTATTTTGATTAATTGTAAATTTTTTTTTTTTATATATAGATTTCCACGTGATAAGGATGTTAAACAGAAGTGGATTTATAATATTAGTACTCCATATGGGACTCCAAATATTAGAGAAAGAAGCACAATATGTTCTGCACATTTTGAACCCAAGTACCTGAAAAGGCTTGGTCAAATAAATATTTTTTAACATAAAATGCTATGCCAATCTCAAACGTAAGTAAATTTAATTATTTTTAAAAAAATTTGTCTATATTTATAAATTTTTATTTTTAAATTTCAGCAATACAATTATAATACAGAAAATATTGAAGATTTTGTTAAAATTGGTGCGGAAAATTATGGCGAAGAAGTATTTCCAGTTATTGCTAACTTAATCCAGTTCCCTAAATTAATTCAATTTATTTCATAAATTGTAGTTACTAAGTTTCATTATAGTTCAAAGTTTTATTAAGATTCTATTTTTTAATAAATATACAATTTACAATAAAAATTCTAAAATAATATATTTAAATAAAACATTTACTTAAAACATAAAAAACTTATATTTTATTTCTTTAAAACTTATGAAATTCATGAAAATAATACAAATATTATAATAAATCAATTTAAATTATATGTTTGCATATATTTAGGAGCCAGCCTCAATTGGACGAAAACTTAATCTGTCCCTGACATGTCAAATATAAAATTTGACAATTTGACGAGCTAAGAAAGAGAGGAATATATCCAGAAAGGCTTCATTTATTTTACTTTATGCTCCTTCTATATATTTCTAATTCGTTGATCAAAATACTTATGGTATTATGAATAATAATAATAATTCAGGTTTAGTAAATGTAGATAGTAGAGCGGGTGACAGTAGTAGTAAACCTGACAGAAACCCTGTAGACAATATTGAATTAAATGACATGGGAGCGAATGAGGAAAATGAAGCAACGGGATTAAATATTCGGCCTACAAATTTCGAACGTTCAAGTTTGTTGAATATAAGCGATACCATAAGAAATATGAATGAGGATAATTCTAAAAGTGATAATAATAATTTCGTGAAACATAAAATCGGTGAATTAGAAAATAACATCCTCCGTATTATTGAATCGAATCAGGAAGATATTTATAATCATATCGATTCAGAAATTTCTAAAATCGCGTCACAGTTTATGGAAGTGCAAAATAAGCAATTAAATTTGACCAAAGATTTAAAAGCTAGATTAGATGAGCAAATAATGATACGCGATTGTGGTTTGGAAGATTTAAAAATAAGTATAAACGAATTAAGAATAGAAACGAAAAATTTAGGTAAACGGTTCGATAATAAAATAAATCAATTAACTAAATCGCGTTCACCAAGAAATTTAAACAATAATAATAATAATTCTAGACCACTACATAATAATATAAACACGAATCACCAACGTAACTATAATTCCAGGAATAATAAAAACAATTTAAATGACATTCTATCTTCGTTGAATAATTTAAACCAAAATATTGATAGAAATTGTGGGAATCTTGGTAGTAATAATGGTAATGGTCAGATGGATCAAAATGGTAGAAACGGCAATAACCAAAACGGAAATATGTTTGCTGATCCATTGAGTCGGATTGAAAATGCACTGATAACGTTGCGAGCTACAGTATCTAATGATGCTCAATATCTTAATGGTCATCAAACCCAAAACAATCAAATTCCGAATAGTAATTGGTATCCTAATAGTGTATATGATTTAATCCTAGTAGTCAAGTTAATAACGCGGGTAGTGATAACTTTACATCACATAATAATAATAATAATCATAATTCATGGAAAAGTCCATTAACAACATGGGGATTAACATTTGATGGTAAATCATCGGTGTTTGCGTTTATTGAAAGTGTTGAAGATATAGCTCACGGTAAAGTTTCAATGGAGCATGTTGTTGAAAATTTCTTTTTTTTAGTACAGGGTGAGGCTAGAACTTGGTACATTATGGAATTTAAAAAACAATTAAAATCCCAGAACAAGCACATAACCTGGGAGTTGTTAAAAAACTCGTTGCTCCGAAGATTTCAAACACCTAAATCGGTAGCGATGGTAGAACGATCCATAATGGAACGTAAACAAGGGGATACGGAACCGTTCGAAAAATATTATTCTGCTATTATGGCTTTGCGTAATCAAACGACAGAGTTTAATACTGACGAGTGTAATGTGGATGAGATTTTTAATAGTAATAATATGAATAATATACGGATAGATTATAGTAAAATTAAGTGTTGGAATTGTGATAAGTTAGGTCATTCACATATATATTGTAAAGAAGTTAGAAAAATTAATTGTTTCTTGTGTGGTGAGAAAAACGTAATTGCACCAGAATGTCCGAAGAATCATATTAATAGGTCGGAAAACATACATACAAGCGGGAAATACACCGGGGAACCGTGCTTGTAGGATTCAAAACCGATGATAATGATATAAATTTAGAAATATATGAACAATATAATATATGTTTAAATAATAGTTGTAATAATCAAATAGATAGTAAGGGTAATTATAAGGAGGATATGGTAATAGTTAGTAATACATTAGTAAATAGTAGTAGTAATAATCGTTATTTAAAGTTTAAAGGTGATGGGTTTTATGATAAAATTGTTGATAAAAAGATAATTTCATATAAATGTTCAAATATTATAAAAATGTCGATTGGTAATATGGAATTCCAAAGTAGTTCGGAGATTATAAATCATAGAAATTCGTGTTGTAATACAAATGAAATTTATGTTAAGAGGGATTCAAAGTCAAATAAATATATCGAAGATCCAGTAAAAATTTTAAAAAATAAATCGGTTGAGAAAGGGTTACCGTATGAGAAAAAGTTTAAAAGCTTACAACAAAGACAGGTAGAATATGACGCGGCTAGGAAAAGAATTTTTGCAGGTGAAGAATTAGAATTTAAAGTTAATAAAAGAATTTTAAAGTGCAGAAACAGGTTCAAACGAAGGAAACTCTTATGCTAGAGATACTCTCGCCGCTGGTGCCGCGCTGACGCTTTGTCGCGCTGTCAAATAAAAGTTCAGATATATAGAAATATATGAAAACAGATAAACTCGCCGCCGGGCTGCCGCTATTGCCGCCCGTGCCGCAACAATGTTGGTTGAATTTCAACTTTTTGCGGCGGTGATGGTTTGGAATGTCAGTTTTTTATATTGTTAATCTCATAAAAAAAAATTTTTGTTAAAGAAGTAAGATGAGTTTTACAGAAAAATTAATTAGTAAAAACTAATGAAATTTAATATAACAATTTTATAAAACATAACATTTTATATAAAAAAAAATAAAAATGTTTGGTTATGTTTTTGTGACGTTCTACCGCTTTGAGAGTATCTACTCAAAAATTCTACAACCATCACGGCCATCATTTGAAATTTCAAATCGGCTGATCGTCGAGTGCGGCGCGGCGAGAGTATCTCTAGCATTACGCGGACAGTTAGAATCAAGCGTCTTCGCAAATTCTGGTGATGATAGGGTATTTTTGTCAGTGCGGCTCAATGATGTGTCGGTTAAAGGTCTTCTTGACAGCGGAGCATCAAAGAGTTGCATTGGTAAAAACGCGGAAGAATTACTGAATATATTAAGGCTAGATCCGAAACCCATTCCGGGATCTGTGAAGGTTGCTGGAGGACAAATGGAAGAGGTAAAAGGATTAGTGAAGATTTCCGTAACGCATGGTGGTAACACTAAAGATGTTGAGTTTTTGGTTGTTCCGTCATTATCTCAGGAATTATATTTAGGTGTTGATTTCTGGCGTTTATTTAGACTAGCTCCAAATGTAATTTCCGAAATTGAATCTGTTCCAAACGTGCAAGAGATAAACAGACATATTTTAAACGCAGAACAAAAAGATAGGTTAGACAGGGTCATAGCTAAATTTCCGTCGAGTAATAATTTAGGATTAGGAAAAACAAAGATATTAATGCATAAAATTGACACAGGTAGCGCTCCTCCATTTAAATTTTCGTATCCGGTACAATCTCCATATACGCAAGCATTATTAGATAAAGAAGTAGAGCGTATGTTAGAGCTGGATGTGATTGAAGAGAGTGAGAGTCCATATTGTAATCCAGTTATGCTTAGGATCAAACCAGACAAAGTTAGGTTATGTCTTGACGCGAGGAAGTTGAACGCGGACACTAAAAAGGATTCGTATCCGCTACCGCATATTAACGGACTGTTAAGTAGATTGGGTAATACTAATTTTATATCGTCAATAGATCTAACAGCAGCATTTTGGCAAATTCCTTTGGATGTAGAGTCACGAGAAAAAACTGCTTTTGCAATTGATAACCATCCATTGTATCAATTTAAAGTCATGCCTTTTGGGTTATGCAATGCGGCTCAAACAATGTCCAGATTAATAGATAAGGTAATACCGCGGAAATTAAGAGATATAGTTTTTGTATATATTGATGATTTACTTATAACGTCAGCCACTTTTGATGAACATTTAAAATTTTTGGAAGAGGTAGCGTTATGCTTACGTAACGTAGGTTTAACAATTAATATCGACAAATCTAAGTTTTACCAAAAACAATTAAAATATTTAGGATATATTGTAGGCGAAAGCGCGTTGAAAACGGATCCAGATAAAATCACGGCGATGATAGATTATCCCACACCGAAAATTTATAAACAGGTTAGGAGATTTTTAGGGTTAGTAGGGTAGTATCATAGGTTCATTAAAGATTTCAATTCCGTCGCAGCTCCGATTTCCGAATGTTTAAAAAATAGAAAAAAATTTACATGGTCAGAAGAAGCACAAAATGCTTTCCAAAATTTAAAAACTTTATTAACGTCTACGCCAATATTAGTGAATCCCGATTTAAAAAAAATGTTTTACATTCAATGCGATGCGTCAGGTTACGGAATTGGTAGTGTGTTGTTCTAAAAAGACGAGGAAAATAATGAAAAGGTGATTTCATATTTTTCAAAGAAATTAAATAAATGTCAGAGAAATTATTCCACTACTGAGTTAGAGTGTTTATCGGTGATAGAAAGTGTCCAAAAATTTAGACCGTATGTTGAC
This sequence comes from Rhamphomyia laevipes, assembly GCA_963920725.1. Lineage (NCBI taxonomy): Eukaryota > Metazoa > Arthropoda > Insecta > Diptera > Empididae > Rhamphomyia > Rhamphomyia laevipes. The sequence continues at coordinate 82,794,734 of OY987255.1, forward strand.
GGTGTACGATTTGTGGTAATAACGGATCACATGAGTTTGAAATGGCTCATGAAAACAAAAGATTTGAGTGGTAGATTGGCTAGGTGGAGTTTAAAACTTCAACAATTTGGTTTTGATATACAACATCGAAAGGGTACACAAAACGTGGTGGCGGATGCGATATGTTGATGAAATAGAATCTGTAACTTTGTTTTCAGAAATAGTAGATTTCAATTCTCCAGAATTTTCATCGAAAGAGTATGTAGAATTGAGAGATACTATAAATGAAAATAAGGACAGATTGCCGGATTTAAAAGTATCAGACGGTCTAGTATATAGATTATGTAAACCACGTACGGGTGATGTAATATTAGATGAAAAGTTGTGGAAGTTGTGGATTCTATCCGGTTTATTCGAAACTGTTATTCGAGGGTTTCATATGCCACAAAAATGTAGTCATGGTGGGATCGGTAAAACACTACATCGCATTCAAGAATTTTTTTATTGGCCTAATATGGTAACGCATGTAAAGCAATTCATATCAAATTGTGATATTTGTAAGGCTTCGAAAGATCCAACAAACATATTAAGACCACAAATGGGAAAACAAATTCCGGTAGGAAGAATTTTCCAACATTTATATATCGATTTTATTGGTCCTTTTCCGAGAAGCAAACAAGGAAATAGCATTATATTTATTGTGTTGGATAAATTTTCAAAATTTGTATTATTGCAACCTTTAAAAAGAGCTACATCAAGCTTAGCAATATAATTTTTGAAAAATCAAATATTTTATATATTTTCGGTTCCAGAAACGATCATGTCTGATAATGGGAAACAGTTTTTTTCACGTGAATTCCAATTATTTTTAAATATGTACGGTATCAAGCATGCAAAAACTCCCGTTCATGCACCACAAGCTAACGCTTCGGAAAGAGCTAATAAATCTATAGAGGCAGCTATAAGAGCATATGTAGATAATGATCATACCAAATGGGATGTGAATTTATCTGATATTGCAAATGCACTTCGTACGTCTTTCCATGAAAGCATTAAAACTACACCATATTCTTTAGTATTCGGAACGTCGTATATTCCACACGGTTCTACATATATGAGCTAATAAAAAAAATGAATTCGTTAAATGATGAGGTGAATATCCTACCGGATAAAGAAAAAAAACATATACAATAAATTAATATAAAAGGTATTGAATAAATTATAAATTTTTAATGTTATTTAAAAAAAAAAAAAAATAATAATATATAAAGTTTGTTATGTTAAATTATAAAAAAAATAATATATAAAACATATAGTTATATGACTTCAAAATATATATATAATCATTACATCATTAAATTTCTTGAGATTTTTATTTTGCAATAGAATGCAGGATTATGGCTTTGTTTCAGGGTGATGATGTGAGGATATAAGAATGATCATGTGAATTAATTTAGGAAATTATGAGCATAATTTAGATGACGCGCTTGTAATTCATTGGTAGGGTGGGAACCGTCATTGGGAGTTGTAATATCATTCCGTCATTTCATGTAATTATGTTCTACTGTGCTGTGTTAGATTTCGAAGTGGTCTGTGTTTGTTTGGTTTTTTTTAAAGCTATACAATCTTTCTTCTCTTTCTTTTGTCATCTATTTGTAATAGGGTAACCCAGTGAGCGTAGCCGGTGGACACAGGCCAGCCCTATATGGATAATAGAAACTTAGTGACAAACCTAAGAATAATGGCTCAAGTAACAGATTTCAATTATTATCTCAATCAAACCTAGAAGAAAATGGAAATAAGAATTACAGTGCGGAATATGTATGATTCACCTTGGAAAGTATAAGTTAAGAATTGTCTAGTTAACAAACCAAAAGACACACCGCAGACCTACCATCAATTATGATAAATCAGCAAAAACCAGATGTAGCATCTAAGAACATTCTAAATGAGGAAATTAGACCTCCACCAATAATATTAAGCAATATTAAAAATTATCACGAAATAAATCAACATCTAAAAAACATAAACTTTAACTACACAGCTAATGAGCTAATATGCTAAATAATGAACAAATCAAAATAAACGTCAACAATTAAACCCAATACAGGGAGTTAACTAACTATGCAAATTAATCCATATTATTCTTACGAAAATAAACAGTCCAGACCAATTAGAGTTATGGCAAGATATCTCCACCCAATTGCGAACCAGTTGAAATAAAAAATGAGCTGTTGGAAAAAAAATTAAAAATATTAAGGCGTTCCGCATACTACATCCGAAAAGTTAATACGAAAAAAAATATTTTTTTAATTTTTGAAGAAATTTTAAAAAAAATCATTATATTTTAATACCAAAATTGTGTAAAGTAAAATAAATACATATAAATAAAAAAAAATAGTTTAGATATGAGTGAGTTATTATTATCATCATCTTTTGAGGATTATGAAGGAAGTATTTCTGCAGAAAGGGTTAGAAGGCAGTTAAGAGATTCCAGCAGTCCAGTCCATTGGCTTTGGATAACCCAACTTAATTTTTATTTAATAATTAAATTTGTGCTTTTTATCATCATTTTCTGAGGATTATGAAGGAAGTATTTCTGCAGAAAGGGTAATAAGAAGGCAGTTAAGAGATTACAGCACTCCAGTCCATTGGCTTTGGATAACAAAACTTAATTTTTATTTAACAATTAAATTTGCACTTTTTTATCTATGACTACAAAATAAATTTATTTTAGATTCAAAATGAGATTTCGATTTACAAAAGAAGCATTTATTTATGTGTTAAATAAATTAGATAATCTGTAAGGTCATTTATCATCATCTATGTTGGCAGCTACTTTGTCCGCTATAGCTAGTGGATGATACCAATATTTCATTTTTTGTTTTTTGTTTATTTTATCGCAATTCGTCCTATAAATAAAACAATTATATAAAATGACATTATATTCACCATAACAGTTTGTATACACCGTATTAATTTAAAAAAAAATTATTAAAATATTATCAATAATAATTGTTTTTTATATTTTCTTACATTATTTCTAAAATATTATACTATTTTCCAAAAGAAAAAACATAAATAAGAAAAAACCATTCGGTATCAAAATATATATCGAATGAAATTATCGTTTGAATGCTCGATCAATCGAGTTCTATCATCCCAAATACCACAAATTTCGATATCGTATACTCGATATCTAGAGAGAGAACCCGGCCATTTCAATTCAATCGTTCCTCGGAAACCCATATCGTACGAAAAAAAAATCTGATGGAATTTTGCATTGAATTTTTTTTTGTTGTTGTCAATTATTATAATTTATTAGATGTGCCATGTGATTGTTGTTTTGTTGTTAAATAATTATAAATTACTAATTATAATGTTGCAATCAATTTCAATGGCTGCTGTGGGGTTGTACCTGTGGTGATGGTACCACGAGTAACTTATTTGATACAATAAAACAATTCCACACTTTGTTTTATTAAGTTTTATTTACAGTTTTTTATTTCACCATACAATTTACTAATGTTTTTATTTACGGATTAATTATATACCGTTTAATTATATATTTTTATGAATAATCGTAAATTGCGAAATTTATTATTTAATACATTTTTTATAATAATAATAATATTTTTTTTCAAACAAATAAATAAATTTTTTATTAACACCATGCGCTTTCTTTAACAAGTTCAACACTATTGAAATCAAAACATTATTTTCTATTTCTATTTTGTATTTCGATACCGTGTTGCCAGTGCAACAGTGCAACAGCAGCTACGCATGCTGGTCGCCACAGTACTCCCCCGCCAGTGACTGTGAGGGAACGTTAATCCTTTAATCGTAGTGGTGTTTTGATTATTCGTCCCTTACGGGTGAGAACTTGCTTTTTTACGTTTTCGTTAAACGTAACTGCTTTCCTTTGTAATATTGTTTTAGGCGCGATCGTGGTTGGTACGTCGATATTTTTTTCTTTTTCAGGTGCCGCGATGTTTGGTTCGTCATTATTTATTTCGTTTTCAGGTGCCGCGATATTTGGTTCGTCATTATTTATTTCGTTATCAGGTGCCGCGATATTTGGTTCGTCACTGAAATATGGTTTAAGCCGATTGATCGAAACTGTTGTTGTTCTGTTTTTCTGATTAATTGTAAAGTATTTGTCGTTACGATTGAGTACTAAATATGGTCCTTCGTATGGTTGCTGTAACGCTGTTCGCACCGCATCTGTTCTGACAAAAACATGAGAGCATGTTTTAAGTTCCTTAAAAACGAAGATGTTTTGTTTGCAGTGACGTGACGCTTGAACAGGTCGATATGTACTAAACGTTTTTCTCAGTTGTTGAACGAAATCAGATTGGTGCGTTATTTTTTTGGGCGTTTGCAAAAAATCACCAGGTAAACGAATATTGGTACCATACATTAACTCAGCTGATGTGGCTTTAAAGTCGTCCCGAAAGACTGTTCGTAAACCCAACAATATTATTGGTAATGTTTTGGTCCATTGTTTATTTTCTGCGCTCATGATTGCGGCTTTTAACGTTCTATGCCACCTTTCAATGACGCCATTACAAGCCGGGTTGTACGCCGTGGTTCGATTACGTGAGAAACCAATTAATTTTGATAATTCGTTAAATAGTTCAGACTCGAAATTTGACCCTCTATCGGTAGTTATACTAGACGGTACACCGTAACGACATATCCACTCTTTCAAAATAGCATTTGCGACTGTTTCGCTTTTGATGTCCGCAACGGGGATTGCTTCGGGCCAACGCGTATACCGATCTATTAATGTGATACAATATTTCATATTTTCTGATACCGGTAATGGTCCGATAATGTCTAAATGTATTTTGTCAAAGCGATAACTGGTTGGAGGATAATTTCCGATTGCACTTTTCACGTGTCTTGAAATTTTTGATTTTTGGCACGCCAAACAAGCTTTAGTCCAATCTCTGATATCTTTTTTTACGTTAGTCCAAATAAAATTTTTCTCGATGGCTTTTACCGTCGATCGTATACCTGGATGAGCAAGATTGTGTACGCTTTGGAAAACCGTTTTTCTAAAAAAAATTGGAATATAAGGTCTAGCGTTTCCTGACGACATATCGCAGTGAATTTTTGTATTTGAACCCACGACCGGTAAAAGTTGAAAATTAAACTTTTTGTCTGTTTTTAAGATTTCTAATTCGTTATCCTGAATTTGAGCATTAGCTATTTCCTCGTAATTTATTGTTTCGGTTAACGATAATTCGGATACTCGCGACAGCGCGTCGGCTACAATGTTATCCTTGCCGCTAATATGTTGTATGTCCGCGGTATATTGCGCGATTAGATCTAAATGTCTATGTTGCCGCGGTGAAGCTTTGTCTAGATTCTGATGTAGAGCATACGTGAGTGGTTTATGATCCGTAAATAGCGTAAAAGATCGTCCTTCCAACCAATATTTAAAATGCTTGATGGCTGCGTATGCCGCCAGTAATTCGCGATCGTAAGCGCTGTATCGTTGTTGCGTTTCTGTCAACTTTTTTGAAAAAAAACTGAGCGGTTGCCAATTGTCTAGTACTCGTTGTTGAATAACAGCACCTAACGCTATGTCGGACGCGTTGACCATGACTGCGAGTGTTGCGTTCGGTGATGGATGCGCTAAATACGTCACTTCACCTAAACGTTTTTTACTCAATTCGAATTGCTGAATCGATTCGTCGTACCAATTAATTTTGCGCTTGTCATTCTTTTTGCTACCTTTAAGATAATCATTCAGTAAATTTTGTTCCGCCGCTGCGTTAGGTATGTAAATTCTGTAAAAATTTATCATTCCTAAATATCGTCTTAATTCTTTCACGGTTTCAGGTAATTTCACGTTATTAATCGCTTCTATTTTATCTTTAGACGGTTTTATTCCGACAGCTGATATATCGTGACCTAAGAATGTAACGTTTGGTTTTGCAAAAACACATTTACTGACGTTGATTACTAAACCCGCTTCTTTTAATCTTTGCAACACGGCTTCTAAATGCTGCATGTGCTCGTTTAAATTTTTCGATGCTATCAGCACATCATCGATATACGGGTAACTGAAATCTAAACCACGTAATATTGAATGCATAAAACGTTGAAACGTTTGAGCCGCGTTTCGTAAGCCAAACGTCATCCTTTTGAACTCATACAACCCGAACGGGGTGCAGATAACGGTCTTTGGAATGTCTTCTTTATTAATAGGTATTTGGTGGTATGCTCTCACCAGATCTAATGTTGTGAAAATTGTACAACCATCGAGTTTATGCGCAAAATCCGTTACGTACGGAATTGGATACCGATCTGGTTTTGTTATAAAATTTAGTCCGCGGTAATCACCACAAGGGCGCCAATCACCGTTTTTTTTCTTTGTTAAATGAAGTGGACTTGACCAATTGCTGCACGAAGGTTGACACATTCCTTGTTGCAACATGATTGTGAACTCTCGTTTTGCTATGTCAAACTTTTCGGTGCTGAGTCTCCTAACACGGGCTACGCACGGCTGACCGTTAGTTACTAGCGCGTGTGAAACGTTGTGTTTAACGTCATTTAATGTAGCGCTTTCGATTGTTACGTCTTTATATCTGTTTAACAGATTGTAAATTTCATTTGAACACAATTCGGACGAGATTGTTTTAATAGAACACGACGCACCATTTCTAATTTTGGTAATTACCTCCAATTTAGTCACGGTGTCAATTAACTTTTTTCTTTTAAGATCTACTAACAGACCGAAATGATTGATAAAGTCAGCGCCGATGATTGGTTTGTCCACATTTGCGATCATAAAACGCCATTGGAATGGTCTACGGAAACCTAAATCTATGCTCAATGTTTTGTGTCCATATGTATCAATCGTTGTGGAATTAGCCGCGAAAAGTTTGTAGTCCGTTTTATTCTTCTTATCTAATAAATTGGGCGGTACCACGGAAATATCGGCTCCTGTATCAATTAGGAATTGTAGTTTTGATTTTGGATCAATTATCACTAGGCGGCGATTGTTGCAGCTGGCTTCGCTTGCCGCCGACAGCGCAGCTGGCTCTAGTTTTTTGCTATCTCTGTTTTTGTCTGTTGGTATTTACAAGGCTCTTTGCACTTTCGAGCATTCTCCTTAAACTTGAAATGATACCAACAGATGTCATGTTTAACCGAAGACGAAGTAGTTTTGGAATTCGAACGTGAACGAGTATGCGACCGTGCACGACGCGTTATTGGATCCGTTTGATTTAATGTTTCGAATTTTTTTGTTAGAACGGAAATTTGTTCTCGTAGCAAACTCACTTGGTTGCTTAACTGATCAGTTTCGATAACTTTTTGCTTCGAATTCTTATTTGTAATTGTATACAAGTTCGTTACTTGACTTACTTCTGCAATCTTGTCAGCCGTATTTGCTAATTTTTCAAGATTGGTGTCTTCGATACATGATAAAATATCTTGTATATTAGCTGGCAATCTTTGTAGCCACAGGCTTTGCAGCACTGTGTCTAAAATTTGCCCGCTAGCTAGTGTCTGCATCTCGCGTAATAATTGCGAAGGCTTTCTATCTCCGAGTTGGAGTCCTTTTTTAAAGTCTGTCTATTTTTATTCGTGAATAATCAGCGAGTCTATTTATAATTGCTGCTTTTAAATCACTATATTTGTTTTTTTCAGGCGGGTTAATAACCTTTTCCCGAATGCATTTGACTGTGTCACCATCGAGGGCCGTCAGCAAATGACTATATTTAGTGTTGTCTTGTGAAATTCCCCCAATACTGAACTGAGCTTCCAGCTGGGTGAACCATATTTCTGGGTCTTCTCTATTGAACGGTGGTGGTTTCACCGCGACTTTATAAACGTTAGAAGTAGTCGCTGTCGATTTAAGTTTTGTCTTTATCGTGGTATCAACCTCGTCCCCGTCAAATTCCATGTCAGACATTTTGTAAATTGTTTATATTTTATGATATGATACGCTTTTATAATTAAACGTTGCGTTGTACCAACTATACCGTTGTGTTTTACACCTGAACGAAATGGAATGATTTGTATACGATACGCGTTAATTAATTTGCTAAAATAATTTTTGTATTCGACCGAATTATTTTTAGTAGACTTCAAGATTTTTTACTTCATTACTGTTGAAATCTTCTTGTTAATTTCGATAATTTTATTTTTAAAATCGATAAAATTTAATTATTTATTTATTTAATTAACATTGATAAAATTATTTTTTTTAAAATATTGTATCGATAACATTTATTCATTTAATTATTGATAACATTTAATTAATTAATATCGATAACGTTTATTTATTTATTTAATATCGATAAAATTAATTTTTTTTATATATATTGTATCGATAAAATTTACTTATTTAATTATTGATAATTTAATTAATTAATATCGATAACGTTTATTTATTTATTTAATATCGATAAAATTAATTTTTTTATATATATTGTATCGATAAAATATTTACTTATTTAATTATTGATTATTTAATCAATTAATATCGATAACGTTTATTTATTTATTTAATATCGATAAAATTAATTTTTTTTATATATATTGTATCGATAAAATTCATTCAAATATTTAGAAAAAAATTTTATTTAATATTGCTGAAAACGTTTTAATGATTTTTGTAAATATTGTTGAAAAAAAAACTTAAATATTGTTTCGAAAATTCTTTATTTCGCTATCGTTTTAAATAACGAAAAAAAACTCGATATATTAATATTGTTTTAATCTTTGTATCAATATCGTTGTAAATATTGTAAAAAAAATTATTTTGTAAATATTGACAAATTATTTTGTTTTAAATTAATTTTACAATACGAGATATTTATCGTGATACTATTTACTAATGTATTGTTTTTCAAAACGTTAACAATTGTTTTTAAATTTTTGTTACAATTTAGTTTCAGCAATATTCAAATATTCAGTAAACTAATTTTTAATGTACTTAAATTATTTAATTGACAGCTGCTGCTGCTTCCCTTTGATGAATGATACTTGTTTATTTGACAGCTAATTTGTCAAAATGTTGAATATTATTTTGTTGAAATATTTTGTTAAAAGATGTTTTTGAAATGTTTTGACACGTACTTTGTCAAATGTTGAATATTACTTTTGATGCAATGTCAACGCTAATATTTATATATTGATGTGCTACCAACATTAAACGACACTGCTACCAACTGTTTATGATGTTGTTGATGTTGCAATTGTTATTATTTTTTTTTTTTTAATTTTAACTTCACATTAAAATTTTAAATGTTGTTAATGATGATTGTTGTTGCAACGAAATATGGAAAATGTCCGAATTTCCGGTTTGTTGTTGTTGTTGCTAAAATTTTCCTACAAAAAATAATTTTACCTATTTGTTGTTGGTTTTCTTGATAATTTTTTCAATGTATGCGTGATGCTCGTTTTTTTATGATGAAAATGCCGTTAACTGTACTGGGACTGATTTTTCTCTGCTTGATGTTTTTGTTTTTAGCAATTTTTGCACAGATTAAATTTTGTTGAGGAAAAAGATGATGAATTTCGATTCGTTATTTCGTTATTTCTTTTTCTCGAAGTATTTTTTTTTTATGGCCAAAAATGCTAATGTGCTGTTTGTCGGGGTCACCAATTTGTGGGGTTGTACCTGTGGTGATGGTACCACGAGTAACTTATTTGATACAATAAAATAATTCCACACTTTGTTTTATTAAGTTTTATTTACAGTTTTTTATTTCACCATACAATTTACTAATGTTTTTATTTACGGATTAATTATATACCGTTTAATTATATATTTTTATGAATAATCGTAAATTGCGAAATTTATTATTTAATACATTTTTTATAATAATAATAATATTTTTTTTCAAACAAATAAATAATTTTTTTATTAACACCATGCGCTTTCTTTAACAAGTTCAACACTACTGAAATCAAAACATTATTTTCTATTTCTATTTTGTATTTCGATACCGTGTTGCCAGTGCAACAGTGCAACAGCAGCTACGCATGCTGGTCGCCACACTGCTCAAACCATACAAATAAAGAAAGAAAAAATAAAGGAATTCGAAATAAAATTTATTATCGAAACTGAATCACAGAAAAGCAAATGATATTCACGTGTTGAACGAAATTTAAATTGATAAATGTGTCGTAACATAACAGCTGATTATAACATATTAATTTTTCGGATTGCTGCAGTATGCGGATCAAAATCGAAAACATTAAATATTTGACAATCGTTCCCTGAAAAAAGGATTTTTCGTACGAAAAATTAGTGTAGTGTGCGGAGTATTTTGATACCGAATGGTTAAAGAATATAAAACAAACTTACCTCTCTATGTATTCCTTTGATTACTCAGAAGATGTGAAAAGGATATATGAGATAAAATATATAAATCATATGAAAACAAAAATTGAATTCAATAGAAATAACAAATTCATACCGCAATGCACAAGGTGGTAAAGACATAGTCACACTCAGAAATATTGGAAAAGGTAACCGAGATGTGTCAAATGTGTGGAAAAGATTACCCAGCCAACTACAGGGGTTGTATCATCGCAAAGGAGCTGCAGAAGATACGGAATGTACAACAAAACGCCAGAAATAATGACAATAACCAAGTAAAATTTGTTAATTCCCTGCCGATTTCTGATGAATTAACATTTACTGATGCTTTATGTATTAATAAATAATTAGATAATAACAATAATCAGGAAATAAATCAATCATCAATATAATATAATGTCTATGATTTGGTAAGCACTCTATCTTGCAGATTGGAGAGATAGGAAAAAGCACTTCCATACTCAGCGCTTACGAACCTGGATTGATGTCTAATGTAAATTTTAAAATTAACACCTGGAATGCGAATGGTATCATTAATAAAATACAGAACTAGATTTTTTTCTAAATATTCAAAATATAGATATTTGCTTATTATCTGAAACCCATCTTACTAACCAGATGTATATGAAAATCAAAGGATATGATATAAATGTATAACTAAAAACCATTTGGATAACCAATCAAGTCGTGGTAGTGCAATATGCGTTAAAAAATAAAACATTCCATATAACACAGTACACAGTGTACAGAGACCTGATTACCAGCTTACCATTGTTGTTGAGTCTAGAAAGCAGACTTACCCCAGGAGCCGCAAACCTGAAAAAAAATGAAATACCTAAATATCCTAGGGGTAAAAGAGCTTATATATGCTATAGAAGAACTTGGTTGTAATTTCCACTCTTCAGGTGCTCAACGTATTGGCCATCTGACACAAAAAATTCCAGACCTGGATTGTTTCATTTCGAAAAAAGTATCTTCGAATTACATCACAATTAAACTCAGATCAAAGAATTAAAGGATAAAGTGTGCACAAAATTATAAAGAAAGAATGTATTAGGTAGTCCATTGTAGTAGGAATTTTTTTTTAGCTGGGCAACACGCTCTAGCCTTTTGATCATTAGTACAAATAATGACAGATAAATAAAAAAAGAAAAAAAATTAGTTGTAATATTTTTTTTATTTATATTATTTATAAAGTAATTTTAGTTTCCTTTGAATAATATTAATTTTGATAGTTTACTGCGAACATATTCTTTTTCAGATTTTTTTTTTGATATGTAAAAATATCGAGTATTCAAATATTTTTGAATTATTGATTTTAATAATAAACTAAAATGACTACTGTTTTTCAAGTGTTCATTTTTAAATATATTTATAAATAAAAAAATTTTCAAAGAATTAATTTGAATTTGTTTAAAATATTTTCCTCTCAATAAAGATATATTGGCATCTTCAAATACATGTTCGAAAGCTCTTAATTCTTTCTCTACAATTTTGCACACGAGACACGAGTATAACATCCTTAGAAGGATATTTAAGATATCCCTTTGATTTATAATGCACAAGTGTGTTTGGGCGCATTTCACCTTCCAATACTCCTAAGCATTCAGTGCATTTTATAATTTTAAACATCTTGTATACTACGAATCCAGCAATATATTCTACAATGTGTTCTGAATATTCTGATAATGTATTTGCATTAAAAGAGTTGTACATATAAGAATGATCTTCTAAATATGTTTCAAAACATTGTTCAACTTTTTCCTGAATGACTTCTAGCATTCTACATTTTTCGCTAGTATTGTTAATTTCTAAATCTACATTCTGGTTTTTAGCATGGAGTATTTCTATATTTTCTAAGGCCACACAGTTTCCAATTCCACTTTCTCTAATTTGGACCCTTACTATTAGCTTTTTATACGCAGCTCGAAAATGTTTTACTGTTGGATTGTTGTTGTATCCAAGACTAGATCGAATGGATGAGAAGAATAATTCTACATGATCCTGGTTTAATTTATACATAGGTATGTATATAAGTAAACCAGTGCTTATCCACGTGTCATACAGGGTCTGCATGTTATTCAAAGCTCCAATTATACCAATAAAACCAGTCTTTCTTCGATGCATAATAATCTTCTCTCTTTCTACCGTTTTTAGGTTACTTATATAATGAATAGCTTCTCCGACAATTTTTTTTATTTCCACAATATTTTCTGCACAAAGAGCCTTACTAAATCTATATTTTCGACTATTTAACATGTCAAATGAGTCGTTAAAAATTCTTAAAAATTTTGAAGTTGGTTTGCTGTCTTCAAATTCCGGGATTTTCAGTACCTCTCTACAGAAATCTAAGGCATCACTCACTGATTTACTTAATAACTGCACTGCTAACTTTACTTTCATTTTTTGTTGTGTGAAATAAATGTGTGCCTTCTTCAATTTATTTCCCATATGTAATTGTTCTTTTTCTTGTAACTCAACTAATAATGTTATAAATACTTCCATTCGATTTTGTTGTTATCAACATCAATAAATATTTTGAGTTCACCAAACGTGTTTTTAATAAGTTTTAACATATATGACATGGATCTAATAGCACGGTGAAATTTTTATTTAAATTTTCTATTTTGAATATATTGGGGGTACTGGTGTCTGTAATGTCACAACCAAGTGACTTAACAGTCGATATATTTGTTGCAGCACCGTCGACAGTTATTCCGATCACTAAAGCTCCGGTTTCCAGTATATTGCGTAAACAATGTTGAATTAAGTTCTTCTTTTGATCGGCATTTAGTGATGCAATAGCAAAATATCCTATAGGAGTTTTCGAGCTTCTATTCACGTACACTTCCATGAAGACTAAGATTTCAGTTGCTTGGACGTTGGTTTCACCACCATCTCCAATGTCAACAAATCCTGTGGAATCTTTTCCATCCCAATGAACATGGTTTCGAATGTGCATTTCATCAAAAGTAACATTGATAATTAATTTTTGTTGTTTTTGTTCAGCTACTGTCACAGCATTTTTAATAGCAGTTAATGCTTCAGAAGTAAATCCTGGATTACAGTTGAGTGTTTTGTACCAATTTGCTATAGTTTGTGGATGAGGTACACAGCTACTAAATGTATTTCGAACATACAAGTACACTTTTGGCGATAAAAAATTTAGGTTTAGAGCAAAATTCTTAGCTCTGGTTCATACATTCGTTGCGATAGGTTTGCCTTTGCTTTCTGAAGCTGTCTTTCAATAATTAATCTATTCGTACCTATAGATTGATTTATGTTATCAACTATCTCATCTGATACTAGATTTTTAGATTTTATATCATCAAGAATATTGTGTAGCTTTGCAATTTTTGGAGACTTTCTTCTTTTAATTTGTTGTAAATATTTTATTGTTTTGAAAGATTTTTTGGTTGATTTTCTTAAAATTTTAACCTTCTCTGTATGTCGATGTGGTGTTATTAGAATAGTATCTGGAGATGATGGGTCTGTCGTTGTAATCAGAGCTTGTTTCAAGTTTTGGCAATTGTGGTATATTTTGTAAAAAAATTTCAGCGAGGCATTTTTGTTTTATCATTGGTGATTTTGATTTTATAATTGGTGTTATAGGTGTGCACCATTCAATATCCATACCACTAATATTTTCTTTATTTATTCCAGAGCTACCAGCAATTGGTGTAAATTCTTCATTAATTTCCTAAAAATTCACAAATATACGAAAATTTATTACAATAAATAATTTTGTATCAATCAAAATATACACTCACATTTTTAATATATATATTAGAGATTCCAGCAGTTGGTATAATTGCTTGAATTGGTATAAAATCGTCAACACTTTTCTGAAATTAATATTAAAATAATTACAAACAATAATTTATATATATATATATATATTTAAATAAAATTTAGAATTACCGAAACAACATCAGAAACTATTTTAACTTCTTCAAGAGAGCTTACTTCGTTGTCTTTTTCAACAATATATTAAGTAGTTTCTCCTAAGTTTTGTGAAGGGATTGAACTTTTCTTCAAAATTCTTCGTTTCTTATGATCGTCTACATAATCGTCCTCCTTAAAATGCCTAGAACAAATTCTGTCGCGGGCTTTGATCGATTCGTTTGAGGCACCTATTTGACTTAACCAAATATCTCTTCTTTTTTTATCACTGGTATTCTAAAAAAAATTAAAACAAAATATTCTTTAATTGTATAATAATTTTGCTGTCTATACAATATTATCAAAACAGTCAAAGCACCCTTTAAAGTAAGACCCAAGAGTAAAACACACGGCGACACTGTATTAAATTCAATTCCATTTCAAATTGTACCCCAATGTCAATGTTTGTGTGAACAAAAATTATCTAAGCGTTAACAAAAAAATTAATTTTATGAATGTAAAATGCATTATTGTAGTTTTTAAATATAGTTAAACTACTTAAAAAATACAAAATAAATGTTTTTTTATTATATTTTTGTACGATTTATACTAAGAAAATGTAAACAAACCATTTTTTCTTCATTGTACCCCAAATTTGTTTGGGGTACAATGAAACACACACATTACTAAACACGCATTGATATCTCATTCACTGATTTTATGCGATATTTTAACTTTTCTGAATTAAAACTATTATATTTTGATAACCAAAACTAACAAAATTAAACAAGGAACCTTTAAATGATTCATAAAACATTTTTAAGACGTCGCTTACCTGTGAAAACAGACACCACTCTACCACAATTTCCACAACCTTTAACTACACACTTCATTATATTAAATGTTTTTTTTAATTAATTATTAATTTTCTTTAATAAAAATAGTTTTTAATTAATTCACCTATAGTTTTTATTTAATAATTTTAACTTTTAAATATTCACTCCGAACTTCATAAAACAGACAGCACACACACAAACAAACAGAAATATAACTAGCAGTGATACCATCGCAGCGAACAAAAATATTTTTTTTTTTTGAAATAATGTCAAACTTATTGAAAATTGTATGAAAACTAGCACCCTATTTTTATACGCTGGTCACACTATACATATTTATTTTATATTTATGTTCAAACAGAGACAACACTATTTAGTTTGCATATAAGGTGTGAAAGAGTCAAATATAAAAAGAAATTACTTCAATTCAATTTCTACTTTATAGTGTAAAATTTTGTACGGACTTTATCCTTTAATTCTTTGATCTGAGCAATTAAAGATAACTTTGATCACGGCCTGCAATCTTAAAAGAAAAAGCTTTATAAAATTACATTAGTTCCTCTTCCTGCAGCGCTAGTATCGTTTTATATTTTGAGGTTATGTTGACAACATTTAACATTTGCCATTTTGAAAAATTTGTATACTGTTTTGAAAACGTTTGTCGTTTGTGATGCTTTAAAAATACGAATAATAAAACAATAATATTTAATTTTAAAACATTTTTGATATAATTAACTTATTAGTAAGTTCTGTAATAAGTTTTATTTCGAATTCCTTTATTTTTTCATTCTTTATTTGTATGGTTTGAGCAGTAATTAGTAATTTATAATTATTTAACAACAAAACAACAATCACATGGCACATCTAATAAATTATAATAATTGACAACAACCAAGAAAAATCTCAATGCAAAATTCCATTAGATTTTTTTTTTGTACGATATGGGTTTCCGAGGAACGATTGAATTGAAATGGAACACTATATCAGTCAGTTGATCAGGGATTTTACTTTTTATCTTACTTTTATATTTAAATAAAATATCAAGGGTCCGATTCTCTCACTAGATATCGAGCATACGATATCGAAATTTGTGGTATTTGGGATGATAGCACTCGATTGATCGAGCATTCAAACGATAATTTCATTCGATATATATTTTGATACCGAATGGTCGCTTTTTTATGTTTTTTTTTTTTGGAAAATAGTATATTATTTTAGTAATAATGTAAGTAAATATAAAAAACAATTATTATTGATAATATTTTAATAATTTTTTTTTAATTAATGCGGTGTATACAAACTGTTAGGGTGAATATAATTTCATTTTATATAATTGTTTTATTTATAGGACGAATTGCGATAAAATTAACAAAAAACAAAAAATTAAATATTGGTATCATCCACTAGCTATAGCGGACAAAGTAGCTGGCAACATAGATGATGATAAATGACCTTACAGATTATCTAATTTATTTAACACATAAATAAATGCTTCTTTTGTAAATCGAAATCTCATTTTGAATCTAAAATAAATTTATTTTGTAGTCATAGATAAAAAAGTGCAAATTTAATTGTTAAATAAAAATTAAGTTTTGTTATCCAAAGCCAATGGACTGGAGTGCTGTAATCTCTTAACTGCCTTCTTATTACCCTTTCTGCAGAAATACTTCCTTCATAATCCTCAGAAGATGATAATAAAAAGCGCAAATTTAATTGTTAAATAAAAATTAAGTTTTGTTATCCAAAGCCAATGGACTGGACTGCTGGAATCTCTTAACTGCCTTCTTACCCTTTCTGCAGAAATACTTCCTTCGTAATTCTCAGAAGATGATGATAATAATAACTTACTCATATCTAAACTATTTTTTTTTATTTATATGTATTTATTTTACTTTACACAATTTTGGTATCAAAGTATTATGATTTTTTTTTTTAATTTCTTCAAAAATTTGCAGTCTGTCATAATGCGTTTTCGACGGTGTAATAGGAATTTTCCATCACCAGACTTTTTAACAATCGGCACGATGAGAAAAATATCTCTCGATAATAACATTGATAATTAGTCAGTCAGTTGCATTAGTCGTGTTTAAAATAATGATATATGGCGTAATACCAAAAGTTTGAAATAAATAAATATTAATAATAGTAATTGTATGAATTGAACATTAAAAAATATAAAACTTAATTTGTATATTAAGTTCAACTTTAAAATAATAAATATATAATAAATATAACAGTTAATGATCTTAAAAAATAAATAAACTAAATAAATTAACCTAAAAATAAGTTAACGTAAAAATTATGTATAAATAGAATTAAATAAAAATGTGGATAAGTTAAAAATTAAAAGTGTTTTATTAAACAATTATTATAAAAACTTTAACTATACAACATTTTTAACCATTCGTAAAATAAAAAATGTGTTAAAAAAATTTAAAACAAAAACATCTTTTAAAAAAATATAAAATAAAAAAGTGTTTGGATTATAAATATGCATACATATTTAAAAAAAAAAAAAAATCTAAAAGTGTTGAAACTTTCAATTTAATTTTTTTTTAAAAAAAGTGAACAAAAAAAAAAGCAAATTCTTTTCAAATAGTTATATAAATTAAAAAAAAATGTTAAAATTGTCAAGAAGCCATATAGAATCCGTTATTTATACATATATATAATTATTAAATATACATATATAAAAATTATTACATGTATATAAAATATTTCATATCATTTCATTTTATATACATATACACGGATTAATATAAATCATCATTATATACATCATTTCGTTTTTGTGGTTCCACATTCCTACAACCACATATATATTTTATATCAAGAGCAAAATTTTATCTTGCAAATACTATTCTCTTCGTAATACGCTAATAAAATGTTTGTCCGAATCTGAAAGTCAGTAGTTAAAAAAACTTTTACAAGGGATGGAGTTGGGAAAACTTTTACATTCGAGACTCGCGGTAGAAGTTTTAATCGTTCAAAGTCACCTGCTCGTTTTAGATCGTAATAATATATAATTATTAAATATACATATATAAAAATTATTACATGTATATAAAATATTTCATATCATTTCATTTTATATACATATATACGGATTAATATAAATCATCATTATATACATCATTTCGTTTTTGTGGTTCCACATTCCTACAACCACATATATATTTTATATCAAGAGCAAAATTTTATCTTGCAACTAAAATATTAACTCGCATCAACAACAACTTGTAGCAACAACATTCGAATTCAACATTTTTGATGCAACAAATGACAAGTTTCAGCAACATTCGACAACTATAATAGCAACAAGAATTATCAACATCAATCAACATTATATATTGCAACAAATAAAAACAACGTATAGCTATAGATCATCAAAGGTTTTATTTTTCATAATATTCATTCATACATACATACAAAATTGTAAATTTAAATATTAATAATTTAAATAAATTACAACAACAACAGTAAAAAGTATTATTATTAAATTTTTTGGCACTAAAATATTTAGCCAGAGGCGTAACATTTTTTTGTCGCAATTATCTAGTTTAAACATCGAATATTTTGGCACTAAAATTTTTAACCAGAGGCGTAACATTTTTCTGTCGCATTTATCAAAAATTTGAACAGCGAATATTTTGGCAAAAAAAAAATTTTTACCAGTAGCGTAACATTTTTTGTCGCAATTATCTAAAATTTGGACAGTGGCGTCACATATATTTTCTACTCTTTCGCAATAAAATATACAAAGTTTTTTTTTTATTTTTATTGATTTTTTTTTTGTTGTTGTTGACAGTAAAGCAAAAATAATTTGATTATAAAAAATCATAAACTGTAATTACAAAATTTAATTCAACTATAAAAATTTTACGATATTATTATATTAAATCCATTTAAATAAAATATATTAAATATTATATAACATTAAATAATTTATATTTGAAAATATTACATTTACATTCACTTAAATAAAAAATATTATAACGTTAAATAATTTTATTTTCAAAATATTTTTTTTGTTACAAAATTTTAAACTTTAAAAATCACATACACCATATATCATTGAACACGAAACTCGAAACTATTTTTTAAATTAAATTAATTTTCAAATTCATCGAATAATTTTCGGATAATTGTTGATTCTCATTTTGCCAGTTGAACCGATTACGAATATGACTGATCCTGTCACTACTACTCCTCCGAACAGTGTACCTTACACACCATTAATAACAACTTCATCGGTTACCACCGCTGGTTCTAGGTCGGCTAACGCAAATAATTCCACTGTTCATATTGTTATGTAGTCGCAGCATTGGATGAGGATATGTTAAAGCTTGTTAGTGATATAGTAGAAAAACCACCAACTTTCGAAAAAATATATACTCTTCGTAATACGCTAATAAAATGTTTGTCCGAATCTGAAAGTCAGTAGTTAAAAAAAACTTTTACAAGGGATGGAGTTAGGAAAACTTTTACATTCGAGACTCGCGGTAGAAGTTTTAATCGTTCAAAGTCACCTGCTCGTTTTAGATCAAAAAGCCGTTCAAAAAGTAATTCGAATTGCAAAAAGTTGTGGTAGTATTATTCATGGTTTGGCGAAAAGGCACAAAAGTGCATAAAACCATGTCAATTTTCTGTCTCGGAAAACTAACCTGCTTATCACATTTGGCGACATGTGATAAGTTGCATACAAATTGTCGCCTGTTCATTTTTGACCCGTGCACTAAATTGACATTTTTAATTGACACGGGTGCCGACGTATCCGTTATTCCACCAAAAACGGTTACATAGCGTGAGATGTATAGCGATTTTCTATTATACGCAGCGAATTCAACCTTTGAACCTTAATCTAGGATTACGAAGAAACTTTTCGTGGCAATTTATAATAGCTGATGTCTTAAAACCTATATTAGGTGCTGATTTCTTAAACCACTTCGGTATTTTGCTAGATATTAGAAAGCGCAGGCTGATCGATACATTAACTTCTTTAAATAGCACAGGTAAATTAACATTAGGTCCTTCATCGGCCCTTACTACTATTTCGAAATCAGTGGAAAACACAAAAATACAGGCACTTCTCCACAAATATAAAGATATTACCCATGGCCGCCAAACCTGTTTTACATAATGTAACACACCACATCCAGACGAAAGGTCCTCCCATATCGGCCAAAGCTCGTCGTCTTTCAAGATAAGCTTTTATTAGCAAAAAGAGAATTCGAACATTTGATCGAACTGGTTTACTGGGAACCGTCTGACAGGCCATGGTCCAGTCCGTTACACCTCGTGAAAAAGAAAAACGGTGAGTGGAGACCGTGCGGTGATTACCATAATTTAAATGGCGTTACCGGCCCAGATCGGAATCCAATACTATACTTAAATGATTTTACAAACCAATTAGATGGTTGTAAATATTTTTCGGTAATAGATTTGGTAAAAGCTTACCACTAGACCCCGGTCGAACCTGCGGGGATTCCTAAAACGGCCGAACACCGTTCGGGCATTTTCAATTTAATCGACTGACGTTTGCCCTAAGAAATGCTAAAATATCACCGGCGATTTATCCTGAAAGCAGCTGACAAGCAAGCAGTTTTAAACGAGTTTTTAAAAGGTTCAAAGAAAAATGATAAATCTAAAATTCTTTGGACCGAAGAAGCGGTTCAAGCTTTTATACGTCCAAAACTGATATTGCCCAAGTGTGTACCCTTGTGTACCCATCTCTTAACGTTGAGCTTGCTATTATGGTAGACGCGTCCGGCAGAGCCATCGGCGCTGTTGTTCAACCAAAGGTAAACGGCGTGTTTCAACCCCTAGGTTTTTTTTCAGTTAAGCTAAATGAGACGCAACGAAGGTATAGTGCTTACGACAGGGAATTTCTTGCAGCCTATTTGTCTATCAAACACTTCAGATATTTACTAGAAGGTCGCGCTTTTATATTAATTACCGATCATAAACCAATCGTGTACGCATTTCAGCAAAATCCAGCAAAAGCAGCTCCTAGACAATTAAGACATTTAGACTTCATCGGGCAATTTACCACAGATATACCAGGTAAGGAAAACTCCGTACCAGGTAAGGAAAACTCCGTAGCCGATTTTCTATCACGGATAGAATCATTTTCAATCCCTACTGCAATCGATTTTACTGCAATTTCAATAGCTCAAGAAACTGTTATTGAGTTAAAAGAACTGATTCAGTCTGATTCAAAAAGTTGCCTTTGCCTTGCTCGAATCGTGAAATTTTTTGCGACACATCTACGGGTCCCTAGACCATTTATTCCAAAATGTTTCCGCAAAGCTATATTCGATAGTGTTCACGGGTTATCGCACCCTGGCATTCGAACAACTTGCAAGGAAATAAAACAGAAATACGTATGGAAATCCATGGACAGAGATCTAAAACCCATGGCTCAAGCATGTCTACCGTGTCAAAAAA
Source organism: Rhamphomyia laevipes (assembly GCA_963920725.1). Taxonomy (NCBI): domain Eukaryota; kingdom Metazoa; phylum Arthropoda; class Insecta; order Diptera; family Empididae; genus Rhamphomyia; species Rhamphomyia laevipes. Next base: position 82,816,226 of record OY987255.1, read on the forward strand.
ACAAAATTTCGAAGCACGTGCAAAAACCGATTGGCAAATTTCCATTGACTAGCAATAGGTTCGAACTGATCCATATAGACTTAATAGGTCCACTTACTATCTCAGAAGGTCAACGTTATTGCCTGACAGTTATTGATCGGTATACCCGCTGGCGAGAAGCAATTCCTATACCAAATATTACAGCTAGTACTGTAGCTTTTGCTTTATATCAAGGTTGGATAAGCAGATTCGGCACACCGCTAAATATGTATTGTCTCTGATCAAGGTTCTCAATTTGAACCACAGCTGTATAAGCAATTGGGAAATTATTAGGGTTTAAAAATAAGCGCACTACTGCGCTTATTAGTAGAACCGAACATTATTATACTTTACTCATTAAAAATAAAGAAACAAATATTTCTGTAAGTAAACTAAAACCTTATTTTCATGAACCGGATGAACCAGCAACTAAAAATATCGAACCACCTCTTGATACCAATAATCGTATAAAGCCTACATTTAAATCAAAACAGGTTTAATTCGACCTGAAACAAAATATTAGTTTTGAATCCACTGGAACTAGCAGTGGTAGACGTATTGTTAAGCCTCAACGTTACCTATAATCGTCCAACTGGTTCACTGGAGGGGGAGTACTGTGGCGGTTCCGGCTATCAACATCGCTGAGAACAAGCCGCCGTCAATTACCACAATGCTACCAAAAATTCTATTACAAATTTTGCAGTCTGTCATAATCCGTTTTCGACGGTCCAATAGAAACGCTGGTAATTTTCCATCACTAGACTTCCTAACGGTACCGCTATTTTTAACAATCGGAACGATGAGAAAAATATCTCTCGATAATGAAATTGGTAATTAGTCAGTCAGTTGAATAAGTCGTGTTTAAAATAATGATATATGGCGTAATACCAAAAGTTTGTAATAAATAAATATTAATAATAGTAATTTGTAATGTATTTGAATTGGACATTTAAAAATATTAAACTTAATTTGTATATTAAGTTAAACTTTAAAATAATAAATATAAAAGTTTGTAGGGTACAATTATTTAATTGCCAAGAGCACCCGGTAATTATAATAAAGTTTAAATTAAATCATTGTAACAAAATAATGAAAAAATTTCCCTTCGTATAACAGAATTAATTGCTGTTATAAAAGGGCAATTAAAATATTGCATATAATATCATGCATCTCATTAACTCGTCCCAGTCGGTTATCGATACTCAAAACGTAAGTTGCAGCAAAATAAATATACCAAAATTAATAGCTAACAATACAATTATAAATTAAATAAATTAGACATTAAATTTCAATAAATAAAATAAATATAATTATAATGTACCGTATAAGATTAAAATAAATAAAAGTGTTTTAATTAAAAGGTAATCGGTTATAAAAATTAACCATTACAATTGGTGACCCCGACGCACAAAAAAAAGATATAAAAAAACGATAAATTTAAACAAAAAAATATTTTTGTGTGAAAAATTTAATACGTGAAACAAAATTTTTATACATTAATCTTTTCTGTTTTGATAATTGTTAAATAAAAAGTTAATAACAATTAAAAAAAAATAATAAATTTTTTAATAAGTGCCCAAAACTTTACTGCACAATAAATAAAAAAATTCATTATTCATTATTAAAACTTCATAAATTTATAATTTGTTCAAAAAAAAACAAGTGAAATATCTGTTAAAACAAATAACAGATAAAATAAAATTTTGTATATCGACAATAGTTACACGATCAGCAACGAAAAATTGCGTGCCCAAATCCGCGTGCTTGGTAACAAGAATTTGTGAAGAAACCAGGTTATCAGCTTATCATCATCATCGACAGCAGCATCATAACGGACATATAAAAAAAACACCTAGCAACAACGTACTGAAGTAGAAGAAAAACCGCGTGTTTAGAGATTTTCTTGAGAAAAAAAACCGCAAGTACCATTATTTCAATATATATAAAATAATTAATAACTATATTATACTTCTATATATAATTTTAAAAAATTAAATTAAATTTTTAGTAAGAACATTACATAAATTTGTAAGATAATAAATATCTCTAGAAAATATATTTTAATTTTCAAAATTTAAAAAAATAAAATTAAATAATATACTTTTATATTACAACAATAAAGTAATACACAATAAAAAATTTCCAAACAATATATATCAAAACGCCTATGAAATTCATAAAAAAAATCGATAAATTAATACCAATCATTATATTTTTTTTTGTAAAAATAAAAATCGATAAATTAATACCAATCATTATATTTTTTTTAAAAAATTATATTTGGTGTGACAAAATTTCATGGTACATATTGTATATTTTAATACTATAAAAAATCAAATTAATTAAGGTACATATTAGATGGAAAAATTTTATGCAAAAAAGAAAATAATCATTACAAGTATATATATTGTAATGTAATGGGAACAAAAATAAAAAAATAATTCAAAAATTTTTCATTTTGTTTCAAAAAAATAATAAAAAAAACTATTTAACGAAAGTATAAAATACATCCCAGTACATGATAATATATTACTTTTGTTATATAATCGATCATAAAAAAAAGAAATATTTCGTAACAATTTATATTAATGTGTCAAATAAATCCTCTAATTACAAAATATCATTTGTTTTATGTAGAATAACATTTTTTTGACACTTATACATATCGATATAAATTCGATAAATGCAACAATGTACACGTATTGAGTATTTATAATTGACACATTTTTTTTAATTGTGTTTTATTTTTCATCTTAACATAATTTTTCATTTTGTACAGAACACTTAAAACAAAATTAACTATATACATTCTTTATACTTATTGACCCATCTTTGGAGTACTCTAATATTTTTAATTATCAGTTATTTATAATTGACACAAAAATACAATTTTTTAGTTTTTGTTACCTCATGCGATCGAAAAAAAAATTTCACGATTTCGAGTAAAAATCTATTAGTATTAATACTAATAAACGTATTAGTAATTAATAATTAATAGTAATTAATAATTAATATGATTAACATTTGAAAATCATAACAATAATTTTCAAATAAACGTAACAAAACTTTACGATAAATTTATATTTGATAAATTTATATTTAGAATTATCTGGGGATTCATATTGTAAATCTATATTCATTAATAAATAATTGCTGATAACACAAGCGAATAATAAATAAGCGTAATAAAAATTTGATACCGGGTGTATAGTAAAAATTATTGCAACTTTATTTTTAAAAGATGTTTATATAAAAAATTATTAGAAAAATGCCCGATACCAGGGACGACGAAAGAACAACAAAAGTCGTAACCGACATCAATACAATATCGCGAATTAAACTAGCTCCAAAAATCCGGAGCTATGGTTTATAATAGCGGAGAGTCAATTTAACTTGCACAAATCTATTAAACATGATGATAAATATAATCATACACTTTCGGCACTAACGCAAGAAATAGCATTATCGGTTTTTGATATTTTAAAAAAACCTGACACCACAAAGCAAAGATATGAAAGCTTAAAAAAAGCATTAATCTAAAGACACAGTCTTTCAAATAAAAAAAGATTAGATAATTTATAATCCAATTTTTCCGATATCGGTGATCTCAGCCCTTCCGATTTTTTAAGATTAATGTGTAATCAAGCAGGCGATTCCGCTTTAATAGAGAAAGAATTTCTAAAAAGAATATGGTTAAAACGTCTACAAGCACTACGAACATATATTACACCTTGGGCAGATAAACCAGTCCCAGAAATCTTGCCGATAGCCGATAAAATTTGAGAAGTAGCTCAACGTATTGGTTCAGTTGCTGAAGTGTCATGCTCCTCTAATTATAATTCAAACATAAATAAAACCGCATCGAAATTAACTCCAATCGAACAAAAACTTACGAAGGACTTAAACGAAATTAAAAAGTTTATGACAAAGCTCAATATCGATAATCACGATCGAAGTAACAATAATTATCGACGACATAATAATAGACTTCCGAATCGGTCAAGACAAAGATCGTTTTCAGGATTCCGATACGATTCTAAATTATGCTATTTTCACAGCAAATTCGGTTCGAATGCTAAACATTGTAGAGAACCGTGTTCCTACAAAAATAAAGTACAAAAATCTAACAATAATAACAACAATTTGTCTGTTTATAAGAGATCAAGAAAGTTCGCTACAATTCTTGATCGATTCGGGTGCTGAAATATCAGTAGTCCCATATAATTTATTTTCCCATGGAAATAAAGATGAGGTGTGTTCATTATCAGCCTCAAATGGAACCGATATACCAACTTACGGGACAAAATTATTGAAACTTAACTTGGGTTTACGTCATGCGTATACACATTTATTTATACTCGCAGCAGTAAATAAACCGATAATTGGTGCAGATTTCCTTACGAAATATAATCTATTAATCGATTTAAAAAATCGAAAATTAATCGATAATTCTACTTTACTTCAAGTTAATGCTAACGTGAACACACCTATACTAAAAATATTTAGTATCGAAAATGAATATGGCCTAATTTCAAAAGAATATCCATCTCTTAGCGAACCACCAAATTATAATCAGCCAGTACTAGTGATTGAAAACCTAGAATATAGTGAAACCGGTTTTACGTTTTTTTAGGGTTCAAAACCAAAAGCCGGATTTAAAACCGGTTTTCTAGAATTTTATAAAAACAGTAAAAATATGACTTTACAAAACAAATATTTATTTAAAACAAAATAAAAAAGGTAAATAAAATATACATTATAAAGTCATTTAACATTCCGCAATAACTTAAAAAAAATATAAAAAAACAACTTTTTGTTATTGTTTGTAATTTTGTAAAACTCTGTTTAAATTTAGGTATCCAAAAAATCAATTTGGTGGTTCATTTTTAAAATATGCCCTTAGAAAACATAGTGCATCAATGCTGGTGTCATTGATCCGAGATCTGACTTTAGTGCAGATTTTACCGGGAGTCGAAAATACACGCTAGGATTCAACAATTGTTGGTTGAATAGATAATGAAACGTTGTAAACCTTATTCAACAGTTTACCTTTGATGCCTTCAGCTTGATAGAATGCCATTTCTTGCTTTATTTTATTAAGAGATTCTCATTTCTTATCTTATTGATTTAGTTTTTACTTTAAATTGATTATGAAGATATGATATTTATATGAAATATGACATATCGATATTTCAAGTTATCTTTAAAAACCAATTGAATTTTGATAAGTGAGAAAACCAAAACTCCACTTTTTTCTAATTTAAAAACCGGTATTTTTGGTTCTGAAAAAACAGGCGGTTTTCGGTTTTTTCGGTTAACCGAAAAACGGTTTTTCAATCACTAGCCAGTACGACATAATGTTCGTCATTATATAGAAACGCAAGGCGTAGCTCCAATCAAAAAACCACGAAGATTAGATTCCGAGAAACTCAAAGCTGCAAAGCTAGAATATCAACATATTGTTATGTTCATACATAACCCCTACCCTATTTCCGTTATTCATTTCTTAAATATAATACTTTGATAACATTGCAAAAATTAAAATTAAATGTTATATTTTAATAAAATATAATTCATGAGAGTTTAGTTACTAATGCTAATGACCGTCTGGTCATATAATTTATTAGAGTATTAAGTTACAAAAGCTTAATTACATTGATTGGGTAATACAAGAGTTCTGATTATTGGGCAATAATCAGAACTCTAATTCAATAAATAAAAATAAAAACTTTTCACTTTTCAGGTGCGCTTCATACAATAAAAATCTTATAAAAATAAATATTAATAAATACATTAATTTTTTTTGAAAAAAACCTATCTAATGGTTTTCTTTAATTTTAATTGTTATATTACATAACAATTTGGCGACCGTGACAGGACAAATTTGGTTAAAGCATCTACCAAATTTATATATTATAAAGTGAAAATTTTTGTAAAGTGATAATTTTATAAATTTTATTTAATAACGGCAAAGACTACAATAGCCTTAAAGCTTGAACTGAGTCTGGTTCTAGCATTATTAAATAAAAACGAAAAAGAAATTTACAAAAACTTTTTATAAATAAATAAAACAAAATTAAAGAATAACGCGAAAATAAATTCAATATTACTAATTCAAAAAAAAAAAAAACTTCGATAAATCAACATTATCCTGGTGTATGCTGTGAATCCTGTAAATCATCATATAAGAAAATCATCATATAAACTAAACTACAGCGAAGCAGCAGAAAGTCAAAACATCAAAACTAAAACACCAATTATACATCAAAGCTAAACATCAACTGTCAATTTAAAATGAATATACCAAAGTTACTAATCAAAAGGAGTAATTAATTAAGACAAATTTTTATATGTTATTAAATAAAATATATATATGTTATGTATTATGTAAGTTTAATCTTGAATAGTAAAGTTTTTCTAAATAGTGCAGTTTTTCTAAATAAATTCTAATTTTTAAAGCATATTATAATAAATATTAAAAATCAAATTTAAATTTAAATAGTTTGAATCAATTTTTGTAAACTTATAACAAATACAACAAACACAAAGTTAAATTATTTAATTATTTAATTAAATGTGATATTTTTTTTTCAAAAATATTTTTATGGAATTATGTAAAATCATCAAATTACCAGGCTATAAACCTTTCATAAATATAGAAATTCATTTTTAATTAAAAATAACGTAATTATATAAAAAAACACTGACAAAGTATTTTTTTTGTTTGTGAAAAATAACATAATATTTTTTTATATAAATATACAATAAGTATAATAAATAAATTTCAATTGATAATATATTTTTACTTTATGTTTATTTCATGATTTTTTTTTGTTATTTCCTAAAATAATTATTCATTTCATTTGGTAAAATTATGTTTGAGTGCATTTGAAATCTAAATGAGTTTAAATTATAATCAACAAGTAAAATATCTAAAAAACTAAATACTGATTGTACTGATATAGATATCGATAGTGATGATGATTCAAATCTAAACGATGGTGTATTTTCTAAATCTATAAAAACTCCTCGCTCGCCCATAGAAATAGAAAATTAAAATAGTTTATTTATATTTAATTTGGAAATTAAAAATTCAACTCAAAATAATACAAATTTAATAACTGAAAACAATCCTAATAATTCAAATACTGTAAATAATAAAAATTCAAAAGGTGAAAATAATTCGAATAATTCAAATACTGAAATTATTTCGGATAATTTAAATTCAAATACTAATAATTCAAATACTGAAAATATTTCGAATAATTTAAACTCAAATACTAATAATAATAATCCACCACCAAATCCCCCTTCAAACTCTAACGTCAATAACACAAAAACCTCATCCAAAATGGCGGCTAGTTTCAATATAAATTAGGCTTTAAAAATGATTCCTGAGTTTAGTGAAAACTCTTTAGAACAACATCGTTTTCTCCAAATGGCCGACATCCAATATAAACGTGTAAATACTGCTGAGGAAAAACTAGATTTTATTGATGTAATTACGTCCAAATTAGTAGGACGAGGTTACAACCTAATCACAGTTATGATAATTGGAATGCTTTAAAATTAGCATTGCAAACTAATTTTTCCAAATTAAGGGCAGTACAACTTATACCAGTCAGGTTAGAAGTGCCGGCGCCACTTTCAAGCGGATGTATTCGAAAGCCAAGTTCATCTTGAGCAAGATCGCCAAGAACGAAGCCGAGGGTACGATCAACGAAAGAGATGGTGCTGATAAGGTAAAATATATGGGGATCGTACAGGAATACGAAAGCCAATTATCAGTTAAAAAGGTGGCCAAAAAAAGAGACAGGTCTCAAGATGAGCCCTGTGAAAGCACGCAGAACCGTGCTGCTAAGGTTGCCAAAAATTCTAGTGGTACCGTTGACAAAGAAACCATTCGCAAGAGGTTAAGCGACATAGTTAGAGATAACTTAAAGGTTGCTATAGTGAATGATAAAGCACACAATAGGCAAGTCACAGCCGAACTGTGGATCAAAATCGAGGTTAAGCTGTCCGAAATGGTGATGGATTGTGTCCTTGCAGGTGAAGGTGGAGCCCTTCCATGCTTTGATTCATCCGAGGTAGTCAGAGGCTACCGGGTAATCAAATGTGAGGATCAGTTCTCCTTGGATTTTCTTGGCAAGTGTGATTAGTGAAACATGGGAAGACGCCAAGATTGGCTTAATCCCAGCTAGGGAAATCCCTAGGCGACCTAGAGCCCGCATTTGGTTGCCGCGGATGGACATTGAAGGAGAGAAGCTCCTCAAATGCCTGCAGGCTCACAATCCCACTGTGCCAATGGCTAACTGGGTTGTGCTGAGGAAGGAAGCAGATTCAACAGAACACCAGCGGAGTAGTTCGTCGTTCCTCCTCCTTATTAACGAAGATAGCATCAAGCCTCTGGAAAGGCTTGACTCGAAACTCAGATTCGGGATCAGACAGGCGAAGGTCAAGGTTTTCCAGACGGGAAGCCCTGAGCTTGATGATCTCGACCTGGCAAACGACGTGCTAGAAGAGATGTCCCTGGCCAAGGAGACTGAGGCAGTGTACAAAGAAGATGAGGGCGGTACAGGTGAATCTTAAGCACTCTAAGTGCGGCTCGGATAACCTGCTAGTCTTCCTTAGCGAGGAAGACATCGATATTGCCCTTGTTCAAGAGCCCTGGGTGAATGCCTCCAGAATTAGGGACCATAGGAATTATAACCTGTTCTACAAGCCTGTAGATACAGAGGAAGGTAAACCCAGAACCTGTATTCTTGTTAAAAAACAAATTAATGCACATTTTTGTTCTCATTACAGCTACGAGGATTTGACAGTCGTCAAACTGGAGCCAGATAAGGGCAAGACATTATACATAAGTTCAATGTATATGGCCCATGATGAACCGGCTCCTCCGTTAAAAATTCGGCAGCTGGTCCTAGACAAAGGCAATGAGCTACCGTGGGGTAGCTCTGAAACAAATGAAAGAGGTGAGTCACTTTTTGATTTTATTCTTAATTCTAATTTGTCTGTATGTAACCGAGGTAATACCCCCACCTTTACCTTTCCCAGTTCAGACAGCTTTACTGGCTGGAAAGATGTCAATCGACATTACCTGCATTAGTAATGTTGATGCCCTGAAGGTTGACAACTGGAGGGTGTCCGCTAAAAGATCATTCTCAGATCACAGCTGGATACTCTTTGATGTTAACCTCAAAACTCCAAATCCCAAACCCTACAGAAATCCGAAGAATACGGACTGGGGTAAGTTTAAAGCTGTGTTGAGGCAAAAATTATCAGTCACGGCTAATGCTGGGACCAGTATAGATACGGTCGGCGGCCTAGAGAAAGCGACTGACAGTTTTGCCAAAGCCATGGAGGTTTCTTTCAAAGTATCATGTCCCATTAAACGTAGTAAAAAATCAT